>VZRV01010130.1:0-236207 GCA_013398115.1 Falcunculus frontatus
CGGGATGAACCGGCGGCGCTGCGCGGAACTCCCGGTGGCGGCCGCGGTGCCGGGGGGAAGGAGTTGCCTGCGTGCGGGCCGCGGTGCACCCTGGTTTGTGTTCCGGGCGGAAGCGGCGCGGTGCTGCGTAAGGCGGGCGGGCGCGATGCCGGATTACCTGGGAGCCGACCAGAGGAAAACCAAGGAGGAGGAGAAGGAGGACAAACCCATCCGCGGTGAGGGGCGATGGCGAGGACACTCTCCGAGCAGCGCCCGGGGCGGGAGCGGGGCGGCGCCGCCGGCGGCCATGTCGGTGCCGGGAGCGGCGGGGCTGGAGGAGCGGCGGGGGAAAAAAGGGCTAAAAAGGATTTAAAATGTCTCTAATGTGTGTTTTGGCGCTGCGGCCGCCGCTCCGCGAGTGTCCAACATCCCGGCCCGGAGCCCGGGCTCGGGCGGTGCCGCCGCTGCGCCGATGGGAAGCGGGGCCGGCGGCGCCTCACGGAAACATCGCTGTGAGGGGCTGAGGTTGGGAATGCCGAGGGAGAGCGGGGCAGCGGCCGCCTGTGCCAGGAAGGACCGATCGGGGCGCAGAACCAGCACCGTGTGGGGCTGGCCGAGGAAGCCGCCGAGATCCTCAGGGGAGGGACGATCCACCTTTAAGTCTGGTTCTCTTAAATAAAAGATTCCTAAAATGCCTGATTTCCTCATCGTGAGAGAAAAAAAGCGCCTTTTTTTGTTTAGTACTTACTTTTATAGTTAAAATATATAACAAAACGTGTTACAATAATACTAAACCTCCCTGAAAGGAGGCTGTAGTGAGGTGGGGGCCGGTGTCTTCTGCCGTGCCTGCAGTGAGAGAAATCGAGGAAATGGCCTAAAGGTGAGAAGTGGAGATTCAGATTTGATACAAGAGAAAAAAAAATTCACAGTTCAGGTGGTCAGACACTGGAACAGGTTCCCCAGGGAGGTGGAGTCACCGTCCCTGGAGGTGTTAAAGAAGACGTCTCGATCTGGCGCTGGGTGACGTGGTTTAGGGTTTACAGGGGCAGTGCTGGGTTGGGGCTTGGACTTGATCTTGAAAGTCTCTTCCAACCTTGATGATTCCATGGTCATTTCTTTCTCTTGCTTGGGGGAGCGCCGCAGAGCTGCCCGTGTGCTCCGCTGTCATTAGGAATTCCGGGGAGGCAGGAGAGGGAAGGCGGCAGTTGTCCGAGGATACCGGCGTAGTGTGAAAGCTGCCGGTTGCTCCTCGTGTTTTAACTTACTGTGACTTTTTATTTCGTGTTAGTAAATATTTAATAATGCATCTGGCAGCACAAGCACTGCAGAATGTAATTACTGATGGACTTTGAACTGCTCCCATTCAAGAAGGATTTCTAAATTATAGCAACAGAGTGTTTAGTAGCTATTAAAAAAAAATCGATGGGGTAATACGAATAGTCAGGAAGAAGTAAGGATCAGCACAAAAGGTCTTCAGAATCCTGTATAACACATGCTGCACCCAGATCACCAGTACTGTGTGGTTTGGGCTCCATCTGTCTTAAAAAGAGTGGAATTAGACAAGAGAGGAAACTGGGATGGGAAAGGAGAGGGGGTGTTGAAAGTCTGTTAAATGACAAATGATGTGAGAGTGGTGTGGCAGAGAGTGACACTAACAGAGTTACATTTTTCTTAGTTAATGGAGAGCAGTCACTGGAGCCACCTCTGTGCAGAACTGAACACATGGAACAGCTGATGCTGCTTGTTCTTTGGAGGGAGTGCTCAGGCTCAAATGAAAGTTTTAGATGCCAGGTTCAAGTCAAGTAAAAGGCAGCACAATGCAGATTTAAACCAGGAGACTCCTTCCTGTGTATTCTCCTGAAAGTTGCTGAAAGTTTACAGGGATTAAAACCCCTAACATAAACGTTAATGTAAGGAAATTGTTTTAAGAGCAGTTAATAACAATATGTGACACAGGAGTGGGGTTTCACCATGTATTTGCCACCTTCCTGTTTGAGAGGGGACTTTGGACCAGACTTTGTCTCATTTAGTACGACCCTTCCCATGTTTTCCGTTTTACAGTATTAAAACTAGGAGTTTACAGTGGTGTTTTGTTATTGAGACCAGCTTAGATTTGGCTGCTGTTCCCTGCTCACACTGGGCTTTTTGGAAAAGAGACATCATTGGTGGAAAGTGGTGACAGTTTTTCATTGATGCTTCCTTGAACATCTAGAAACAAAAAGTTAAAAAGATGAAGTTTTGATATCTTCTATCCATTTTTGAAGTCATAGACTGGGAAACTACTCTGAGTGAGGCAGAATTGAAGTAGCTTGATTGTTAATGAGCTCTGAGTGGTGCAGGTTTTTGGACTGAAGAGTTGAAGACCCTGTTTTGTTTTTCTTGGATAGCTGATGCTTTTTTGTTCCACTTTTTTTCAGAAAAAAGTGGAAACTCAAAAGAATCTCTTTAAAATAGATGTTTTCATCTTTTAGAAGCAGAATTAATACTGGTGGCTTTGTTTTTAAGACTGGAAGCTAAGTCTCTCCTGTCTTGTTTCAGCTCTCGATGAAGGAGATATTGCCTTGCTGAAAACATATGTAAGTAGCACACACATGTGGGAGTGTTAAAGGCAAAAAGCAGTTCCTGTGGGGAATACAGTGCAGGAGTGGAGGGGTGTGCACTTAGCAGGTAGAGAGTAACTCTGCTTCTAATGCTTTTCTCTCCTGCCAAAATCTTTTCTCTCTTTTCACCTTCCAATGAGAAGACCCCAGCCTGCAACACTAAAAAGAATCCAGTGGGTTTGTTAACTTGAAAGTAATTAAGGGTTTGTTTCTCTATTTTTGTTTCATATCTCATTGCTGATTGCTCTAGGGGTCTAACAGCCAGGGCTTTACTAGGGCTTTTCACTGGCCAGTTTTCTTGGTTTATAAAAAAAAGTAATTTTAAGACCCCTCCTGCCACACAATTGACTTGCTTTTAGCCATCATGTTAAAAGAACATAATGTTGGGAGGCATTTTCCAGAGACAGTAAGGCTTAAAAATGCCAACCTGCCCTTTCCACTGGGAAGTACAGTTGGTCTGTGAAAGAACTCTTGAGAGATGAAACTTGCAGCTTAGGTATGTTTGGTGAAGTCTGAATTTTGTTGACACCAAGACTCCTTTACAAAGTTCTGAAATACAGCCTGTACCCACTGCAGCTTCTTTTTTTGTTGCCAGTGGTGTACAAAGGAGATCTTGTAGAGCAAATTCAGCTCTGAATCTGCCTGTGTTAGGCAGATCTGGATCAAAAAAAGCATTTTATCACAAGCAAGAATTCTGATTTGCCCCTTGATCTTTCTTCTGTCCTCTGTGGATGATGAAAAGGTTGGGTAAGGTAGTTAAAGCACTTGTACAGATGGTTTTCAGAAAGTGTATTCATAATTCTCTCTGTATATGATTTTACTGAATCTTTTTTAAACTTTAGGAGAAATAGTTTAAAAAAGGCTGAACAGGTTTAAAAGAAAAACAAATCCTTAAAGTTTACAAATGTGGAAAATTTCCAACTTCACAGTTGGTCAGTTGTGTTGTGAAGCTGCACTTCACTTTTGCAAACAGAAATATTGTTACTGGAAGTTAATTCTGTCTTTTTTGGCTGTCATCAATGGTTGGCTATTGTACCAAGACAGTCTGTTGGACATCTTGATGCTCAGCAGCTCGTCATTTTTTTCCTAAACATGAGATAATTTCAGTTACGAAATCTACGTGATATTCCTTTTCCAGGGCCAGAGCACGTACTCAAGGCAGATCAAGCAAGTAGAAGATGATATTCAACAACTGCTTAAGAAAATCAATGAGCTCACTGGTATGTTATTGTCTTAGATAACTTTCCATAAAAGAGCCACAGATACCAAAACAAGTGTCGTAAAAAGTTGATTTTAAACAACTTCTGCATTGGTTTTTTGTTGTTATTTTTCTCAAAAGAACATAGTTCTTTATTTGGTAAAGTGAGATTTTTGCTTAGTAAGTGATGGTTTTTTTGATTGGGTAGGACTAGTCTGTAAATCTGATTTTGTAATTTTGTAGTTTAACACATTTTTAGTCAAAACTGTGGTTTTTCTATATAATGGTGGCATGAAACAAATGCCCCTTTCTGACACCAGACAATGAAGTAGTAATAACAATAACAATTAATTAGTTTCCTAATTTTTCTTTCAGTGATGTATGTTTTTTGCCCTGTTGCTTATCCTGCAGTGGCTCTCAATTCTGCCAGGAAGACCACAATTTCTCTTGTAAAATCATCTTGATTCTTTTAAATATATCATGGAGATGGTACTTGTTATATCCATGTTTTGGAAGATTTATGGGGTTTTTCATCTGTGTGAATCCCTTAGTTTCTGATACCTTGCACTGGAGCTTTCCCTCAGTGAAACTCCCTCGAGAGTTTCACTCCTTTAGTGAAATGTAGATATCCACTGTCAGTGATGTCTGTGTCCTGCTGTAATCATCCCCACACTACAAAATTGTCTGGGAAGGTGGCCAGGCTGGGATTTGAATGTTCAGCTGGCATGGTCACGTAGGCTCTTCCTTTAGGAAACTTGTTTTTTAGGAAGTCCATGAAAGATATGTGTGTGTGTGTTGTTTTGGAGGTCTCTTCAAAAAGCTTCCTGCAGGGTTATCTCTAAGGTTTTGGTGTGGGAAGGATGGCTGACATCCCAGTTAGCTGCTTCCTCCTCAGCTTGTTTGTGCTGCACACAGGAATCAAGGAATCTGACACCGGCCTGGCTCCTCCTGCCCTTTGGGATCTGGCTGCAGATAAACAAACTCTCCAAAGTGAGCAACCATTGCAAGTTGCAAGGTGAGAGCACTCTTCCCCTTCCAGTAGAGCTCCATAGTGATAACAGTCTGATTTATAGCTTATGTGTGGACTTCTTTTAAAAAATAAAGATCACGTGTTGTGCATGTTGCAAGTGCTTTTTACCTCCGAATCATAGAGGAACCGTGATTGTGTAATGTTCTTTATACCTGTACTCCTGCAGTTATTGTATGTTATAATGATAGCATAATAATATATATAATGATGTCTTCAAAAGTACAACAGCTATTCTGTTGTATTTGGAAAATGTGACTCTCTTGATGCTTATGCAGATAGCAAACCAGTTTGTCTGCCTGGGCTGTAATTGTGTTTCTGTGTTAGGTGCACAAAGATCATCAATGCAGACTCCGAGGATCCCAAGTACATTATCAATGTCAAGCAATTTGCCAAGTTCGTGGTGGATCTCAGTGACCAGGTGGCACCTACTGACATAGAAGAAGGCATGAGAGTTGGGTATGCAAAGTCTTTGTGTTCTTGTGAGCCTTCCTGCAGACTGAAGCTTTCTCTGAGTTGTCTCATGTTGTAGTTTGACAGGTCAACAGCCCTCATTTCCAATTTTTGCAGTGGTTGAAATTACACCACTGCTGTCTTTCTCTTGGAAGACAGCAACTCACCTGTATGCTCTGCTGGAATCTTTTGTTTTGATTTATTTTGACAAAAATTGACAAAACCCATGTGTCATTGGACAGAAACCTTTCCGTTTGGGCCCCAGTGGTTCCAGCTTTCAGGGAGCCTGCGTAGGGTCCTTCTTTGGCACTCTGTGGTTACACACAGGGCAGTGATAAAATGTTCACTGAGGAGGTAAAACATGTTACTTTCAGAGTCAGTGTTTTGCCAGTTTGCTCTGTGGGATATTTAGAAATTTAATTTTCAAAATATTTTGGAATTAATAGTTTTGGAAACCATAAATTTTTCTGCGGAAAGAATTCCAGTATCTAGCCTACCTGCTATTAGCTTTTAGGGCTGGGTTCTCTTGATGCCAGAGAAAAGAACAGTTCAAGAATTCAGCTTCTCATTTACAGAGTTGCTTCTACAGAACACTTTACTTAACCAGTGTTAAAATAATAGTCTTTATGCTTCCTCACCAGGGTGGACAGAAACAAGTACCAAATCCATATCCCATTGCCTCCAAAGATTGATCCCACAGTCACCATGATGCAAGTGAGCAGTGCTTTTACTTATTTTGACATGGCTTTGTCTTTTAGTTGTGATTCCTTTAGCTGGATTTTGTTGTGGGCTGTTGAAAGCCTGGAGAGATTTGCAGCCCCAGGCTGGTAACTGCTCCCTCACCTCTTTGTTGTGCAGGTAGAAGAAAAACCTGATGTCACTTACAGTGATGTTGGTGGCTGTAAAGAGCAGATTGAAAAGCTGAGAGAGGTGGTTGAAACCCCTCTGCTTCACGTAAGTAACCTCCAGATTGAAGCTTCTGTTATTTTGGAAGTATTCTGGTCATCTGTTAGCATCTGAAAAAGCAAGAGACAGTGTCACTGAGTGTAAACAGCTGAGTGAAAGGAAGTCTGGTTTTCACAAGTGAAATCAAGCCCAGCCTCCTTCACATTGCTCCTCATTAATGATTTCCTTAATTCGCATACACTCTGTGATGTGCGCACTCTTTAATTTGCACATAACCTTGCCATCTGTCTCCCTCCACAGCCTGAAAGATTTGTGAACCTTGGAATTGAGCCTCCCAAAGGAGTGCTTTTGTTTGGGCCACCTGGCACAGGCAAAACCCTCTGTGCCCGTGCTGTGGCTAACAGGACTGATGCCTGCTTCATCAGAGTGATTGGATCTGAGCTGGTGCAGAAATATGTGGGAGAGGTAAGAGCAGGTGCTTGATGGAGCGTGGAGGGGTTTGCAGATTCCCCCTGTGGGTACCCGACACCACAGAGGGGGTGAGGGATGGATGTACTTGGAAGCTGCAGGTGCAGAGGGGAAGGAGCTGTCAGACAAATCACTGCAGCTCAGGCAATGGTGGCAAGACCTGAGGTCTGCTGTCACTGATGAAAGGGATTTTGCAGTGCAGAGTTCGGTCTGTGGTTCAGGAGGATTCTGGAATTAGGATTCTGCTCCCAGTTCTGCCACTTTTCAGTTGGCCCTGGCATAAATTACTTCATCTGTACTTCTGAGTTTAAGAGCAGTAATTTTTCTCTCCTTTATAAATTGCTTTAAGCTTTATAGTTGTCCCATTATATATATGAACAAATTTAAAAAGAGTTTTTTCATTGGAAACTTCGAAGTATTTGGAAGCATGAGGAGTTTGATTTTGATAGTTTTCCTTTAACATGCCTCAAATCTCTAATAAAATCTTAATTTTTTGCTTTCAGGGAGCTCGAATGGTTCGTGAACTCTTTGAAATGGCCAGAACTAAGAAAGCTTGCCTTATATTCTTTGATGAGATTGATGCCATTGGAGGTATGTTTGTAGTAGCTACAGTTCTAATCTCCTGTGAGAGCTTCCAGGTTTTCTTGTAGTTCTTTATCTGGATTGCTGCATTTCAAGGAAAGTGCTTGTAAACACTGAGTTAGCAAAACTACTCCCAGCACACCCCATGTCCAGGAAGCTGTCAGGAAGTGGTTTATATAGCCCAGATGGGAAGACATTTTTGCACATTTGGAACACCCAGATTATTCAAACTTTAGTGAAGAATCCCTGTATTTTGTTTGCAAAAAAGTACTATTAACTTAAACCCCCTTCATCTTCTGGATTACACTCCAAGTCTTTATTACTTCCTGAACATTATCCTTTTTTCTCAAAGAAAGTGCTTAGGTCCTTTGAAAGTAGAACTGTTTTTACATAGACAGGGGAAGAGGATGATTTTGGTTAAGGGAAGGGCAAACCAAACAAACTACATGGGTAAATTCCAGCAGCTTGGTCAGTTATTAGGCAGGGAAATAAAGGCCCTTTTGTACTAAGGAAGATCAGCACTCACTCTTGGTTTGAAATGTGTCATCCAAATAACCCCCTCACACCTTTTCAACTCATCACAAGTACTTGTATGCACTTTAAAATCATTTTCCCAGGTGTCCTGTGTTGGAGCCACTGTGGCACCTCTGTGTCCATGGCCTGGAGGTGCCTCTCCCTCTGTGCAACTCGTGTGTCTCTTCTCCAGGTGCTCGTTTTGACGATGGGGCTGGGGGTGACAACGAGGTGCAGCGCACGATGCTGGAGCTCATCAACCAGCTGGATGGGTTTGATCCCCGGGGCAACATCAAAGTGCTGATGGCCACAAACAGGCCCGACACTCTGGACCCAGCGCTGATGAGGCCTGGTAGGCTGGACAGGAAGATAGAGTTCAGCCTGCCTGATCTTGAGGTGAGAACTCTTTATTCCACAGCCAAGCATGTTCTGATACCAGAGTGTCCCTTCAGTTAGGGCATCATTGTCTGGAAGTTTATGAGAAATAGCAAAAGCAACACTCTTAAATTATGTGAAACTGCATGGAAATACGGGGGATTAAAGGTGTGCCAAAGGTTTTCCCCCACTGCACAGATTCTATCCCAGCCAAGAAGCCATAGTAAGCAGCTATAATCACTGTATTTTCCTGCCTCAACAGAAAAATATCCTTTCACCAGATCTACGATTTAGTTCAGAAGGTGGAATATGTTTTATTTGGCTCTTTTGAGAGAGATTTCTTGAGGTACTTCTATGATGAAAGCCCTTTTTAAAGTTATTTTCTGAATTTAGTGTCATGGGTACTTACACATTCCAGTCCAGAAACCTGCTGTCCAGCTATGGGAAACCATAGTTGGGCAGCAGATACAAGATGTATTTTCCATTTGCCCGTGCTGTGGACACAGACAGCTGCAGGCTGGAGTCATCACCTCTGTCATGCCACGAACACCCCTGTCCTCTTCTTTTCCCTCCAGGGGCGAACTCACATCTTCAAGATCCACGCTCGTTCGATGAGTGTGGAGAGGGACATCAGATTTGAGCTGTTGGCTCGGCTGTGTCCTAACAGCACAGGTAAGCTGAATGTATTTATTTCTTTAAACAGTTCTGTGTATGCTCCGTGTCCCCTGGCAGTCAGTGCTGAGTTATCCCTGTCTCTCCCAGGCGCTGAGATCCGCAGTGTCTGCACTGAGGCAGGAATGTTCGCTATCCGAGCACGCCGGAAAATCGCCACTGAGAAGGATTTCCTGGAGGCAGTGAACAAAGTCATCAAATCATATGCGAAATTCAGCGCTACTCCCCGCTACATGACCTACAACTAATACCTGGGAAGGTTCTTCTTCCTCCTAAACTTTCTGTGGAACAAAAACCCAAGTGTAGTGATTCATGTTTTGTTCTTGGAAGCTAGAAATAAATGTTCCAAAGAGTAAGTGTGTGTTCATTGTGAGTGTTCTACTCCAGTGGAGCGTTGCTCCTGTAGGGAAGAGATCTCAGTGAGGTTACAATAGCACAGCCACAAAACAACAGATAATTTTAAATCAGATACCTGGGCAATGTTAGACATCCCAAGTTTAGACCTCTGGTCACCGTCTACACCCCAAAACTTGAAATCTGAGTCATAAAGGTGCTGGAAGACCCCTAAGTGACTCCAGGGTTTCTGGGTATACTAAGAAATGCTTGTGTGATGCTCAGCACCGAGGTGTAGGTGTGTCCCAAGAACATGGGAGCTGCCACAGGAAGGCATGTGCCATGGTCTGAGTCATTGCCTTGCTTTGGGAAAACATGAAGGGACATTTTTTCCCTCCCTTGGTGAACACTCTGGTACCATCTCAAGTTGTTTTTTTATCTTCAGTGGTTTTTTTATCCCTTTTGCTGAGATTCTTTGTTGTGTCTTAAAAAATAGTAAATGGGTCAAGGAGGAGGAAGGTGAAATTTCTTAGTGCTAAGGGAAGGAAGATTCCTTTTCCCTGATCATGCTCTGAATAGTTTGACATCAGTCTAGTAGTGAGCACTTTGATACATTGTATGACTTGTCTGAGATGTTGCTGCACACACAGGATGACCCTGATAGGGTCCTGGTGCTCCGTGGCTGGGCAGTGGCTGGGAGTTGTTGGCCACAGGCAGCACCGAAAGGTTAATCCTTGTTCATCTGAAATGTTCCTGTAGAGCTGGATGTGGTCAACAAAAAGCAACAGCCTTTCATTTTCCTTTTTTTCAAGTGTTGCTTTAAAGTGGTTTGCAGGGAAGAGGTGGAAGAAATACCCGAGGGGAAAAATTGCTTTTGGGAACTGCTTTGTCTTGGAAGTGAGAGAAGTTTTATTGTCAGTTGTATCTAAATGAGATCCATCAATTTATCAAGCTTAAATTATGAGGCCCTTTTGAAAGGGGAGGTGCATGCAATATGGAGAGAGAGTACCCAGCCCATGGACTGGGTTAGGATTCTGATTGGTGTCAGGATCTTGACGTGGAAACTTGGGCAATCTCAATACTTGTGTGTCATTTCAGGAAGAACGTTTTAGGGAGGGATGGCACTTTACTGTTGGGACAGAATGTTTCTCATTTTCAAAAAGCAGCACTGACAGCATCTCTATTTATCAGGAGCAGCACTTGAAATCAAGTGTAGCTTCTACTTGAGAAGGGTAAGTGAGGTATGTACAGAGTTAGGATCTTACCAGGTATCCTGAATTATCATCAGTATTCTTGTAAAAAAAGGAGGGGAGAGGAGCATGACCCTGATTATTACGAGGTACTGACCCAGACTTAGGCCAGCCAGTGCCAGCTGCTGGGGTGGGGCTGCAGCAGTGAGGGGGGGCACTCCCGGCACTCCCCTGTCCCTGCAGATGAACTGGAGCCCTGTTACAAGGTTAAAGGGCCTGGGGTGGTTTATTCTTGGACTGACAAGCCTAAGGTAGCATTTAACTTTTAGATAGAGGTCTGTTACTCAGTGCAGGGAAGAGGAAGTGGGTTCCCTTTTCAGGGGCTGGCTCAGGCTGCCAGGAGGAAGCAGTGCTTCAGCTGGTGGCAGCAAAGTACAGGAAGAGATGAGCAAAAGCTGCCAGATTTTGTCCTGCAGGATGAGTTACCAGCACTGCTGGGGGTTGCAGGAGCACGTGTTCTGCGTGGTCTGGGATGTGGGACTTTCTCGGGCAAAGGTTCTCAGGGCAGCCTTTCAGCAGCTCCCTAGGAAGTGCAGCTGATATTACCAGGATGGGAGATCCAGCTTTATTTGTATCCCTGTCAGGCCTGACACAGAGAGGGCTTCATGGGGGTGCCAGGAGTGAGGAGCAGGAACCAGCATAGCAGGCAAGACCTGCCTGGACGTGGAATCCTTTCCTGGCCCCTCCCTTGGCATCAGACACGTGGATCTGGGGCCCTCAGCTTGTCCTTCATACAGAGTCTCACCAAGACAAAGTGGAAAATTTTGACAAGGGACATCACTTTATTTTGGAAGTTGACAGGATTTTGATGTGAACTGAAGAGACTACAGAGTTAAAAACTGAAGCTGCGACAAGCGGAAAGTAGAAAAATATACTGTATGTAGATACAAAGGCTTGTTGAACTAGTTAACATTATAAAATGTACCAAAAGTTGTTTAAATAAGCACACACAATGTCTTGACATGCATGCACTTCGTCCTTTGAATGCCAGCTAAGCAGCAATTTCTGATGCAGAAAGCTTCCCATTCCTATGGGGAGGGGAGTCTGAGGAAATAAAGCATCTTTCCTGACTTCCCTGGTTCCTGGGAAACAGTTTACCTGAAGCAAGCCCTAATTGCAACAGAGCCTGAAATAAAGTAAGAGTATTACATTCTGTGATCAGAGGTGAGGAAGGTGTCTGAATTCCTTAGGCACAGGACCTGTGATTTGAGGGTGCTGAATGAAATGTCACTGATGCCCCACTTGCCCTGTGCTGTCAAAATAACCTGCAGAGAAACACTTTTAGGTTCCTGTCTCTGCTGAGCTTCACAGTGACTATTGTGAGGGAAACAGGGGCACTGAAGATTTCTTTTGCATGATTTCCATTTCTATGGTTTTCATCTCACACCTGAAGTGAAGCAGTACCACAGTGGCCAAGCTGACAATAGAAAAATAAACCCCATGCTACTGTTTCTTTTAAAAAACCCAAACAATTTTTGAGTTCTATTGAACCCTATTTCTCAAAGCACTTAAAAGCTGAGGAAGAAGCAGCACTACTGGGAGGAAGATGGGCAACAGAAGAGTACTTTTTTTTTTTTGACCTCTAAGACTTTAGACCTTGCTTACATCTTCATTCCAACTTAAGAGACTGCATACAGGGCATCAGTTCTTAATATAAATAGGCTTCACTCCTGTCTTAAACCAGTTTTGTCTTCAAACTTTGAAGCTAAATTAAGTGTAGCTTAAAATCAGCTGTGTTCTTTTCTAGAAAGCCTAACTGGGTTTTGGCAGTGCAAGTACCATACTGATAATGTAATAATTAAACAATGAGTTTGTAGTGGGGAGTTTCTGACTTGAAGTTCACTTAGAGCAAAAATGAAGACGTGAGAATAGCTGAGACAGGTTAGGTATTTAAAAAAAAATAACTGTACCATCCAGGTTTAAAAACAGCAGCATCTAAATGCCACCAGTGTGAATTCATAAATCCAGCTGGCAGATTATTATAAATTGTACGAATCCATTGTATGTAGATGTTGACATCAGGCTTTAAAAGTCACCAAAGAAAGTTCTTTAAAGACACTGGTACAGTGTATTGCACTTGCAGAATAGTTACTTCCTGCAAGATCCCACTCGTAGTGAGTTAAAGTGCCCATTTTCTCAACAGGAATAGGAATGTCACCTTGTCCAACAAATTCTGATTGCAGCAGAATACACTGAATTTTCTTTTCTTGCATAATTTTGTGCTTGTGTATTATTGGAAGGCTATACCCTGATCAAAGGAAAAAATTCAAGAGCATGAAGGCTTACATTTCCTTATCCACTCTTCCTACAAAAAATAAGCACCACCCTTTACCCGTAGATACAAACAGCCTCAGGCTCTCTTCAAACTGTGCAAATTAAATATTCACAAAGAGTCTCCATCAGCACAAATCTGGCTCCCATTCTGCTCGATGCCACTCTTCAAAGGTTGGAGTCAGCCTGTGCAGCAGACCCATCTTTCACTTGGCAAGCAAGGACAGCATCATGAATACTGTGAAACAGCAACTCTCTTGTTATGCTTTTATCAAAAAAATTCAGTCTTGTCAGCTCATTCATAACAGGGCCTACAAAACAAAACCCAAACATGGCATCAGTGCATACACTTAAGTACAAAGATGGAAGACAATGGCACCCCAGGAAGAAGATGACAACTTGTTCTCTTACTTGTTACTAAAAAATTTGAAATAGCCAGGTGGATCACCTGTTACTTCTACTCCAAACAGGTAATTCTCTTATGCAGACATAGACAGAGGCCTATTCTTGGCAGAAGATGCTACAATCCCAAATATCGGATATTGGAACACTTCAGGCTTTTCTCCTTATTACATTACCACAAAAATTTCAAGATACAAAGTTCAGTGTGGCATTCATAACTTGCCAGCTGGAAGAAATGGGAGCAGGATCCAGTCCTCACAAAGATCATTACATCAGTGCTCTACCTTCACTAAAGCTAAGGCCCTAATGCATATAGGCTTGCTTTTCCTCAAATCCAATTTTATGTGAAATGCTGATACTAATGAGGCACTACTGGCAGCAGGACATTTGGGAGCAGAAGGAAAGAGATAAAACACAATCCCTCCCATAAAGCTCACAAAAAAGAAAAAAAATCTCAACTCACCACTACAGCTGGCAATGCAGACACAGACACCAACTTCTTTGTATTCTTTTATAATCTACAACAGAGTTAAGCTGATGTTAAATGCAGATAATACATCATCATGCACATTGCAGCTCTGGAAGCCAAATACTGTGAAAGCTGCAGAGTCCACATTCCCCAGTATTCAGCTAAAACTTACAGAATTAAACCAGTGATTAGGTGAGATATTGGATTATATTTGAGCAGGCAGTTATGCCTCATGCTGACAGGTTCTAAGGGTTTTCTATATGGGTTTTTCTGGGGAAAAAAGCCCTACTTACCGATTTTAGTGTTTTTGCTCCAACTGAATCCACAAAGTTCACTGGGGTGAAATCCAGAATTAAAGAGTGAATATTTGTTTTAGGCTCCACAAAATATTCATGCTCATCAGGAGACATGTCTTGTACACTAGAATCTGCAAATTTTCCATTCACAGGTAAGTCATCACTTGCTATCTCATGTTTTACGCTTGCTTCTACGTCGTTAGTCTGGGAGAGAAGACAAATAAAGCTTAGAGGCAGTCAGTGCTTTTTTTGATGTAAATCCCTTTCCTCTCCTCACTCATGTGTTTTTTGAGCCTTTAAAAGGAACACAGCTCCTGGTCACTGCAGAAATTGGCTTGATACGTACATAATACTTGTGTATCTTGTGTATATCAAGGTTTGTTCTCTTATGCCCAGCCTTTCTACAGTCACACACAAGCAGCTTAAAGCTGGTATATCTCAGGACTGAATTACCCATTTCCTTCAAACACTGACACCTGTTCATTTTTACTGACACATTTTTACTCCATTTCCTTGCCTTATCCCTGCTGATCCCATCAAGGCCTATATATTCAAAATAAGCAACAGCAATCAGGCTCTCAAGTTAGGCCTTTTTTAGGTTTCCCATGGTAAAATCACACACCAGCTCCCACCATGGGGGTGAGTTTAAACATCATAAAAGCACAAGCATGTCCCAAATAACCCTTCTCAGTGTATCTGGCCAACTTGGCCATGATAGAATTAGCAGAGGGGATGGCACCTTCTTATCACAAGGACTGCTAATTTGAATTTATTTTATTATATCTTATTTCTACATGATTATTCCAAGTGTGCGGAGAGGGGCAGAGGCAGAGTCTCTCTGATTTCTGCCAACACCAATGCTGAGATAGCATGACTGTGTGGGGAGCTTCTGTGCCACTCTGTGCTACCTGAATGCAATCAAGGTCCACCAGAATTATCCAATCCAGCAGTGAGCCTCTGATCCTTACACTGTTCCTTCAGTCACTTGTCCCCACTGCACAGCACTTGCTCCCTAAGCCCTGCTCCCCGAGCAGCACTCTGCACCTTGTATAAAACACAAGAGTGGTAACCCCTGAAAGCAGCCTGATAAAGCAGAGGTAAATATTTACCGAAGAGCTCACGAGCTTCAGCACAGCTTTCTTTCTGTGTTCATTTGCTGCCTTTATCTCCCTGGCATGGCGCTTCTGGGCTTTTCTCCTTGCTGCTAATAAGGCACCAGGGTCCACTCCAGTCTGTCAGGAGAAGAAAGCATGATCAGAGAGGATTCAGCTTGTTAGGATGGCACTGGAGTATCAATTTGCACTGAATTAATCACTGCCATAAATTTAAACAAGGAGCCTGCATTTTCCAGCTTCCCTTGGTGGGAGTGAGAAAAGTATAAAGAAGGAATCATCCTGGCAAGCACTGTGTTAAGAAGATGAGGGAGAGATGCATCTGATTCTTTTCTTGAAATCAGAGAATGTCGTGTTTGAACCAAATGCTGATTGGAGTGCAGAGAGCAGAGGGGAGAGAAGTGCATTTGGGCAATAATCACTAGTATCTCTTGCTTTGTGAGGGCAAGTACCACCTACCTGTTTTGTATAAGACTCGTCATGGGAGCTACAGAAAAATTTTTCAGAAGTTAGTAGAGGTGCAGTTGTCACCGTTTAGGCGGTTCTGCTGCTGCCACTGCCACCCAGTGAAGCCACGGGTGACACAGGCAGTGAGGCACACCCTGTGTGCAGGTGATCTGCTGCCCATGAGAGGCACTAAACGCAATAACAATATTCCACAGTCTTACACTCCAGTAAAGTTAGTTACCCAACAAGGAAACTTTTATTCCCATTTTGTTTTCAGTTCAGCAAATAGTTTCCTGCTGAAAAAAAAAAGTTTGACTGGTTTGTGCTCTGCACCCACCACTTTCCATTCACCAGCAGTCAGTGTGAAGCTACACTTTGCCTATTTATTCCCTCCCACCATGCTGTTGCTTCCTAAGATAATTTGTAGCTGGCTGGAAAGTCACCTTCTCATATTTTACAGATCATCAGGGGTCACAGGCTGAGAAACACTGTGCTAGGGGCTACACAAAAAGGAGCTGAAAGATGAGCATGTTTCAGAAGCAAGTTTGAATTTTCAGGACACAGACATTAAAGAATTTACTTTACTCACCTTTTTCTTCAGTGCACTTGTATATGACTCACTATTAGCAAAATAAAGTGATGTATTAGCTTGAAATATTTTGATTCCAGGATATTCTTTAACCTAAGGAAAATATTGGATGTGCACAGTTAAACAGAGTAAAAGCCCCAGTGTGATCACAAGACACATGAACATGCAGCAGTGCAACAGTCAAACCAGGATGGCTCTCAGCACATGCCAGATAAAGAAGGTTGGCACTGTTGTGAGCAAAGGCAACCAGGAGATCAGAACCTCCCCCTTTTCCAGTGTAATACTGCACACTATCAGTGCCTGATAACACTTCTTTACTACAATGAAATGTACAGCCATAAAAAAGAACTAAATATTTGCAGTTCCCTGATGTTGCTATTTGCAGCTGGTATTACCATGAGGAAATCATGCAGACCTAGAATTCCTTCCTTTTAGCTTCCCTTTCTACAGGCATGACTTACTTTCCTCTTTCTCTCTTTTTCCTTCTTGACTCCCCAGGTACGAAGAAAACTAACCTTTCAAATCTTTGGTTTTATCCAGACTTTCAGACAGGTCTTGATATTCACTTCTCTCCCTTACCTTAAATGCAGTCATCTCTAAACAGGCTGAACTGTGACATTTTGCATGCAAACGACCTGGCCAGCAGCAGAGACCCAGCCTGCCATATGCTGCTAACCCCATCTTTACCCAGGAGGAAATGCTGACTGCATTCAGTGTAACAAAAGCGGAGTCTCCTCTCCTTTGCATACAGACATAAATGTGTGCACCTATACTCCTGCTTTGCATCATATTTAAAGCTGAACTGCATCATCTTTTTCCATAGGTTTTTACAGACTGGTTCCTCAGGAAAGGGGGATGTAGCTTTCATAGCAGCATCTCTGAGAACATGGCAGAGAGCGTAGAAAATTTTACTTCTGTTTGAGAATAAATACAGTATGTTTATATCCACTGCACTGACAAAATGTAAAGCTTTCATCAACTTTTGGTTGAACAAAATGGCATTTATGAGAAGCAAAGTGGATGGTGAGCAATTGTGCCATTAGTTATGTATATTTCACGAGCAGGGGATGCTGTTTTGAATAGTTTGTGCAATTCTGCAGAACATAAGTTTGGATCCTGGGTTCCATGGATTCCATGCAATACTGCCACACAAGTAAAGACGGTGGCCTGTGTACATAGCAGGTTTAGCAGTGGTATTCCTAAACACTTTACCATTTTGTACAAACTAGGACAATGGAACTAACATAAAAGTTACTTTTGATCACCTCCTGGTGCAGTACAGTATGTGCAGTACAAAGAGCTCGCATTTTGAACAAAGTAGCTTCTACTACTAAACCGAAATTTATTTCTTTCTTTTCAACACAGGTGAATGCACAGCAGACAGCACTGCATGTGCAGTGTGGTAGGGTAAAGCAGCAAACTGCCACAGCTATCTTTGCTCCACTGTATGAAACTCTTCAGTGCAGAAGAGCATGTTCCTACCTCTTCGTACTCTTCCACATCACAGTAGATGTCAGTGTTAGGAATCTGACCAAGGATTCTGTATTGAGGGCTAGAGAGAAAGGAAGGAAATATTTCTATATTATCACTTATAAAGTGGAAAAGTGAGTGGTCAACACAGACTGAAACTTATTTTAAATGGTCATTCTGCAGGGCCTCTCTGGTACAGGATTATCTAAACATGGTTAAATGAAGCGAACAGTTTATGGCAGAACACAATAAAAAAAAAGTTTGTTTCTGTCAGTGAAAAAACAATTTATAAGCATAGCACTGAAATGTCATTTTCTGAAAAACATGAGTCAAAGCATGCAAAAGTACAGGGCAAATTCTCTGCAGCACCAACTGGTGCAACTCCATTGACTGTCTTGCAAATATGCAAATTCATCCTGGCAGAAAACATGCTGCGATTTCAAAGAGCCACTCTGCTCCCAGGACAATGCCCAAGCAGATGACTATTCCCAACTCACAAGAACTGTGACAGTGAGATGCATTACTGTTCTGTATAGAGATGGCAGAAAAATACTCTTATTTATGCAGAATGGAAATCTCACTATTTACTTTCATTCCAATGCAGATGAAACCAAGACTTTTACACAGTTTCCACCTTCATGTCTCAGACCGAGAGCCCTTGAGTCTCACATGGCAGTCCTATCCACACATGCAAGAAATCATTTCACTGTAGACATGGAAAGCTTCACTATAAGAGCTTTGTCACTTTGAATGGGGAGAAGTTACTTGAGAACTAGAAGAGCAGCTACAGTATTTTACAAATTAGAACTTTCTTTTAAAATACCTAAGCATTCATCTCGTGATAACCTGACACAACTTCAGCTTGTCCATGACAATTAGTGCACACAAATCGTAATCATGTACTGAAACTGGCAACAAGAAGATTTAAAGTTCTGAATTCTAAGCATTAAAAGAAATAAACAAGATTAACCACCATGAGATATGAAAAATCTTCTGTTTATTACTGACAGTGCAAGTTCATGCCCTCTAAAAATTTTGTTCTCAGAAAAAGAAAACATGAACCCTGAATCAGAGCCAAAGGGCATGACCTACATTAGGAAGCAAATTCTATACAGCATGCAGCTGAAAAGGGTGGAATGGAGTTCTGTTTATTTGCACCCCTTAAACAAGCAAAACCACATAGAAGATCTTTAAACACTAATTTTGATAAAGAAGAAATCTGACCTTTGTGTTCTGTAAATAACGGTTATCATTGCAAATGTTACTGCAGTAAGCAAACCATAGTCTAGTCCCAGGAAAAGAGAAGCCACAAAAGCTACCACCCAGATGGCCTAAAACAAAGAAAAGGTCTGAATTATTATGCATCCTTTCCTGTTAACAACAAAAACAACAGCATAACCCAACCTTAAAAAAACCTATGAATCACTTCTGATTATGAATAGGCTCTAATGTAATCCATCATAATGGCAGATGGGAATTGCCTTAACCTTTCGGAGGGGCATAAAAGCTCATGGCACTCTAACATCTGACAAACTCTCACATATTAATTAATGCCTTAAGTTGTGTTCTACCATCATCAGACTCCAAATACCTTAGGATACAAAAAAAAATATTCAAGGCCTGCAAGTAGCTCTAACTCAGTTCTATCAGCCAGTTCATCCAGGAAAGAAATACCACCAAAATGTTCCTGCCAATAAACTCTTAGTTCTGGCCCACTCCAGTCAGGTTTTTGGTTTGTCTTAAAAGATGCCAAATACCTTCAAGTGGTTTTCTTTGTTACTCTGTTTTCAAATTCTTCTCAGACATTCCCACAACCTTCAGTGAAGTTCTATAGAAACACTGCCAAAGCTTTGCTTTTACTGCAACCAAACTACTTCTGACCTGAGTTACAAGATTGTTGAACAATAAAAATATTCTTGTCTCCAACAGATCACTCTCCCAGGGTGCTTACAGCTCGCTGTCTCACGTTCATCTGCAGTACACTAACTTGTAATTCCCTGATAAGTTTCTACACCGTTCTGGGGATAGCAACAAATTTAATATAGTAAAAGATATGCACTGAGCTGTGCAATACTCACCAGCTCGATCTTACTGGTTCTCCAGAAGTGCATGATATCTCCGAACTGTTTAAACATTCCCTTCAGGTTCACCATGACAATTGCAGCTAGCACTGTCTAAGAATATTACACAAATGCAATTTTCAGAAGCAAAATAAACCCAGTGCCAAGTAAGAACTTCAGAGTATCACAAGTAACTATTTGTGTGCTTTATAACGGATATAAGTCTACTGAACAGATGTTCTGTTTAAAAACCCACAACTTTTCAGGTAGTTCAGTTGACATGTGCTTTTACTGCAGCTGCAGAAACGGCAAACCAGTTCAGTACAGTTTGATTTACTCTTTCCTACCAAGAGGACTCACATGTTCCTACACTTCATGCTGCTACACTTACAGTGCCTGAAGCAGTAGACTACTGGACTTTTTTCCCAATTAAAAAGTGACAGAATGACAGGAATCGCTTCAAGTTGTGCCAGGGGAGGTTTAGATTGGATATGAGGAGAAGTTTCTTCATGGAAGTGTTTGTCAAGAATTGGCACGGGTTACCCAGGATGTGGTTGAGTCACCATCCCTGGAGATATTTAAAGCAAGCAGATGTGGCACTTAGGGACATAATTCAGTGGTGGGCTTGGCAGTACTAGGTTAACAGCTGAACTCAATGCTCTTAAAGGTCTTTTCCAACCTAAACAATTCTAAAGGGGAATTGCTTGAAGGTATTCTTATGTTCTGAAGAAAGAGTCCAGGATATCCAATACTAAAAACAACAGCAAAAAGCATGCTGGATAGTTCAAAACACTATTTATTTCTAGCAAACTATTTATTTACAGCAAAAATACATACATAATACAAAGTTTAAAGGCTTCTGGATCAAAGCTTAACTGTTGTTTACTAACTCTCCCACATTCTCAAGTTTAAGCAATACTCATGGGCCTCTGTTCACTGTCAATGCAATGTCCAACATGCAAAACTCCCTTACCTGTGGAAGTGGTTCAAAAAGGTATCCAATAGCCACAATTACCAACAGAACCATAATTGCAGAGAGTGTACCTGCAATCTGAACAAAAAAACCCCAGAGATTATTTAGAAGTGTCCCCAAGGGGAAATATTACAGATTAGCTAACCCCTTGTGCTTTCAACAAGGCTGGCTGTTCAAACGACTTTAGATTCCTTCCATTCAGTTCACCCAATTTGCCTGTCATGCTGCTTTCTATCCTGGCCCAGTCTGGATTTGAAACATGGGAAACTGCAGTTATTTCTTCCGGCCCAGGCAGAGAAATATAGCCATCTAGATAAGCTTCAGACTTGAGTTTTGGAGCTCCAAAGAGTAAACTTTGTTTGGCTCAAGATTCGGGTATTTAACATACCTGAGTTCTTCCACCAGTGCTTTCCTGGACAAGACTCCGAGACATTGAGCAAGTGATTGAAAAGGTTTGGAAAAATGACCCCACAGAGTTGCATATTCCCAAGGCAATAAGTTCCTGTGTTAAACAACAGAGCAAAAAAAACCAAAGGCAGTTATACTTAGCAGGTGTACCAAGCTGGAGCTATCCATAGATGTTAACAACCACATCTTATTTACAGTGCTTTCCAGCAACTTCATTGTAGAGAATAAGCAACCTAATTGTAGCTTATACTTGCACAAGCTGATGCACGTTAAATGATCTGTTAAACAAAGTCTCTGATGAAATGCTGCAGACACTTCCCATCCCTAAATGTTACAAGAATTAATCAGACTGAAAACTAAAATGAATGACAGCACTGTTCGTTTTAAGCATTTCTTCATATTGGGGATAATTTGAATTTTAACTCTGAATATACATGAAAATGTTTTCTTGTGCAAACATCATTCTTTGCTTCTCACCCTAAACCACGTTTAAAACCATGAGCAGCCCTTCCTGCATTTCCATGAGTGGTAATCCATTGCTGTACATGAAAAAACCAATGAGTGTCCACTGCTTCATCAGGAAGAGCCCACATGAGAACTGCTCCCATGAGCGAGATCAGAGCTCCATCTACCTCAGTACTGCGTTTCTGATGCCTAAGAAATGAGTTGTTTCTAATGAAGCCTCCCCAGATTACTGTGCATCTTGCTATTTGTAATTGAGTGATTTGAGTCATACATTTCCAATAGTTCTCAATGAGTTTTTCTCTTTGCATTTATACAATCCTTTTTGGATTCATTGAAACACTTGATATGCACTGCTACTGTGACAAGGAGTTCTACAGTTTAACACTCAGGTGAAGTAGCATCTGGCACCTCCTGAGGAAAAGATCTAGATGCTTAACTCAGGTCAGTCATGTTTATGTTTAACCTAAGTAGAACCAATTGCATTCATGCAGCTACAGATTTGTCCTCTCTCCTTGGGTAACAGAGAACAATGACATGAAGGATGAGATTTATCTAATCAGATGTAAAACTCTGTAGGTAAACTCCATTTACTCTCAGAGGAAGACAGTCATTTTGAGTAGGGAGAACAGCTGATCTGTGCTGTGTCAGATGTATGCTCTAGGAGTTGTGTTACAGCCCAGGAACTCTATCTCCCTTTACACCACAATGAGATCGACCAGTAATCCAATTGCAATATTGATTCTAAATTGCACAGGAAGGCCAGAGTAGGTGAGGAGGACATATAATTTTCATTTTAGGGAGTCTCTAAACACAGTCCTTATCACTCAAATCATGCTCAGAATGCTAAGTACAGACAGGGCCAATTGCTGCCCAGAAAATGACAAGTTGCCCATTTGCAATTGGTGGGAATAAGAAGAAACTATAAAACATAATTGGAATTTTTAAATTCTAGGCGAGTTCTTTGACACATAAGGTACTGTATTTATCACATGGGAACTCTATGCTTTGCTCTATTACAGAAAGCAAAAAAAATGTAGCTGCTCATCAGGACAGTATGGCCAAGTAATGTCTGTCCCAACAATTAATATTCATACATAATTCCAACTGTAGCAGAAGCAGGTGTCCCAAAATGAAGCTGAAAGTGAAACTGGCTATTTAAACACAGCTAGAAGAAGATTAAGCTAATTCCTGGCCTTTAAATGTGTAGGCTGTCAAAAATCTGTCCTGATTCATTGAAAAAACCCTCATTTTTGCCAATATCACACTCTACTTTAATGATGTAACAAAGGTGCTACTAAGAATTTTCAACAAAGCAATCCCACTACTTTTACCTGATTCCCATCGATGGTGTAACCATGTTTAAGGGCAAAGATCTTGGCCATTGATACAGCCATTGAAAATCCAACTATTGCTATTGCTACTGCATCCACAAATAGTGCTGGGATGAGCTGAATCTCAGGAACTGCTGGTGCACGTAACCTTGGAGATTAAATTAATATTTATAAATTAATACAATAAAAGCTATATGCAATACAGAAAAGGCATAGTCTTAATAAGAATGTATCATCCCTACCCTTGAGGAATACTCCCAACAACATCCACTTTGTATGACTCACTCAGATTCATTCCAGCTGAAACTCCTGTGCCAATAATGACCTAAAAATCCACAAACACATTTGTAAACATTATCTAAAAAGAGATAAAGCCACCTGAAGAGATATAAAGGTCAGCTGACTATGATTAATACACACAAGGGGTTACATTTATTTGTCAATCAGTTTTCTCTGAGTTAGGGGCTAAAAAAGCAGATAAAAAGGAGGAAGCACGATGATTTTCCCTTCATCATGTCCAACTCATCCTGATTTTATAAATTTTTTTTGTAAACAGTTAAATGGAACATGCTATGGTATGATCTGAATCACTCAAACTCCCTTTGCCTAAGCCAAGCTCAGGCAAGATAGTGTACTGGAAAAATCAAATGCAAAGACACTCCTGCCTGTGTGTAATGGCATATTTTCATGCATAGCCTATTACCTGTAAAGAGAACTGAGGAAACAGCAAAGAAAGGAACATTGTTTTGCTACTGCCTATCAAAAAATACCCTATTACACCACCTCCCTCATCTCTCACCAGCATCCCTTTTCTTTGTTCCTTCTATCTATACTGTGCCCATAGCTTCAATCATTCCCTTTCTTGACTCCATTATGTGAAGGTTGTTTGAGATCTGTAGCAATCCAAGAACTCATTTTTACATCAAATCACTTTTAAAGGCAAAAGGTTGTCCGAGCTGTAGGCTTTGTGTGTATTATGATAATCTGTTTTATCCATGTATTTTAGAATAGTCGTTCGAAACAGAATCAGTGCCGCAGTCAGTTATCAGTCTCAGAAACAGAAAAAGGAAGAAGTATTAAGTCCTGACGGTCCTGCTCTTTCTGCTACTGCATTTCAAAAAGTGAGCAAGCCCTGCAGAACCTCTGAACAGGCATCTGTAAGCACCTTCCTTCAGGAGAGGGTTCTGAGCTCTTGGACTGCAAGTGGGAAATGCCACTCAGAGGAATGTCTTACAGAGAATCTTGCAGGTGCCCAAACTCCTGGATAGAGAGGGTTTTACAACACATATCTACCTACCCATTGCTATAGGAGACTGGGGATGTTTAAATTGTTTTTCAATCCTTCTTTGTGACTTTATGCTCTCCACAAGGGCATACCAGTTCTTAATTTTAACAGAATCCAAACCTTCAACTGGATCAAGGCTCAAATTATGTTCAACAGAAGTTACTCTCAAGCTCAGTAATATAAGATAGAACATTAGATAGTTTCTACAGTTTTAGAATAGCTATATAATTTAGCCATAGAATTTCCCAACTGCCTTACCACAATGATCTCCATAGGAATAGGAACTGGGAGCTTCTTCTTAAAGCGGAGATTGATTTCCTTGCCAATCAGCAACAGAACAATGCATGTTAATCCAACAATCAATGCAGCAATATTGGTTGTTGTTATTTTTGAAAGCACGGCAGCTATGCTCTGTAACATACCAGAAGCATCATAATTATTCTTAAGAAAATAGAATCTTCATGGAGATTTGCCACAAAAAAGCAATTTATACACTGCTTTTCAGCTGTGGTTTCATTCTAAATTTATAACCACAGTGAACGAGTGCCTCACCAAAATACCCACTGCCCCCACAAAACACAGAAGACTAGAACATCTCAGTGAGAGAAATGCACTTGAATCATTTACAAGATCAGCGTTCCTAAAAGGGGACAAAAATATGGAGAAAAAACTCTAATGGGGGAAAAAGTCTAAACTAAATCATGTCTCTCATCCTCAACATTTTCCCACATATTCCTCAGTGGCAGCTACCTGAAGGCAATAAATGCAAACTCCTTCTAAATACCTTCAAATATTCTTTGACAAGTCACATTTACTTAGAGCTGCATAAGCTATTCTAAAACAATAAAGCTGCTGATAGAACCATTGAGGTTGCCATAACAATATGGTTAAATAACAGTGATCTGGCAACGCTGCCAAACCGGCCATTATTCCAAATACCTTTTAATTGAAAACACTTACTAAAATGGTGTTAGAAAAAAAACTTGCTGGAATACACAAGTTGCTACGGGGTAAATGATTTCCCATATCAATTATTCCTCCCTCTTCCACTGCATTAAAATAAATAAATATATAAATAAATAAATAACCTCTGGAGTTGCCTTTGAAAGAAGATGAACATACTCTTCCTTAAGCAGATGGAAAATTGCAGCAACTCTCAGGATGTTATACATTCAAGATGTCCTGGTAGTATAAATCTTGAATTTATACCTTCCCTTCTATTTGTTTGACAATTAGTATGATTGGTTCCCAGATTAGTGAACTGAACAGCAAATTTTGGAATTAATCATTAATGCAGACTTGTTTCCAAAATGTTTGTTATATCTGCACAAACATACAAAAAGATTCTCACAAATCATTTTCTCTAGCCTACATGTAGATAAAATCCTGAAGCTTCGTTATTGCTGGGCCAGCAATCTGCTCAAAAGCTTAGGTTTTCACAGGCATCTGAGATCTTCCCTTTTCTTCCACTCAAGAGTGTAAAGATTCTCAGAGTAACATTTCCTAGCTTCGCAGAACATGCCTGGTCTACAGTGAAGCATTTCAGGAGTACATTTTCCCCCAAGGAACAAGAGACCTGCTTCAATGAACAGTATCTGTTCATATTACGAAACTACAATCAGCAGAATCCTAAAGTCTGCCCATCTCAGACCGTGCGGATCTATCAAGTCACACTTGAGCTGCACTTTCAGCTATTCATATACTGCTGCAGCACTTAAAGACCTCATACCCAGTGTTCAATACTGAAAATTATTCTACTTAGTGCCAAATAATACATAAAAACAGGAAAAGGCTTAAGAACTAGATGCAGACAACACAGAATTTGCATGTTTAGTAAATGTAGTTACTCACATATACAACTGAGAGAGGTCCGCTGTACCGGCTAGTCTTGATGCCAAGGAAATACTTTAATTGGGAAGTAAAGACATGAACTGCAGCTGCAGTGGTAAATCCTCGCACCAGAGGCTCCGTCAGATAGATGGCCACAAACCCAAATCGAAGGAAACCTAAACACAACTAATGAAAAAGAAAATTGTCAACCATGTGACACCCACTATAACCTGAATATAGCACATACACACCCACCCGCCTATCCTTTTCTCAATGCCCAAGCCAGATCACACAAACCTGAACTTGGCCACAGTTCAGTAAGCAGCCATCAATGCATCCAATTTTGCATGCCACTGGCAGGTCCAGTGTGAGAGATGGGTATGTTATGTATGCATTGTTTGTATGCATTTATGTGTCGACAGATTAGAGAACATCAGTTAAGTTTTTCTTATGGGATACAAAAAAATGAAAAGGGGGAAGATCCCATTTTTTCCCAACCCAGCTAAGATGCCAGATAAAGTCCTGCCTCCAATGTATCCATCCCCAGTTCTGTTACGTGGCTACCATGAAGCAGCCCGTGTTCAATCTGGAGCAGTGCAGAAGCACAAGTCTGGTGACAGGGCCTCCACTGTGACCCAGCACCCCCTGCAAGTCCAGCAGCAGCAGCTGAACTTGTCCTTAGAGCAAACTGCGAGCACATACCTGGATAAGTCCTGAAAGAAAGGCAAGAGCCACGGCTACCTGCACCCTCTTGGTATCCCTAGCACTGTAATATTCAAGGACATCTGTAACATTAGTAGAATTATAGTCCACGGTAGTGATTTCATCAGGCACTTCTCTCACAGCAACACCACCAACCATCATACTAACCACAGCAAAGGTGCCTGAAATAACAGGGAGAGGAAAATAATTGGTTAAAATCCTGGCAAGTTTTTTTTTAGGAGTGGTTCTTATTGAGATATGTAGAATTAAACTAAAATAAGAGTTTTCTACCTTAATAATGTATTTTTTAGTCCCCAAATCTGCTCCAGTATTCAGCAAGAGTAAAGCCAGTTAGATGGCGAACATACACCTCTGCAGTAAGTAAACACCATCATTTTTTTCTATCTCAGTTTCTGTTTTGCAAATTAAAGATTCATCCTGGCCACACAGACAGTTGACTGCAGCAATGAAATTGTAGTTCAGGAGTTCACAGCACACATTTCTAGATCTAAACTGATACAAGATGCCCTTCTATTGCTTCCTAAGTAAAATGGATAAACTAGCAATAAAAAGTACTGGTTATATTCCACACATTTCTGTTTCTCCTATGCATTTAAATTTGAATTTATGGAAAACAACTACACTTTCTATTTCTCCAATTTTGTTTTTTACAACTTTATTAAACACTCACACACATGCATACAGACAGACTTTCAGTTATCCACACAGATATACCTATTGATATGTGCTTGGAGGTTCCAAAAAAAGTATATAGAAAAACAGGATAAAATGAAGAATATAGGCCAAATACTGGGGGAACAGCTGCCAGCAAAGCATAGGCTAAACCTAGAAAACAGACACAAATATGTATGTTAAGTAAACAACAAAAATAAACCATCTGAAGCAAAGGGATTTAAGCCTACTAAAATTTAACTCACCTAATAGGAAATCTAGAGACTTGTGACGTTTAAAAAACGGGAGGTCTTTCAGGGAATACTCTTTAAAATGCATAATACTCTAGGGCAGTGCCTAGAAACACGATGGGTTGAGTCAGGAAACCAAAGTCTCTAATTACAGGCACTGCAGGTGTGTGTGTGTTTGTGTGTACATGTGTGCACCTGTTTTGCCTTTGTGGGTGGAAGCACTCCTTAACAGCCAACAAATGCCTTTTGTTGCTTTTGTTTTCATCTGCAGAAGAATCTAGTTAGAAACACCCAAACCCCCAAAACCAGTGGGACACGTTTGATTTTCTCCTCCTTTTCTGATCAGACATGGTGGGTGCTCATGGCAACCTATAACTGATTAAACACTCCCCTCCTCCCTCATCCCAGAATGGCTGGGATGAAATAACAGTTTATGTTTCCAAAAAACATGCTTCAAAATGTAAAATAAGCAGAGAATAATTTCTGACAATATGTAAGGTCACAGAGCTTATATAGTCTGGTATTCTTCCCAAAAACAAACTCCTTTTTGTCATTAAGCCCTGTCCAGTTCCATTCAGTGGAATGCAATCCACATCATTCCTATCTGTAGTGGGGGCTGGCAAGCACACCAGGGGAGCTGTGGGGGAACAGCTCTAAGGGACACCACGGAAGAACATCTCCCACAGTGTTCCCCCTCTGTGTGACTCAGGGTGTGGTTATCATGGGACCAGCCTCACAAGCAAATGGTGTGCACCATGTGATATGGCACATAACTGTCCCAAGCAATTCCAGCCAAAACAATAGCTCTACACAGCTTGTGTTAATGGGAATTGACACCAGAAAAAAATTGACACCAGAACAGAACAAATGGGCCTCAAAGAGAAAACACTGTCTCCTGGCTTGGTTCTGCACTCTCAAAAGTGCAGGCTGGTAACACCTGAGGAAGCTGTGTGTCCTTGCCACACTTGGGCAGACTGGTCCAATGGCCCAGTGCAAATTCCAAACACAAGCAATGGCTCATGCACCATGGAGAGACAGTGATACTAGAAAACACCTCTCCCTATTAATTTAAATTGGGAGACAAAGCATCAGGTTATAAAAAAAAAAACTAAACCAAAGGGATCTTCTGAGCCATCCAAATGCTCTTGTAATAACTCAAAGGGCCTTGTCTGAGCCTGAGTCCTAACCAAAAATTCATATTCCCTTCAGAACTAGACTGATGGTATCATTTACGCTCTTGCTCCAATGAGCATTTCATTAAGCACCTGTGAAACTCATCCCACGTATATTCTCTGACCCAAGGAGTACCTCTCCCGACATCAGCAAACACCCTGTACTATAACAGCCTGGCCTTTAATATGATGATGAACTTAACAGTACAAGTAACCAGAACTGAAAATCAGTGTCCAAAAATGGGAAGGTGGGTCTGTGTGAAGTTCCTGATCTGAATACCCTTTTATTCCCTTTCATTTGTACTGGCTTTTTTAAAGGCTGTCAGTGCCAAAGAAATAAAGAGATATTAACTTGATAGGAGGCCACGGCTTAAACACCGTGGTCATTGTAGTTCTGTCTGGAATGATTCCCAGGCTTCTTTGAACTCATGCTTGCTATAATTACACCCATTCCAGAAAAATGGAAGTTCAACTTTTGTGTTTTTAGAAAGGGAAAGATTAGGAGCCATTTAAGGGCATGTTTACAGTCACGAAATGAATAGTGTTTACTTTAAAACAGAGTCAGAAAATTAAGTATAAAGTTCACTGCTGAGCACTTATATTTTAGTGTGCTTTCAGGTCATTACATAAATTATGTTTCCATATACAACTGGCAATGTTTGTGTCTAGTACATGACAGATATGCCTGAGAGTTAACCACATTAGATATCAGTTTAAGATAAGTTGATGCCTACATGTGTGGAAGAAAAAATAACCTTAATTATGAAACACAAACCCAGGAAGATACAGAACCAAAGAAATTATCTGCACAGACTGAGGATTTAATTATTTTAATGTGTTACCACCTATTAAAATCTTGGATTTACAGATGAATTTTTCAGACCTGCCTCCACCTAAAGTAGAACAAGTGAGGTGCAAATATGAAATAAGTCAACACAGAAGTAAACTTACATATGCTTAATGATATCACCTTGTGGACGGGGCTCTGCAGAAATTAAAGAATTTCCTTGATTCCAAGATCTCCTGGAAAAATCTACTGAGACTGTGGCAGCGGTTGTGAAGCTGCCATTCCCAGAGTAGTGGGCAGCCCATAATGATATTGCTGTAGATGTGCTGTTGCTTTCTAACCTCCTAACACTTCTGAAACCGCTAATAGTAAGTGTCGGGCTGAACACAAGATTCTACTGGTCCATTCCCCAAGAGCTGAACAGAATAGTGAACACTGGCTTTCTCTTTGTTCTCCAGAGCCTGCTCCTGCTTCAGGACCAGGCTCCACTTAGGGTGACACTTCCAAGTAACTTAATAGAAATTTCTACAGATTTTCACAGCCTTGTTACAGGCGATACTTTTGATTTCTTTCCACCATGTAAATCACTGCCCATTATTATGGTTCCAGCATAAACTGGTGACTTCTAGCCTTAGGATTTGGATTCTTGCATGTTCTTCTCTGGTTAAATTTAGTTCGGTTACTTCACACCAGTTGCTCTCTGAAACATTATGTCTATATGTCTGTTAGATACTGCTACCCTCTGCAGGAAATTTGCCACAACTTTCAGGACAATGAAATCAGTAAATAATAGGGTGCATTCAGCAAAAGTTTAGACATGCACTTAAAAATGTGAAAAGTTGCTCTGCCATTGAGAGTTGTGGGTACTGATTAGAGAGGGAGCTTCTTTCAGAGATTGGTGCATATCACTGACTTGCAGTTTTAAGGGAATCATCATTCTGGGCTGGTCTGCAGAATCCATGCTGATCTCCACAAAGAGCCCTGAGATACACATCCTGCTCTCAGGAGCACCTGTTTCAGGATGCCAAGCACTACCATAAAAGCACACAGAAAAAGCAAAGAACAGACAATTAAATCTAGAAGTACACTCACCTTGAGGAAGCTGCATGACCCCTGTGCTTATACCTGAGATAATGTCTCCTAATAAGTATTCCTTCACTGGGTAACGAGGAAGCCATTTTAAAATCGGTAAAAAACTGTAAAGATGAGACTTGGCCTTCTTAGAAGAACAACTGGAAATACAAAGCAGAACGGGAGTTAAGACACTAGCAGTGGACAAAAAGGTTGAAAAAATTGTCTTTGATCCCTATACAGGAAAACAGCTCCATTAAAGGCAGGCTCCTGATGACAATAATTTCTGGACATGCTTAAGTACAAGCAACTACGCCTCTAGTTAATTTAGCCCTTAATCACATGTTGGTGCTGTCCACAAACCTTACGGAACTGAAGAAGAGAACTAAAGTCTTCTGAGTCAGTGGGAAGTGAAACTGTTCCAATCTATGCACAACTGAGTGGTCACACAACACCTTTTACTGAGATCATTCCTAGTAACAATCCCCTGAGCATAACTTGCTTCCTGATAGTGGTTTTCACTCATCAGAGTACTTTGCAGTGCTTTTTCCCATTTACTATTTGCATGTTTAATACTTTTTTGATCATAACATTTTATATTACTATGCTTTAAAAATGCCAAATCTATTAACCAGTACTTGTTACTATCACTGACCCTGGTGGCTCTTAGCAGAGCCATTAACCTTCTGAAACCCTGACTCATGACAAATGAATAGAGCCGGGAAACACGCATCTCTATCCAGTACTGCCATGCATCATGCTTTGATTGCACTGTGGTAAGTTTAACCTTGGGTAAAAATGTGATACTGGGATTGTAAAAATGCTTTCCTGTGTAGGGGAAAGGCAAGAAAATTGCAAAGATTTGTTAGCATTTCTGAACTGCACGGTGAAGAAGCTTGTCGCTACAAGTGAGGGAGTCATCCACACTTTTCCATGTTTAAGTAGACTGTATCACAAGAAGGAGGATTTTGATCCACATTTTTTTTATTCAGGACAGAAAAGTTTTCTGAAATTTCTGGAATTAAATGTCTTTACCATTTAAGTCATTCCATAAACCAGAGCAAATCTCCAAATATCAAATCATGTGAACAGGAATATTTTATAGAAAAACAATCAGGCAGAAATCATTTGTTGTCCTGCAAGGTTTAAGCAAGAAATTGAAAAAACTCTGCAAATGAAGCAGGGATAAAAATAAAGCTAATGAGAACTTAACTAGAACTTAAATCCCCTGGTACCACGGAGCAAAAGAAGCACAGTTAAAGACATTTCATGTCTAACCAGATGATACTTAGATTCCAAGGCAGTTAATTAAAAGCTACAGAATGCCTTTAGTAAGTCCTCATTAGACTAATAATTTAGATTTCTACACAGCTATCACACATCTCCATTCTTCTGTGAAAAGATCATGTGAAGTACAAATTTGGCCGTAAGTATTTCCACATAAAAAGGACAGATATTTTTCTGGGTCTTATGAATTCATGTCACATGATTTGACTAATACTTCACATTCCTATGCTGCATATTTTCCTTCTGCACTTTGATGAAGGCAATTCAACAAATTTATCCAACATTTTTTAATATAGTTATACATTAACATTAAAAGCACATCTACAACTTCTGCCCAGTCTTGCTGAATAGTCAAAGCACAATTAGTGGTTTTATCTTTTAGGTTTCTTTGAAAAGATTACCAGCTAATTGCATGAATCCATTAAGAATTACAAGACTTCTAACCAATAAAACAAAGATAAGACAAAAAACCCTACCGACAAGAATGTGCAATCTTCTGCCCTAAAGTCTGAGGAGTTCTTTGTCGCCTGTGCAGCTGTCCTTGCAGGAGCTCCTGGTTGTATATTGGTCTCTGCACAAAATACCTCTGGGTTTGCTCAAGACACACTTCTTGTTCTTGAGCATGTTCCATAGTTGATCTCACAGAGAAGCAGCGAAGGAGGAACAGTTCAACAGTCTCCACTGAAAAACCTGGTTGCAAAGTAAGTTTTGTTGCTTTTTTAACCTCAGATTTGGCATTTCTTTTCAAATAATGTATTTTGAAAAGCTAGAGACAAGAACTGTGATTGCAGTATAATTAAATAATCTGTAACAGCAGTAAGAAAATAAATCACATTCAGTCTTTAGTATTTGCAAGCTATTAATTTATGCTTCTCTTGCATAATGAAAGCTTTTGCATTAATTACTTTGTAAATAATAGCTGAAACAAACTTGGAAGGTTGTATTCAAGCTTATCTGGATTTTTCCTCAGTTTTTAAAGAACATGTCACTGTAGGAGGGAGATTCCTTTATTGCTGAGTTACTTCCTGCTTACTCACGAACTGGCATGTCCATTTTCAAAAGACAGAACTCTGACTTTAACACTGAGAAACCCACTTCTTTCTTCCAGATTGTCAGTTGCTTCCTGCATCCATCCACCTGCTTTCCCCTCTATTTCAGAGGCTTCTTTTTCCAAACAGAATCTCAAGGATGCACAATTCGCTACTTTCAAACAGTTATTATTTCAATGGATGTGCCACTTACTGCTATTCTCAATCTACACTGACTAAAACAGGAATCGGGAGATGTGCCCAGTTTTAAAACTAGACAGAAGGTTTGTAAAGATCTTTTTGTCTGTCTGATTCAGTGCCACAAACATCTTAACATGTTTAAAAGACACTTTGCTAATTCCTTTGCCCCATGTTTGCTGCTTTTAGAAATACTGGGCTAGAAACACAACTCCCAGTTACGAGCCAAGTGACAGGACTGCTATGTCGTTAGGCAGAGAGGCTGGCTAGTGCCACATTTGATGACAGAACGTGAGTGCAATGGGAAACAGAGCCATCCTTGTGAACAAGGCCTTGGGCTCAAGTCCAGCAAGTCACTTAAGCATGTGTTTGCCTTCAACCAAGGCAGCTAACCCAGGGGTGTTCAGTTTTCAGCTGTACATCAATGCTTTTCTGGGAAAGGGTTACCACGCAGAAGTTAAACAAATGCTACCTAAACACTCAGACAAAGCTAACCATGATTGGTCCAGCAATCTGATTCAGCAAATACAGTCAAGACCATCAGCAAAATACCAATATTGTTATCTATGCCCTCAGTCTGATGAAAGTGCTGGAATTTTCCACTCAGGTCTTGGTAGTCTCCATCTCCTAGGACTGACACAGTCTAGCACCTCTTCAGTTCTCAGGATTTTGTAAGCAACACTTTCCTTACATTGTTAGTCACAAAAGGATATTTTTTTAAATTGTAATTTTTTTATTTACACCACACTCCAGATTGACTTCAGCTTTATTGTGTGAAATAAAGGTGATCCTGCTTGAGCAGGGAGGTCATAATCTATGATCCCCAGAAGTCACTTCAAGCCTCAACCATTCTGGGATTCCATAATGGTCTCTTATGTCATTATTCACAGAGAATCTATCTTTTCCAGTAATTAATTGATGTGTTCTGGCAACACTGGCCTTATCTACAAATTAAGAAGCAATTTTAATCAGTCCTAAACAGAAAATCCACTCAAATCAGAACAAAAACTGCAGCTGCATGCAAAAGACACAAACCAAATCAGTTCAATGGCTTCGTTTTGGCCAAACTTCTCCAATAAAATGAGAATGTAATATCAAAACATTTTTAGCCAAGGTTTTAAAAACATGCACCCTGCCTTCTTTCTGCTACAAAGGACAGCAACACAAGACAGTGCCCTGCTAACCCCAAACAATTCAGGTCCCAAATTTCCACATTTCAGTTTGTTCAGCTTCATGTAAATTGGTTAAAACCTGGAAGAGCCACATGAGTTTGTAATGTAAATCTAGACCTGAAGAGGTCTGGAAATCTCCAGTTCTGTACACATGCTCCAGCTCTTCCGGGTACTATGAGCATATACAGAACAACAGAAGTTCCATCCTCCCTCTGTTTTTCACAGTAAAATAAATGATACAGGTATATTTGACTAACTGAACAAGGCTCAACTCTAAATCAGTTATCCAGATCATGGCAAGTTTGGAATACTACCAGAGGTCACAACCCAAGTTTCACCACCACTCAGCCTGAAGGTTTTTAAGCTGTAGATCAAATGTTTCTGATTCTGTTAGAATAAGGAAGTTACACTGCAGTGAATCATGAGAACCAGCTAACACAAAAGTAAACTATAAGGAGGATATGACAGGATCTTGTCTTTACCTTCACAGTGGATACAATAACGTGGAAAACAAACACGTCATCAAAAGAGGTCCTAAATCTACCTAAAACTACTGCTAGATATATCATGTTCTATTTTTCCATGTCATGTCACCAACTTCATCTTAACAGCCCTGCATAAGCATGTTCTCTGATGGCAACCTAAAATACTAAGATGTAGATAATACAATAACAACTAAAGTATTTAATATCATCCCTCTCTTTTGCAAAAGAACATAGAGAGCAAGACTGAGATGCTTGTCTTTACAAGAGATGATACACATTGTCCATAGAGTAGCAAAATAGTAGCATTTCATGACTGGTTCGAGTGTCTCTCCAAGTGTTTGCTGTATGACAAACTGCCAACACAGTTATCCAAGGCTCAGAAACTGAGTCTTGCCCTGCACTCCCAGAATGCCTGAAAAGCAGGTACTGCCATTTTCATGAAAACAAAGTTTACTGCAATGATTTCTGAAAACTCACAGACCTTCGTCCAGAGGAAGAGAAAGGCAATGGTGGATAGTGGAATACTGCTCTTGGACAACCTTTGAACTTCATGGCAAGAATAAAGTTAAAAAGCTGTAAGAAACACTGTCATTAATCTTATCAGCCAGATAAGAGTTAAGTTGAAGTAGTTAAAACCTGTATGCAAAAGATTTAAGAGTTGGCAATTCTTTATCTGACTGATAAAGGCCTGTCTTTATTGCTATTATCAAATTGAAGGTGTTAAAGAAAAAAAAAAGTAGAAGCAAACATGAATTTATAACACTATCACTACTAAATTAGCACTTTCTCTTCCCAATCTTAGCTGATAAAGGAGGTCTGTCAAGCCATCTGCACTGATTTTCGTAGAGGACAATAATTTTTGATCCAAATCATATGAGTCAGAGTGCAACCATAAAATTTATAGGGACAAAGATCTGGCTGCTGTTCCTCAGATTCAAAATACAACTATGGGGAGAAAAAAACCAAGAAGCCGGAGATATTAAGAATGGTGTACTGTGTGACTCTTGCAGCTTTAATAGGCACTTTTGCTCCTAAGGTGTCTAACCTGAATGTGTCTGAACTACCTGAGGAAATGGGGGAGTCAGCAGCAAATCCATTGTCTTGCCTGTTTTAAAAGAGCAAAACCCCTTTCTTTTGGAAGCTAAGCACAAATTGCTTTAAGTAGCAGAAGAGCACAGGTGGACAGTACTAGTACTGTGGTACAGTGTGTCCTCTGCTAGAGAATTCTAAGTTTGATCATGAACTAAAAAGTCTACAAAATATTTTGTGTCTTCAAGCTTACAAATACAGGTGACTGCCATCAGCCAAAAGGGCTCGTTGAAATACTGCCACTCTGTTTTAAGTATGTTCTCCCAAATGTACACTGAAAAGCACACTCACTGCAAAGTCTGTTCCTACTGTTTGAAGAGGTGAAACTAAAATCCAGGTGATTTCAGGAACCACATAATGGCTCATTTCTTTCCTTCCTCTCTGGCCTCATTCCCCAGTGCCCTGTGCCCTGCCACTTATCACCTTGAGTGACATGTACAAAGTTGTTTTTAAAAATATGCACAAAGGTGTAAAATGACTGGGTGGGGTCATAAGGAGTGTGTTCTCCTAGTTTTATTGGACTGTGCTCATTACTCTCATTCCTCCTCCACTACTCCCATTAAATCCACTAACAACTAGATTTTTTAAACCTGAGGCCTTTATGTAAAACTCCATGAATTAGAAATAACTTGAGAAACAAATAAAATTTTCCTTGTGTAGGTCTTAATCTAAGAAATGCACTCCAGGAATGAACCTTTGGGAAAAAAAAATCAAGACCTTAAATTTCTATGCAGCTTTCAGACAGGCAACATTTCCACTCTATTCTTTAGAAAGGTGAGATGATTACATAAACTGTGTTTGGTTGTGTGATCAAAGCTTCTCCACACACCCATAGTGTTACTGAGAACAACAGCAGGATGGAGAACCTGGATAATACCCTGGTGGGTTACTGCCAGGGCCATCACATGAGCCATCAGCCTATCAAAAGCTCATCTCCACCAGCCCAGAGCAGCACACAAGGGTCACCTATGGGACCCTGGAAGTCCCTGACGTTTCTGGGTGTGGAAGCATCTGCCCATCTCTAAGAGTAAGAGCACACAGGGGCAGCAAAAGGGGTTCTGGGAAGTCCTGGCCAGTCACACTGTGCACATGTAATGGTCTGTACCAGTAACTGCAGTGATGCTATGGCCTTGGGGGCTCATATGTCCAGCTCAGCTGGGGAGACTGGGATGAAGGAGCTACTGGGCAGACTGAGTGTGTGAGCCCAGCTGCTGGAGGGAAACACCTTGTAGGTGTGTGATGTGATGTATCTCTACATATGTACATATATTCTCACTATTGGACCTCCATCGTGCGTAGCCAGAGAGCAGAGGGGACGAAGCTGTCGGTGCTGCCTCTCTGATATGCATGACTTGCCATGAACAGGTGTAAATACATTGTGTATGTGTATTCTCTGTGTGTGTGCTTATGGGAAACACATCTTTAGCCTTGGTACTGGTTGGATCTGGGGATATGGAGCAGCAGTAGCAGCAGCCTCACTTTCCTCAGGCTGTTGAATTCAGTATGATACATTTTCCTCTAATGAACCTATCTTAGCCACTGAAAAGAGCATAATAATAACATGTGGGGCATAAAGATACTTCTCTCAAAATGGTAACAAATTAGATATATATATATAAATCAAAAATAGTAAGATTATGTAACTGATAAGAGGTAACTTATATTTCAGGTTTTTTGCCAAAAAATACTTTGATCTCCAAAGGTTTACTCCAGGGACTAATGAATTCATTAGTGTCTTAATAGTATCTCTTCTCAACTAGCAATCTTATGTTTGCTTTCATCAACAGAATGTTTTAGGAACCTGTTACGATGATTGAGCTGTTTAATCAACTCCACATAAGACAAACACCTGGAGCACTTTGAGCAGCAGAACACTGGTCTCCTTCCCTCCGAGATACAGATAAGAGACGGCTTCTGCTTCCAGTGTAAACAGACTGATGACCATGAGAACCCATGGCAATAGGACCATTCTCATTTCTGCTTTTTGTGACTTCAGTGACCTTGGATCCTAGTCTGCCATCCTCTTTTCCTTTGCCAAAAGCAGTAGCTAGTGATAGTAGAGTCAGGTAAGTTAGTAGAATCAGGTAAGTTAATCAGAATGGTACCATGGTTGATGACCCCTTTGTTGTGCTTAAGTTGACTGATAAGGACATACACCACCTCAGAGACAGGTAATCATTAGCCAGCTGCATTATCCAGAGAAAATCCACTGCCAAAAACGTTGCTGGAGAAGTTTTCATCATAAAGCTCCAGTTGATCAGAGGAGATAACATAAATCAAGATCACGCATACACACCAAGCTAAGCCAGAACAATTTCTATACTTCATGTGATCTCAGTGCACCAATGACCTCCAGCAGCTGGTTCATTTTTTCAGGCAAAGTGGAACACGCAGACAGCAAACAAGTGTCTGTGCAGAAAGAAATTACTTCATTCTATGATACACTTCCTTCTGCAGAGAAGCCACCAAAAGAAGTCTCCCCTCTCTGCTTCATCAACTCTGTTTACACACATCACTTGCCTCTCAAGTGTTGCATAAAGTTAAAAATAAACAATAAAAACCCAGAAGGCTGTTATTTATAACTAAAATAATTTCAGTCATCATGTTTACCGTGCAAACCTCTCAAGTCACAGAGGAAACTGAAGGATAGTAAAACAGTGTGGTCAGAGGAAGAAATTACTGGGGTGCAGAGAGGGAAGAACAGACGGTTTAGAACAGGATTATAAATTTATATTCCAGTTTCACTGCTGAAAACATGGCATAAAGTAACTACATTACCTAAGTAACATGAGGTTTTGAAAAGTCTCCATGGAATCTCTACAAGGCTCTCTTTCTAACATGTTCTGAAAGGATCTGCTCCTCTGGCAAAACAGGCTACAGCCACTGCCATGCCTGAAGAAATTACTGAAGAACTGATGCTTCTGAAAGGCAACACAGAACTTCAGCATAGGGCAGCCACTTCTTGGTAAAGTAGTAGTGCTAATTATTTATCAAAGCTGCAACTCTTGTCATAATAGTTCATATCCATGTTTCATTCCAACATTTCATTCTTGGAAGCTACTTTATAACACACATTTTTTGTGTTTATCTTTTTTCTGCACTAGGTATCAAAGCAAATCCTACATGAGCAGTAAGCAGAACACGACTTATGATAAATCCTGTCTCCATTTACAGAACTGTTGCTTGGTTAAGATGTTATCTAAACAATAGCATTCTCCTGTCTCCTATGTACTTGAGTGATGTTTCATGATCTGAAGGTGAGTGCCAGACAGTGGGAATAACCTTCCTCAACATTTTGATGCCAGGGTTACACCTAAAAGCCATGAGTGCACAGCAGACACAGGCCATCATTGCTTTTGCTGAAAATATTTTAAAATACACTGCAAGCAGAGAACATGTACAATAAGTATTTCACAGCAAACCCTTGCTTTATTTGCAGCTCACCTTATGGCTTCATATTTCTTCTGTAGCTGACGAAATTTTAATGTGAGAAATCCCAATGTCTGTTCTTAACTGCACAAACAAAAAGACCAACGCTCATAGAGCTGAAAACTTCTCCAAATGACTTCAAGTGTGTTTGGCAGAACAACCCCGCATGAATGGATTCCTGCAACAGCTACACTAGAACAGGTGTCTTGATGAAAGAACTGGAAGAACAAGAAGGCTATCTGGGCTGAGGATCATCAAATGAAATGAAGAAAGGTTCATTGAGTAATTTTCTGATGATTTCTTCTTGCAAGAACCTTTCCTTCTTTCTGTCTTTCTCAGGAACACGTATGCAAAAGAAACAAATGTCACCAGAATGCAGGGAAAAAAAACCCAGACTCACTACAACTGTAGTTAGTTAGATTCAGGTCACCTGTTCAGCTATATGGACATAAATGAAACACCAAAAAAAGATCATATATTTGATTTTAAACATGAAACTAGCAAAGAAATAGAACTAGAACCATATAGTACAGAACTGAAAACAAACAAGAAGCACAGTGCAAAATTCCAAAAAGAAAAATGCAATGAACCAGAGACAGTACATAAAGAAATAGTAAACCTGAAAGAAATTTTGAGGGTTTAGAAAACAATGTTATGTCAAAGCTGTGAAAGGATCCTTGTAAAGAAGGAGATGCAGGGTTAGATGCTGACCATGCTGAAGTGGTAAATGGAATCAGGTATAGCTTTCTCGGGGAAAGGACTTGAACCATGTTATGCTATAAAGTTATGGAAGCAGCAGCAGAACTTCTGTATTTAGAGAAGACATTACAGTTGCCTGTATCTATGAAAGATCTGTAGTTTTGTTCCTGACGTGACTCTTCAGATTTGCCTCAGCTCAACAGAGCTCTGTGAGAACAGGAACAGGCAGCTCCCTGTGGGCACCTCTGAGTAGCAATCCAAGTTTTCTCCTGCATGGGGTATGGATTTTTAAATTCTGCTCCATGAAAACTAGGCAGAAATTTTGTAATAAAAAAATCAGTTCAATCCTTAATTGAGTTTAATTGATCTGTCCCTACTAGACTGAACTCCAACAAGGATGTTTCGAACAACAGACATACAGCAATCTTTGACTTGGATTGGAAAATTCTGTCTGTGCCTTATAATCACAGAATGGTGGAATGGACCTTCAAGACCACCTACTTCCAACCCCCCAGCCATGGGTAGGGACACCTTCCACTAGACCAGGTTGCTAAAAGCCCCACCCAACATATGATGAGAGGTTAGTTATGAGAGGTTTTCTGAGGAGTTCTCAAATCTCAGCCCTGCCTCAGAACCTAATTTCCATAAAATAAATGTAAAGGAGCAATTTGATCTTTGCTCTAGCCCAGTCTATGTGTCAGAATCTCAGGCTTTAAATTAACAAATTAAAATCTATTAATTAGCTAACCCACACCCTCCCCAATAACCACAACAACACAAGAACACAAACAGAATTAGACATACAAAATGGTATGCAACAGTCAAAGCAGAGCAGTATAACTTGAACCACTGCCTGGGCAAAACCAGTAAGCTTTCAATGAAGGCCAGAGAAAAAAAGATTCTACCTAGGCAGTAAAAATACAGATTAATGGTCAAAAATCTCCCAGGAAGGCAATCACACTATTGTTTATCACATGGAAGGTCTTCCCAGCTTGCTACTGCACAAAATAAAATAAAATAAAATAAACAGTTATCACAAAATATGATCTAGTAGGACAACACTCTGCTGGCTAACAGATAGGGGAAAGAAACATCTCAAAAAGGTTGGTGTTTAATTCAATTAAGTAAACTGGGAAATCAATAAGCTAATTAGAACTTGAGAGTTTTAGCTTTGGCACGGTTTTCTTGTGCTAAAAGTTACAGGTTACAAAACAATCAGATAGAAAAAAACAGAAAAGAAAGCTTTAGAAAACCAGATCTTACAGAAAAAAGACATCAGCAATAAAATAGAAGAAAAAATAGCAGTAAGCAGTTCATCAGGCAGACACCAAGAGAGGCAGAGGAGCTCAAAGGACTCCGTGCTTTTCCAGGCAACTCAGTGGCTGCACAAAAGTCTTGGTTACATTTACAGAGGCTACAGCTACAGTCCAAAAAAATAATAGTTTACTACAATACTGGTCTGTCTATACCATAACAATAGTCAAAGCAGATAAACATATGTTCAGCTCTTCTTTCTCAAGTTGATAGCAAAAGAGCAACAGAACAGCGTTACAGCCATGTGATTGATCTGTGCCTGTTTTCAATGATTTCAGCATCAGTAAATAATAACCAACTTTCCATGTGGTTTTGGAATAACTAAGTTCTAAAAACATAGATTTTTTGGGGACAGACTACTATACCCATGAAGAACTGTGTGCTAAAGATATGATTTGAACCACGGTAATGGACTAGAAATTCCAAACAAAAGGCAAGATGCAATGGCTGTTCAGTGCTGGAAGTTGTAACATCTGATGGCTGAATCCAACAGAGCATTTTAGTAAGTATTCAGCTTAGAAAACAGGGCTCAGTTTGTGCCAGAGGCTAAAAACGTCACCATTTCCTAGGCCTTTCACCTGGATCATGCTCAATCATCTTCACTTTTTAAAATTATGTCAGCCTTTAAGCAAACTGTTACCCTGCACACAGAGTTTGTACAGTACACGTAAAAAAAGCACATCAGCTCCAGACACATTATTTAGACAGAGGAAATGTGATCAGAACCCAAGCATGGATGCAGCAGCAGGCTTGTTTCTTTTTGGACTTAGAGCTTTCCCTCACTGAAATCTGATTCTGAATACAACTCAATATTGCCCCAACTCCCCCCATAAGGATACCTTTAAATGCAATGAAGAATGAGACTGATGAGTTGAATACACTCAAGCCTATACAAGGGAGTAAATGCTACTGCAAATTAATATGCTTTATCAGCTACCAACAGCAGCTCTGCATGTGTGAAACTCCATTCCCACCCTATACCTTTTCCACGCTTCATTTCAGAGATGTTTCACAATACAGTGCAAGACTATTAACAAAACAGTTCGGAATACTGCTAAATGCAGAACTGAAACATCTACCGTGTCTTAGGAAGGCTTAGCACTGTCAGAAACCAAGTGTTTCAAAGTGTGATTACTGTCCCTTGAGGAAGGCAAGAGGTGTTCCCCACAGAGTTAATTCACTGCAAGCCACTTGCACGTGCTTGCTTCTGAAGCAGTACAGTCAATTACCTCAGTTCTATTTCTACAGTGGCAGTGAAGTAGCATCCTACTAAATTCTGTAATATAAATCAAGACACCTGTTAACCCAAAATACCTGTTACTGCACATTTAGTAAAAGACATTTTAGAAGTCTGTTTGCAGCTTTTAGTCTTCCTTTGTGAAAACTTCAGCCAAAATATTTCAGTGCCCAGACCCTTGCAGTCAGTCATCCACATCAAAACCAATGCCATACAACTGTATTACTGTGATAGATGCGAAGAATTATGAATGTATATTCTGCTGATTCATCAGCAGAAATAATGGCAGCAATCTAACGTTTTTTTTATTTTCCTTACTAGTGGACTATCCCTAAATGCTTGCTGCAACAGCCACTTGGGTCCTCTAAAATTTTGAAGCATCCCGAAAACAACTTTCAACCGTATTTCAATGTCCAGACAATTAAAAGTTTTGCAATAGCAGCATGGGCACGAGCACGGCAAATTTAAGCCTACTTACTCTTCTGGCTGGCTTTTACTAGTCGCTTTCACTGATCCCTTGTAAGGAGTTCAAAATGTTCCCACAGTTCGTCAAGTTGAAAAACACTGACACAGGGAAAGGCAGAATCTTCTTCTTTGCCTGAAAATTGGAAGGGCGTGAAGGGGTTGGGGGGAATAGTTTAATCGAGGCTTTGAAAAGGTTTTGAAAGTCTTTGGGTTGAAGCTAGTAATGAAGTGTAAAGCAGGTAGTTTTTGTTTTACAAGACCTTTTGGGAGAGTCGCTCCGACCCAAACTGACAGCCCGCAGCTTACAGTCGGAGGGGTGCAGCCACAAGACGAGGAAATGACTGATCTCTCACCCTCCCTCTGGTTTCCCCTTGGGTGCTGCGCGTGTTTTACAGCACCAAGCAGCGCGGGCGCCGCCGCTGCCCGGGAGCCCCTGGGGGGTGCGGGAGGCGCGGAGCGGCGCTGCCCCGGCACAGCGCTGCCTTCGAACCGCTCCTGCCGCTCGCGGGGCTCCGGCCGCTCCACCGGGGCCGGCGCGGGGCGAGGGGGCGAAGGGAGCGGGGGCGGCACGGGGTGAGACCCCCAGGCCATCCCTAGCCCTGGGCTGACGGAGCAGGAGCCACAGGCACCGGGACAACCCGACCCCACCGACGCTCTTCGCGGCAAGGCTCGCTCCCCTCAGGGGAGATCCGCTCAAGGGGAGAGACCCCCTCCGCCACCGACCCCGGACTCCGCGCTTACCCTCGGCCGGCCGCGCTCCGTTCACCTCCCGGCGCCGCCTCCCTCCAGCCCGGCACATCCAGCCCGGCAGCCGCCGCTCGCTCCAAGGTGAGGAGCACAGCGGTGCGGGCGGCCGCCAGCCCCCGCCCCCTCCTGCCCCCTCCCGCCCCGCGGCCGCGGGCGCGCCTGGGACTCGTAGTCCCCTCCGCAGCCCCCGCCGGGCGCGTCCCCGCCGCGGCCTACGAGTCCCAGGATGCCGCGGGGCCATGCGCGCTCCCGGCTCTGCGGCCTGCGCGGGCGCTGCCGCGCCCGGGCCCCCCCTGCACGGGGAGAACCACAGAGTCATGGAATCGTGGAGTCAGCAAGGTTGGAAGAGCCTTTCAACATCACCAAGTCCTTCCGTCAACCCAGCACTGCCCCTGTAACCCCGAAGCCACATCACCCAGCGCCAGATCCTGATGCCTCTTGAACACCTCCAGGGATGGTGACTCCACGTCCCTGGGCAACCTATTTCTGTGTCTGACCACCCGAATTGAAAATTTTTTTCAAATATCTATCTGGGTGTAGCTTTTTTTATTTCTTTATGGGGCTCAAAGAATACATAAGTATCAATTTCATTGTGAATATGGAAGAATTAGTAGTGAAATGCCTTCACAGATCTCATCTTTCAGTCCTTGGTTATAATGTTTTACATCATAATAATAGCTCTCTCTCACCCAAGACAAAAATGTATTCCCACCTCCCAGATTTGGGTTTGTTCACAGAATTTGTAGAAGTTTTTTTCCAACCTTGAAATTCTTATGCACTACGACCATGAAAAAAATCTGTGAAACTGGTGTCTACAGGACTGTGTTATTTGAAAACCTTAAAATGATTCCTTGACATGGTAGCTCGTTAGAATTTAAGAGTAACTCAAAATTTAAATTAATTCAAGGTGAAATACAGCACTTTAAATTTCGGTGTTATTGAATTGAGAAATTTCAAGGTCAAAACATTTCTAAAGTTGCCTTTAGAAGGTTTGTTTATTCAAAACAGACTAACAAAAAGGCATTTTGTTGAAAAATTTCAGATAGATAATGCTGCATACATCAGACTTCATGTGGAATGATGTTGGATGCCATTGTTATACAGAACTGGGTAAGCGGAGATACTTTGGGAAGCACATCTCTGTTGATTCATAGTTTTATCCAAAAAGCTCTTTTTTTTTTCTGAACTTGGAAATCTGTAGCCTGTGTTAAAATGCAGGTGTAATTCACTTATGAAGGTGTGGCCTGGTAGTGAAATTCTGAACTGCTTTATTGCCAGTAAAACATACATTGCAGTAACATCCCGCAGAAAGACCTGTTTATACACCCTGCACAAAGAGAAAGGAGAAGAGAAAACCTCAAACCAACACAGATTAGCAGATTTCCTGCTAGAGAAGCCCACCCAGGTATGAAGCATTTCGAATGTTCCAGTAATCCTGAGGATTATGTTACACTAATTGTGTCAATGGTTGCATTTAAGTACAAACTGGTTTTAATTTCTTGTGTGCATTTTAGTGTGACGTACTTGAAGGTTAATAATTCTTTTTATTGCTTCTTTCCAGCGTTGTCTAAAATTGTAAAAGATGCTGCAGTTCTTCAGCTCTGGGAGAAGGGCAGTGATTAATATAGTGCTAAACTCAGTAGCAACAAGATGAAAAGAGGACTTCTGGTCAAAACAAGAATAGGGAGGGAAAGTTAATACAGAATAAACAATATAGACAATTGAGAAGAGTAAAAACAATTCTGTGGAGGATAATTGTGGAATATTAGTTAAGGGTGCACACATGCCACTAGAGCTGTGTGATGACAGAGGGCTCATTGTGAGCTTTGGGGGCTCAGCCAGCTCAAAGGGGATGGAGCAGTGGGAGCCACTGCTCTCCAGCAGTGCAAGGAAAGCTGCGAGGTTCTGTCAAAGGCTGGATCCAGCACTCACAGCTGCCTGGAGCTCCAGATGTTGCGCTGGTTGTTTCTCAACTTCCTCTCACAGCTGCTGATGGTGAGTATGGGCAGGGGAGGTGGCTGAGGGGCTGGGAGTGCAGAGTTCTGACACTTCCCACTGGGCCATTGGCATACACTTCCCATATGGAACATCCCAAATGGGTCAGATGGGCTCCATCGACTGGCTCACTCCCCAGCACGCCCTAACTACACTCATGGATCTTCTAAGAATGAGACATCTTTATAAGGCAGAAAAAACTCTGTATATATTTGGAGTCTTACACAGGTCCTAGGACAGGTCAAACCAGATGAATTGGTAAAGCTGAGGTGGACATTTCCATGTGTAGTGAAACACATTTGATGTACGGGAATTTACCACTGATTTCAGTGGCAGTAGGCTTGGTTCTCAAAATGCTGCTGTTAATTAGTTGCTACCCACATCCTATACAGACACATAATGCATGTCAAGCTTTGTTATTGTCCATAATAACATAGTTATTATAGCAGAGGCCCAAACATTGGGACATTTTCCTTTTTTTGCACTGAAGTTCCTTGAAAATAGCTGAACTCAAATAATTTAAAGTATCCCCTGAGAAGGGTGTGATTTTAAATCAGCTAGGCTGGGTATCCAGTTGTGAGAATAAACCAGCTGAATGGCTTTGAATGTGCTGTTTCTAGACCACCTGGAGCTATAGGGTATCAGCAGAGGGCTGGCATGTATGTGCATGGTCAGTGTGCAGGGAAAGAGGGACCTGAGGGGATCAGCAATGTCATCCTAAGTAGCAGGGCAGAAGTAGCCCTGAAACATGTGACTACACAGTACCTTCCTGAGTTCTGCCTTTGGCCCAGATGGAGTTAGGGAAACAGCTGAGCCTTCTGACATGGCTTCTTTGCCACTACCTTGCACAGATCTCCCGAGTAGCAGAGCTCAAAAGCACAACCACATTCTCTTCTTTTTTTAAGGAAGCTTAAGAAATTTGTTTCAGTCTATAAACCCAGCATTTATCGTCATCCTCCAGTACGGTGTTCTTCCATTCCCGAAACAGCATTTTTACTTGGCCCCGCCTTGCTGCGTGCCAGCTAAAATTCACCCCGTCAGGCTCTGTAGTAATTAGCCACACAGGGCCTAAGTCTTTAGGCTTACTGCCAGCTCAGTCCCTTCAGCTGAACGAGGAATAACATGGGGAAGAAAAAGCAAAAGTCAGAAAACATCAGCAGCAGAGGAGAACACTGGACAGTTCATCTACATGTCACCTGTACAATGCTTGCATCCTCATACCCTATGGTCTTCTCTTCCAGCAACAGATCCACCACCTGTGGATGGTGGATGCTCTGTCTGCTCCTTCATAGAAGCACTGAAAGTGTTTGCATGGCCTCAGCTGCTCTGGATTGCTAACAGCCCTGAACAGCTCTTTAGGGCCATGCTTAACATAGGCAAGCCCTTTTGCTGACTTTGCTTCATTCTGAGCCTCCCTTGCCAGCTCAGGATGAAGGTAGCTCCCTTTTACAGCTGGCTTGTTCCTGTTCCTCCGGTATTGAGTCATTAGTTAAAGCTCACTACAAAGCTGATCTGAGTGGGGTTTATCTGGGGCCTCACACTGGCTTCCTGCTTTGATAATAACCAACGCCATTGACTACTAATGGATAAATGATGAGGTGATGCTGTGGCAGCATTTCCACCCAGTAATATTTGCTCTGAAGGGTTAGCAAGTAAATAAAACATAGAACCATGTTTATGGATGTTTTCCTTTCTAGACTAAACAACTCTCTCTACTTGGAAGCTCATGGGTTCAAGGGTCTTGTTGCTGCTGCAGTACTTTGCAATCTCTCCAACTTGTTTACATCTGTATTTAAGTGAAGGGCTCAACAGCTGACAACTGCTGTCCACTTTACCAGCACTGGCAGCCGTATTTATATTTACTGTGTTTTATCATAAACACTTCCACTGATGCAATGCAAAATGGCATTTTTAAAAACTGCTTTATGCTGTTGATTCTACTTCTGTAGTTTTGTTGTCTAGTCCGGTATTTACCCATTTTGTGTGCTGGTACCTTGCTCTTTGACAATGTCTTGTCCTTGCGTGTATTTGCTGTAAATTGTCAAGATTTTGCATAGCTGGATTTGGTCCTTCAGAAATATTGGTGCTCTGCACATTTCCTCCCATTAAGACAATGTTATCATCTTTGGATGAAGCAAGCTCGAGAGAAAAACATTTAGGCAAAATTATGAGAACTTCAGGTTTTATTTCAGGAACTCCAGCAGGTCAGAGTTTCATTTTCCTGTATTTTTGTTTCATTTCTCTTATGTTCTCCTTATTCTACAGGAACATGGATTAGTGAGCTGATAGGAGAAATGAGGAAGATATAAAGCCTACTAAAAGTACTAAAAGTCAGCTTTCATAGTTATGTCTGCCAAAGTTTCACACCAGTAGATAAGCTTATTAGTACATTTTATAGCATTTTTATTGCCATTGATTATCCATTGTGCCACCCTTGCTATTTTAACAACTGTTTCATGTCAGATGACTCATTGTTTTCAGCCATATGGGAAGAAAAAGAAAAAAACCCCACATTTACTGAGTATACCATATGTGTATGCTATGTGTGGTGTTGTAGGAATGGAAAAAGTCTAAGGAAGAACTTCCTGGAATCTGGAAAGGGCAGATGATAATACCACTTGGGAATCTTCCAGTGAGGAAAAGAAAAGCCAGTGCAGAGTTTGTGGTAAGTTTGGGTAAAATGCTTTGTGGTATTCCACTCTAGTTGTGATTGCATACATTATTCAAAGGAAATAAGCACAACTGTGAAAAGCAGCTTCTCTGATTATGCTGATCTCTTGCCTGAAAAGTCAGGCAAAGTGCCTCATTATATCTAAAGTCTTTAAAATAAATTAGTTCCCTGGAAGCACATTAGCTGCAAATGCATTTTAGATTGAACTATCACCCTTCTATTGACATATTAAAGCAAATAAAATTATCTTAAACAAAGGAATGTTTAAATCTTCCAGTTTTGTTTGTTCAGTGGGCAAAACTCTTACTACAATATTTTAAAATCGCTTGCCCAAACATCAAGTTGTTATATTCTTTAATACCCTCATGTTTTGTCTTCCTGCTATTTCTCTGAATAGAACCTTTATCTTGTTTCAGGGATTGAAAGTACAAGAAGTACACTGGTTCTCCAGAACAGTACAGTGAGTTTGCAGGAGGCTGGACTGTTGCAGCAAGTTTCCAGATCATCCAAAGGTCTGTCACATAATTTTGACCAAGCCAAGGTGTTGACTAGTTGGTCACTGAATGACCTCATTTTTTTTCTGCACTGCTCAGGTACCTCTGATGAAAAACCTCCTAAAAATTAAACACATGTTCAGCTGAATATGGATCTGTAGCACACACCGTTCTGGTTCAGACAGGTATAGTGCCAGAAGCAGATATGCATGATGTAAGAGCACAGCAGGTATATATGATACTTCTCTCTGATGAGGAAAAGCTCTGGTAACTGGGATTGTTTAGCCTGAAGAAAAGGAAGCTCAAGGAGGACCTCCTTGCTCTCCACAACTACTTGAAAGAAGACTGTGCTGAGGTGGGCATCAGTCTCTTCCCCCAAGTGGCAAAATATAGGACAAGAGGAAATGGCCTCAGGTTGCACCAGGTGAGGTTAAGATTATATATGATGAAAAATTTCTTCACTGAAAGGGTTGTCAGGCATGGCACAGGCTGCCCAGAGAAGTGCTTGAGTCACCATCCGCCATGTGGAGGTATTTGAAGGATGTCTAGATGTGGTGCTTAGGGACATGGTTTAGTGGTGGACTTGGCAGTGCTGGGTTAATGGTTGGACTTGATGTTAAAGGTCTTCTCCAACCTCAATGGTTCTATGATTCTAAGGATTAGCAGCTTTGTCTGTTTGGAACCAGGTTCCTTATGTGCCACACTCTTGTTCTCAGAGCTCAGAAACAGTGGTTTACACTTTCTGGTTTGCACATAAAGCGAGGGTGCGTATTGGTCCATGGTCCTGTTTCATTCATTGTGCCAGGACCCGTTCTGAGGACTGTGTTATGCCCATAGGTGGGACTGGGGAGATCTCTTGGTTTGTGTTACTTGCAAAGTGCTGTTAAGTGTGATGTGCTAAATATTAGAATAAAACATTGACGTTTGCTTTAGAATCTAGGTATTTAGTAGAAGAATTTGGTTTATGATTTCACATAAAGCCCACATGGCTTGAAAAGTCTAACGTCAGAATTCTTTGTTGACATTATCTTTATTGAAGCATGGATCTTTAGCTTGGTTCACCATAAAGTGAAGCATTTTATTTATGATAATAGACAGTTTAGGGCTATAGGGGCATTATAACGTTGCTGGTGTAGATACAACTTTATCAGAAGATACAAACATGACCCGCAATAGAAACAAACACCAAAGAGAACACAATGAAACGTTCACTGTTTACAAATCACTTCATTACTACAGACACCAAATGGCAGTTACTGTAAGTAAATCAGTTTCAGAGAACTGACTACATTTAGACAGGGAATTGGGAATTTCTGTTTGGGGCTTAATCCACAAATCCTTAGTAGAAAAAAGTTTAATGTCAAGCATTCTTTTTTTATCCACAAAACAATGCTAACCAACAGACATATCAAAGAATAAGACCGAAGGATATCAACGCCTTTACAACTACTTTTGCAATTATCTTCTGGATTAGGTACTTTGATGATCTTTTTTTTAATACATTTTTTAAGAAGGTAAATAGCCCAAAAATCAGCAGCAAAAATATTACGACAACAAAACAAGTAAATACAGTGCCAATGTGTCATGTTGTAGAAGAGAATACAAAGAGGACAAACAATGATAACTTAATCATATAAAATGACATGGAGCTGAAATACAGTGCACTTAAATACCTATGTGACAAAGAATGTTAAATTCTGTACTTAGTATGTAGGTTTTTATAAACATAAAATCTGAAAAGTCTTTGTGCTTAAACTTTTTTTCCTGTTAAACAGAATTAGTTGCTTACTTCCAATACTGCCACTGTAACTGATATTACAACAGATCACAATTTTCACAGACACATCAACATTAAAACATTTACCTATGAGAAAATAAGTCACTTCTCATTAGTTCACAGTGCGAAAAAGTGGTGTACACTCTGTCTTGAGAAAGGCTTTCAGTTTTTCATCAAGCCAGTTGCAGAAAAGTCCTGATACCAGATGCAGTGCTAGATTTAAAGAATGGAAAGCAACACATCACATGTTGGGAGGAAAAAAAAATAAATTTCTCGTTTCTTCATGGATATCGTCTAAGTGACCTTCGTCTTCTGTTGTAGAAATGCCTGAGCCCATGTTGCCGTGAAAAATTCATCATGTAATTTTGTTTGCGAGTGCTGTTCAGATCAAAGGGTGGAAGAAGGAAAGAGTGTCAGTTTCTTTTATACATAGTGTAAATTCTTTTGGAGCAGTGAGCTAGTGGGAGTGATTCTTCTTTGTCCTTGCATGACTTTTCAAGTCTATGCAAACTGCTGTGAAGCACACCCTTTGTTTAACTGCAATATACAAGGCAATTGAGAATCTGTCCCACTTGGCTTTCATTTACAATTCATTATCTTAGGGAAAGGTTAAGAGCTTTCAGCTAATGAAAACTGATGCTGCCTAGGGCCAGATTCACTAAAACTGTATGCACACTTCATAGCATTTCTCTACAGGGTTTTTTTACTCCACTTATCCTTCTGTCTTCGATCGTTAACTGCTTTATCTTGAGAAAAGAAGAAAAGCTTTACTCCACTTCATTATCTTCTACTTTTATTGTATAGGAAGTGAAGTACAACACTTTTATTCAGATTAATATTTCCCTCCCATATGTACCCTCTTCCAAAAGGAAGGGAAGATCTGGGAAATAAGCATCATCATGTCTGGGAGGAGACCAAGCAAGAGAGCCCATCTGCAGCCGAATTTAAGAAGGCACCCTTGTTTGGAAGACCCACCTGGAGGACAAGGCCCATCCCACCTAATGCAGATTTCTGCTTCTCCGCTGAGGGAAGAAGGAACCATGAGAGGGCAGATCTGTGAAGACCTGCAGTCAACAAATCTCCCATTTATGGGTTCAAGGAATGTTTTCATTTGTGAATTTTGTCGGTGAGTAAGAAGTGAATACTCATAACGTAGTAAGTCATACTTTCCTCTCTAGTGTATAAGCTTATTTTTAGTGAATGTGGCCCTTAGGAAAAAGGAGTAATTGTATGCTTTACAAAATAACTATGATTCTCCACAAGCAAAACCAGGTTTTGCTGTAGTATGCTAATTTAACCTAAAACAATCAAACAAAATTACACCCTTTTCTACAGCTAATCTTGTGCAGCATTGACTAAACTGATTAATAGTTGTCATGTCAAAATCTAGCCTATAAACCTCTAAGCAAATCCAAGTCACTTCCTGACTAGTTTTTCAAGGCTTTGCAATTTTTAATTTTTGGGTTCTTTTTTGCCACTGGAATGTGCAAACAAGGATGAAATAAAGACCAGCTCCTGGTGACAATGAGAGAAAACATATGTGCACTTGGCACAACTTTTGGCACTGTCACAGTAAGGTAGAGCTCTAGAGCATCTGGCAATTGAGAGAGTGGTTAATGTTGACTTATTCAAGTGAAAAGGAAAGGTCTGTGCTGATTTGTAAGAGTTTTGTGTGAGATATTGACAGTGGTGAGTTTATGTAACTTTAATGCCATTTGGTAGCTCAAGTGCAAAGCAGCACTGCACATCAGTCTTCATTCTGGTCCTTAAGTCATCAGAGTGGAATGTCACCCTTGCTCCAATGCCAGGTGTCTCACTGATGAAGGCCAGAGGGAAATCATGACCCCAAACCTGCTCCTGACCCTGGCTGCCATTGAAGCTTGAAGAAGTTCTTAATTTTGCCTTCCCTTTAATTCCCTTTGCCTGGGAAGTGAGTGGTTCCTCAGACACAGGGCCTTCAAGGCCACATTCCACCTCTCAGGAGAGCATCCTAACCATGAGGTGAGGATAGAGCACCTATCTGCTGGGAGAAGGCTGCTCTGCAGCCAAAATACAGCAGATGGGCCTGGGAGAAAGCACAAGCCCAACTCTGAGCAGCTTTGCTCTGGGTACATGGGACCAAACAGAGCCTGCCAAAGTGTTTGGCTGAAAAAAATTGCCATTTCTGGACCTGGTTAGATTTAAAAGTGAGCTTGGCTGTGAGAGCCTCAGTTTGGGCAAGACTTGGACAGATGGGGTACATGCTGAGCTGCAGTCCTTGGCCCAGGAGCCTTTGCCCCATCTCCATCCTGCCTTTGGTCTGCTCATGTTCAGCAACAGCTCAGCAGAGATGTTCAGGACTCGTTTTGGACACTGCTGTGTGCACCTGGCCTCTTTTACTTCAAGTGACCAACCATTTTGTATCTGGTCTTAAAGGGATGGTGAAGATGTTTAAAACAATGAACAAACAAAAAAAAAAGGAAAATAAAGAGTTCAAAAAAGGAACAAAGACATTCTTACCTAGTAATGCAGAAGAGATTTACTTATTTTATGTAAATAATTTTGTTCCATTGGAAGATGATCAAAGTTTTAGAGAGAAACATTTATTTTTGTCTTACACTGAACACCGTAGCAGTGCAGTGTGTGAAAAATAAGAGAAATCTAAATTCTCAGGAACTAAATGCTTTTTTTTCCTTACAGTAATGTAGTTCAGACTTGTCCTCACTGACATGAGACAGACTTTCCAACTACTGGCTGGATGTCACAGAAAAACTTGATGCCTGCTGTAGAAATACTATGATTTTCACTCTTTCCATGGGTAAATATGTAGACCCTATCCATTTTAGTATTGTATCGTATTGCACCACAAAATCAGAGAAGGTCTATACTTATTTTTTAAATTAATTTTATATATTGGTAGGAGGCAAGCACTTTATAAGAGAGATCAATAGTGCTTTAAAATCACAAGAATAATTATATAATATAGTCTGCAAGAGTACTTCCACATTCCTTGCATTTGGTGGATGCAAAAATGCTTTCAATTCTATTAGTAGTAATTTTAATTTTTATTTTCACTGACTGATTAAAGGTTTTACCATACTTTTCCTGTTGTTTTCTTGTTCAGAACACCCAAAATGTGCTGGGCAGCATCAAGCTGTATTAGGAATAGACTCCCTTCCATGATGGTGTGGTGGGAACTTTTGTTTCAAAATCAGTGGCAACTTGAAGACTGCTTTGTGAGTGTGTAATGGACTGGTCAGCACCTGCTGAGCCTTCTGTCTGTTCTGTGCATTTACTGAACCATTAATCAGTCAGAAAAGTTCAGATCCAAAGTAGTTATCTGTGTATTACTGATGGAGCACAGAGCAAAACCATGACTACTGTATAATCTGTTTGACAGTTTTGAGTGCACTACTAAAAAGTAAACAGAAGATAATCCTGCTTGAATTTATGTAGGAAACCCTAAAAAACTTTCCAACGAAGTACCTGAAGTTGTGCTAGTTGGATGAAAGCAATATGCAGCCAATACAGAAGAGCAAAGACAAAACTATCTAGGGCATGTTCAAAAAATACCTACATTAAAGCAATTTATGAGAAGGAGTCTCTCTGGATCTTTAGTGTTTAGTAGAGCATTATGTTTATTGCATGTTTCCTAAAGCACAATTTGAACTACAAGGCTGGAATTTAAAGTTTATGAAAATGGAACATAGCCAAATGGAATGAAAAATATACCGTACATAACCCTAGTATATACTAATGTCGTTCATTATTTCTGTGTTTTTAATTGACAGGGCACAAAACAGGAACAAAATAGAAACAAAAATATTTGGATAACAAAATTAAACATGAAAAAAGCCTTAGAACACAGCAAAGGTATGTCCTTCAAGACTAGGCTTGGAGAAAATTTTGGTGCTAAATTACAAATGTTCTGTTAGGCAGGTACTGTAATGGAAAAGGTCATGTGCTCTGACTGAAGTTCTGAGGGCTCATATCAATGACAAATATTCTTTGGCTTTGGTGGAGTCAACACTTGAACCCAGAGCTCAGTAACTGTACTGGTTAGTGGTATCTATTAACTGCAACAGCACGAAGCAGATGGGCTACATGAAATGAAAGAACTACCTGGGGACACTGGTTCTGTGTCTAAGGGGCAGGTGTGGCTATGCCACCATGCAGACTGACTGACATACACTGCCTGGCTGTGGCTGCATCTCTGTGGTCATTTATTACAGAAAGAAGTGGGAATTGGCCCCTGGCTGCACACACAATGCTCCGGGTACCCTCCATTAGCAGGTCTCACTGTACCCTGTCAGAAGCAGAAGAAATCCTTCCCCCCACAGCCTTGGTGAACGTCCCACTGCAGTATGGCACAATCTGCTGAAGAATTTCTGCTAAGTTTAACTTCCCCCAGTGCTCACTGAGGAAGCGCTGCAGGATCAGGGCCCTCAGGAGCTATGTGGCACATCTCAACATATAAATGATTTTTCACTAACCCATCATTGACAAAATTTTGTGAAAGAGTCATAGCTAACAGAAACATACATTTAATACTGATTCAGGGAAAGTACTTACCTTATTCTAGTGTAAAACCAATGACAGCAAACAATGAAATACAACACAAGTTAGAAAATGGCTTTCAATGCATGCAGCACTGTGATTAGTCATAAAACCCTGATGAGGTTTAGAGGCAATATAGGACTTTTCGTCTCTTTTGAAAATAAAAATTGAAAAAATTATTTCCTCAGATTTCAAATCAATGTTTAGATTTTTATTTTCTATAAAATTCAGCATGCACTTTTTAGAAACATAATAGAAATGTCATAGAAGCATCATATCACAAACTGCATCATATTAAATTTGGCATAAATGTTGTGAATATTCAGATAGTCACCTAATGTTTGAACTACTTATGTTCTTTATTATAAATATGTTGATACTTAATTTAAATGCATTTTTCAAAGAATTGCATTTTACTAAAAAATAGGAAGCAGATAAAAATGCTTTTCCACATGAGCACTTCTTGTTAAATCTAGAATACATAATTTGTATTTTAATATTCCGAAATAAGGATAAACATTCTTTGCACCAAATGCAACATCAGTTCTCACTAAATCATTTGTGCCAAAAATGTGAGAATATCTCGATAATGAAGAGCATGGAGTGATGGCCATGGAGGGATTCATTCTGTTATCTATCAGTTAACCATAAAATCATAGGTGGGGATAACATTTCTTGCATTTCTTGCATAACGTAAATTCCTTTGGATTACATAACAAGTTTTGGGGTAAAGAAAGCAATATCAGACCCTTAGTGTTCATTTTATAACTGCCCTTTATTTCTCAGTACCTTTGACTTTGAATTAAGTTAACGAGATGTCTCTAAGGGCCTGCCCTATACACAAAGAAATGGCAGTTGTGTAATGCACATGCAAAGAAGTGTGAGGTGTGTGTGCAGTGGGCAGGCTGAGAGCTGTGCTTCCAGAGAAAAACAACGTGCAAATGAAATGCAGAGTTGGACATGGCCTCTTCTTAGGGCAGAAGTACAGGGGCACAGAAAAACGCTATTTCTTAAGCTTGGGATAAAATACTTTTTTGTCCTAAGAAGAGCCACATGGAACACATGAGAGTTGTGCCCAAAGCTTTCTTTACAAATGGAGAGAAACAACCCTGCACTAATGAGGAATAATCAGCACTAGCTTTAAAAGGGCCTGAACAACTTGACAGCTTGTATCCTCTCCCCGCCACAGGACAGACATCAACCGTTGTTAAGCTGGCAAGATCAATTTAATGTATGACATTGTCAACACAGGTATTTGGGTTCACCTGTTTAAAAGAGGTGCTCAGTTTAAGCACCATTTGCAGCTGCATCACAATCTTAAAAATACTGCTTTTTAATGAGTGATCCAAATAGTTAATTCAAAAGCGGAATGATTTTAAGTAGCATACAAGAGGATCCACCTTTGGCCTTTTCTATCACTGCCAGGTATTTTGCACGCATGTATAATCTGCAGGTTGATTCTTTCCCCTCAGTAATTTTCTTGGGAGAAAAAAGGAATCAAAGAAATGGCATCCTGAAGACATGTTTGCTGGTGAGAGGATGGTGGCCCTTGACTCAGAAATCAGTTGAACTGAACAGTGTCATGACCCTGGCTGTGCGTCAGCTGTAGCAGTATCTGCACTACGACTTGACAGCTAGGCCTGTGACAGAACTAATTTCAAATCTTTGGATTGCTGAGAAGAGTTGGGCCATGAAAGCAGGTGTTCACAGATTTGCCCCTGGGGTGAGCACTGTAGGGAGGAGCAGGGACATCCCCTGTTTTGGATGGGAAATAAAATCAAGAAAGTCCTTATTTGCTTTACATCTCTACAGACCAGCTCTCCCTGCTGGCAGGTGCTTTCCCTGCTTGCCCTCTTACCCCAGCCCTTAATCTGCTTGAGGAGAGCATGGCTCCCTTGCCTATGGGCTGAGGAAAAGCTGGCACAGCACCTAGGTGTGCACCTGGAGGTGCAGGCAGCCAAGATAATGCCTAGGCTGGGAAAATCAAGCCTCTGTCAGCCCACAGAGTAGTGAAGAAAACACAAGAGGAGCTGTGTGGAAAGCCAGGAATTTATCTATGCCTCAAACCACACCTCCTAGTATAGGTTGGCTCCTTGCTCTAACACCTCACAGGCCAGAGGCTTGCCTGCTGCATCAGCAGGGGTACACAGGTCACAGACATGAAAATCTAGGACTGAACCAGGGCCAGTGAGGATAATTTTGATGGTTCTGGAGAGGTGTATGGGGATCTCATCCGGGTGGGTGGTGCAGTGCATGCTCGTAAGAGGACTGAACACAGACTCTGTTGGGCGCGGACCATCAACAGGTTCTTATCTAGGGATGTTCATGGCCTTCTAAGACCAGGCCAGAGTTCCAACAGAAATTACTTACAATTTAGGAGGCACAGATATTTCCTAAAGTATCCCAGCTTTGGGATATATAAGCTAGACAGAAGCCTCTGTCTGGGACCAACTCTCCAATGGCCCCCTATAGAATTAATGGGAAGAGGTAATTACAGAACCCTGGTGAATGGATTAAGTTCAGGCTGTGCATCTCTGCAGCCCTGCCAGAGAGCCTTGGGGTGTCTGTTGCCCACAGAGCTCTCCCCTGGCAATCTTGGTGGGAAGGGAGAGCACCCAGAGGACACTGACTCCTCGCCTCTTGCTGCAGAGCTGCCTGGGAAAGGGGCCTTGCTTCCCCCAGGAGCAGGCAGGGCTTCTGTACCCTTCATTGGAAAATTAAGGAGTATTAAGAATGAAAGCTAAGTCCTATCCCTAATACTCACAGTGTGAGTTCTGGTAGCCCTGGCGTGTGCAGGATCATCTAGGGTAAGTGCTAACAGCTACTGATCCAGGCTCCCTTCTGATAACCGGAAGCACTCCATGGAGGTGACTGAGTGTCTTCGTCATTTTACAGCTGAAGAAACTGAAGTGCTGGGGCTTAAGTGACCAGTGTGAAGTGGCCAAGTGAAACAGCAGAGCCACAGGAAAACCCAGGTGAGAGTATTTATTGATAAGGAAGTGTGTCCTCTTTTGGAAAACTTGCAGGTTATTTGCAAATAAATTTCAGGAGGCCTGCAGAATATTTTGATGAATTACAATGTGCAGATAGAACTTAAGCAAAACAGAGGAGTCACAGGCACCTGTCAGGACTGAGCACATGCCAGCATGTGAACCAGATGTACCATGGCATGTAATTCTGCCCTTCCTGAGAGCAGCATGTCTCATGTGTTGTAGTTAGCAGGGAATGGAGCTCCACATCTGGCCTTTGGGAAATAAGCTGTCATGGTACCGTCTTTCACAGGACTTGGTAAGGGAGAAATCAGTCCAGTTTGGTCTGTCTTTCTCTGTGCATTGTACCAGGCGTCACTTGAACAGGGTGGAAATCGTCTGTCCTAGCCTGATATTTAGGGCAATTTTCAGAAGAGCCTTAAAGCTCTTTAACAGAACTAAAACAATAGAAAGGAGAAGACACTGTCTGCCCACCTGGTTCCTTCTCTAGGCAAGGTGTGATTACTTGCTATGGCCATTCTAGTAGAACATATCTCACATGAGTTGTTGTTACCACTCAACTTGTGTATCTAGTCTACAGCCTGGCAGATCTCATTGTCAGAGAAGTTCTCCACATTTCCGCCTCAGAACCCCTTTTAAAGATCTGTTCTATTCCTACTTATGGTCCCTAATTCAGTGCTCAGATTGATGGGTAACATTATGCTTTATTTTTTTTCTTACACGATTTGTTCTGTTCATTTTATTTCTAATTGCAAGGTAGAAAGACACATGAATATCTTAGAATGACCAGTTGCCTTTTCCATGGTTTCCTAAACACTGTGAACTTCCTGCAGCTCATACTCTTCCATATCTTTCCTGATGCAGCATCATACAGCCATTGATTAAAACAGGAATCATATCCATCTCTCTCCTCTGTTCCTTCCAGTTTTAAGCTTAATGTTATGGAAGCAGAGCCCAGCAAGGTGTGTAAAAGCAGTGGAGGGTGTACAGTTACTCGGTGTTGGGACCAGTTTGGTTTGGGGTTGATATGAGTGCCATGCAAGCTGGTGCTTCTCGGTGGAAAGGAGAACAGGACTAACTAGCAATCAGACAACTCACTTTGCTACTGTTACAAAAAATTACTTGCAGTGTCTCTGCTAATTCAGAAACCTCATGGCTATAATTACACAGTCTAGAGGTTATCTAAGCCTAATTTCTTCACTGCTGTTTTTTAAATTGTTCAATAAAAAGAATGTTTGAACCTATCTATGGAGCAGGCTCGCCTCTCTCTGCCAACCACTGCCAGCGATGAGTTCCTGCCCGGGAAGCCACTAGCATTTCACTTCTACTGGAACTAAATTGTTAGAGAAAAAGCAGGTCATCTCTTCATGATGCAACACAGGAAAAACGGGTTAGCTGCCAGCGAAACCCATCTCAAGAATGGGAGAATCAGGAGGGTGCAGACTTGGTAAAATCTTGTCAAGGGGATGAATATAGAGCTCGGACCATAGGAACCTGATATAGTGAACCCTGTTTCTGAACAGTATCCTTCTTACTAAAAAAAGGAAATGAATAAGGCATTAGTTGCTAACATAATTTTTTAAGAGGCACAACAACATTACTTTGTGCAATGAACAATACAGAAGAATCTTTTGTATCTTTGAAAGGATATAGATCAGCCTTACATGGCAGCACAGTGTTGAACAGGAATATCCTTTCTTATGTCCCAGCAAAATTTTAACAGTCATTGCTGCATTATGGGACCACAGCAACACTTGGAGGTGATAAAGCCCCGCTTTCCCTCCTGAATTTTTCCACAATGCACAACACACCCCCCTGCTGTGCCACTTAAATCTGTGGCCATCTCAACTACTGACTATTACAGTCAGGGCAGAGCATCAGGAAAGATAGGATTTTAAAGGTTTCCCTTTGAGAAAGGATTCTCTGGGCCACAGTGGTTCTTACTGAGCTTAGCACTCATGTCATGCTGGAGAAATTTCAGTGCTTTCTGATGTGGGGTGGGATGAGGTGAAGCTGATACTCACAGGACGACTTCTACGTGGTCCAAAGCCCACTGATCATGACCTGTTCCGTTGTGACGGGGCTGCCACCAGCGCAGTAAGACTCCTTTCATTCGTGCCTCCCTGTCACACAAACACAAGAGCCTGTGAGAGCTCCAGACTATCACTGTTTTGCATATCCCTATCTATCCCCAAACAGGAACTGAGAGCAAAGTCACATCGTTGTTTCTATGTCACTGAACATCAACACATTGTACGTGTAAAACGTTCAGTGGTTAAAAATGCATACAGATAAGGAGGATTTTCCCCTCTTATCTTCAAAACAAGTATTTTTTCTGTTTTTCTTTCAAGTGCATTGATAAACACTAGCCTGGAATTTCTTAATCAGCCTTCCCCTTAAGTCGTCTTGTTTACCCTCTCATCAATCTTTTTTCTTTAACAGTGGTGCAAAGATAGCTTATTTCTTAGCAGAAATGTAACTTGTGCACTTAGAGGTAATGAAATGTGACTGGGTACTCACAAGGGAACGTTATAAGACACTCTTTGGGCTTGTATAAAGTCCTTTGGCTGATGCTGTGCAATTACTTGCCATGTGATTCCATTATTTACACTGTATTGGAGGAGCACTGCCTTGTCTACAGTGTTAGGATCACTCAGATTGGTATTGCAACTGTCTGTTTGTGAAATACTTCCAATTTGCAAAACAAACATGATTTTGCTGTAAAACACACAGAGAAAAGGTATTTTCAATATGCAAAAGTATTCAAACAGGAACAATAGCATTTCTAGGTTTATTGCAGTTACCTTATCAAAACTTGGAGCATTTTCAAGAATCGTTACTTTAACATGCAAAATAAACTGTTTGCACATCTTTAAAACACAGCTCCCCTTTCAAAATAATGGTTTACTGTGTATAACATATTGTTGCAGGCAGTAGATCCAATTTTGCAATATATCTGCACAAGACTGAGATGGATAAAAATGCAAATATGTGAGTAAGTGTATGAAAAGTTTAACAAGGACAAATAAAGCTTGAATATAATAAAGTGCCTAAAAATATATATCATATTCTACCTGGGTGTTCAAGTAAGAAGAGAAGAGCCTGATTTATATCTGGCCCATTGGCCAATTCATCCTGTTTCTAATCTTGCTTTGGACAACTAAATATAAACCAGTCCTGAAAGCTGTCACTCTGCTAAGAGCCAGCACAGGCTGGTTACATTTGTTTTTCCACGGCCAAAGAGGCTCAGTAGATGAAAAAGATACTCCTGTTCGTTGCCAGGTGAATATAATTCTATTTGACAACTGAAATGGGAAAATGAGCCCGTAATTACTAAATAGCATCTTTAGTCATAACCATCGTGGAGGCACATACAAACATGGGATTTGTCTTATCAGTTCAGGCACTGGTCCAGGCAGTCTGGTGTCCAGTCTGTGCCAACAGCTTCATTGTCAGTGCTGGCTTACATAGACAGTGCTCTGTTGGGCATGATGAAAACATCTGACCTTTTCATCTGACATCCTCACTCTCCAACTCCCGAATTGAAGTCACAAAGCATTTTCCCAACCCTAATGTTTTCTGCCAGCCACGTCCAACTGCATGGCACAGCCAGGTCAGTCCATCCTCATCAGTACTTGTCCATGTGGCTGCACATACATTTGGAGAGTTTCCTTTCTCATGAATTGTTAAAAGAACTGTTTAGGCTCAAACTATTACCTTGCTCGGGTGAGATCCAGAGGCTTGGTCACAGCTTGTCTTACTTGACATCCATTAAAATAGAGCGAATCTCCATGGGCATAGGGTGCCAGCTGTCCACATCCATTCCCTATCACTCCCCCCTGAATGGTTTCCCAGTTTATTTCAGTGACTCTTTCAGATTCAAAATTATCTTTAATATAACTTGGCAGATCATGGCTAAAAACAGAGCAGTCATCACCTAAAAATGACACGGGGAAGTTGTAAAACACACAGGAATGGAAAGAATGGAGAAAATTGAGTTACAGGTCATTGTAATGCTATTCAAGGTTGTGGCTCAATATACAGTGTGGCTTAATATACAGCCTGAATATACTTCAGCAGATACATTAATAATGTGCACATTGATATACAGCAGTTATTTTTACAAAATTGAGGCTGTGAGTCCTATTTTTACAGCAGTATAACTTCAAGAACTGCAATACAGTTTCTCCTGTTTTGCATTGATGCCAGTAAGAGAAACCTCAAATTGCTGGTTGAAGGCAAATATGTCTAAAAACTCAGAAGGGATCTGATCTTATAAAGTTATGAGGCTCTCCTGGAAGACATTAAACACTGGCTCCACTCCCACAAAGCACTTAGATTTTACCAAGGGCACTCAGGTACCATTAGGCATGTGCTTAGCTGCAGTGAGGGTTTAGAGCAGAACACTCTGTCCTGATGGGGCACAGAGTCCCTTACAGATGCCAGTCACCAACATCTGGATGCCATTTGCGCATCCTCTGGGATGCACCCTTGGAAGGAGTTCAGGGGTGGAAGCCAATTCTGGGTAATCAAGTGGCCATGTTCTGCCTTCAGTAAAGACTGGATGGACTTTACATACAGTGCCAGATAGGAGAGACTGCTGACTCAATACAGTTTTCAGCTCTGACAAATTATTAATTTTTAATTTGTTACTCAGACATTCCAGTGATGAATTTGGACATGATGCATCATTTTATCTTTTTGTTTAATTTTGAGCTAGATTAGACTGTAGTAGATGTACAAGAGAGAAATTGAAGAAATGGAACCTTGGTATCCTTCGTCACAGATGCAAATGGCTCCGGTCGTGCAATACCCGTGGCCACTGCAGAGCTTCGGGCACGCTTCCCCGATGTACACGTGATCGATTGCCCAGCTCTGCTTCTCTAGTTCTTCTCCCTTCTGAATCCACCTGAACTGAGTTGCACTGCAAATATCAAAATGCAAACACTGTTTTACGATATGTAGCAATTAAACATATCTGTATAGTGACGTTCTAATGCACCAGCAGCAAATGTAACCAAAAATGTCATGTGAGGGGGCTGTGACTTCAGTAGTTGGAAAGACGCACTCTGCTACATCATTGGCAGTAGTGACTTCTATTAACAAAAAGCCTCCTGAAGAACATTAGTTATGTATCAGATCTAAATCCCGCAATAAGGAATCATTTTAAATTCACCAGTTGTTCCTAGTAAACCGTGCCAGCAAGACAGCTGTCATTTTATAGATCCACAGCGAGCTGACCTTTCAGTAACCTACCTGGATGAGACATGGTCAGGCAGCTGGATAGTTATTCTTCTCCACATAGAGCTGTTGACAGAGTTATAGATGGTAGCTTCATGGAATTGAAATGGGGAGCAGCCAATGCTATTAGATGAGGAAGGAAGACAGTGTGTCTGGACGAGTTGCCATGAGTCTGTCCTTTAGGAAACAAAAAAAAAAAAAAGAAAAAAAAATTAGAACAACTGAAAAAATAATGAAAGGAAAACAGGTAATTTCTAAGGGTCATGACATTGCCTGTCTTACTAAACAAACACAAGAGATTGTCAGCAATAGTTTCCATGCTCTGGAGCCACAAATAAACAAGAGGTGAGAGGCCAAAGCACAGGTGCAGCCGGGGAGGATGTTTGAGTGTTGTGAAACCCTTGGTGGTGGCACTCCCAGCAGTGTGGTACGTTCAGCTGCTCGGGGATGCATGACAGAAGGATTTATTTAGGAGGCTGTTCCTTAGCCTCTTTCTTACAGTGTTCAGAAGAGTCCCAATAGAATTTGCTACATTTTCACCCACAGTCATTTGAGCACAGAATATACCTTTATTTTTACAAATTATAACATGCTGCTATTCTACAGCACATGAGGCAGTGTTATTGTTAGCTAGTTAAAGACCAGTTTGGAGTTAAGTAACTCCCCCTTCATTACAGCTTGGTCCTGTATCCTACTAAAACAGTTTCCTGAAAATGTGTTTTCCTGTGAGCACATTTTTAACAGGAACATGCTCATGACTGTAACTGCAAGCTCAATGCCATGAATCTGTCAACATCTGGGATAAATTATAAAGAGAATTTATGGGAGTTATGTAGACAAATCCCAGTGCTTGTGCACAGGCTTTGTTCAGATTCTGTTACAACATGAATAGCAAAGTAACTGCTTTAATAAATAAAAGCTCTCTAGGTTTTTAATGTAATACTATTTTTTTTTCCAGGTCTGTGTATTCTGCTGTTATTTACCTTGCATCCTTTGTGTACTCCAGCATCACTGAGTGGAGGTCCCCACAAGAATTTGCCTCACAGCCAACCACGATCTATAGCACAAATAAAATCAACTGCTATAACAAGTCCAGTAGACATTTAAAGTGATATATAATCAAGTTATGTTCTCCTTTTTTATTCTTTATTGGGTGTATAAGGGATTGTCAACTTAGAACATGGGCAAAATCCATCAAAAGTGGATGGAAAACAAAAGACACAGTAGTTTAGATACTGCTTTTACTTAAAGAATTTTACTTCCTTGCTACTGTTATTTCCTAACAGGATCCTAACACTTCATTTCTAAAGTCCAGATTAAATATCTAAACAAACATTGCTTCTGAAACAAAAAGATATGGCAGTTCCTTGGCATTTCGAAAAGTAAAGCACTTATGAAATTTAAAATTCATAATGATAAACATGTGGAAATAAACTTTAAATGAGCCCAATTTAGGAACAGAATTATTTTGACTATTTAAAACAATAGACATATTTGTTCCATATTATAACAGAAAGGTTACAGTAACCCAGTACTATTATTGATTAGATAGTAAGATACTAAATTTCAAAACCAAACAGAAGCCATGCTAGAGCTGAGTTCTTATTTTAGAAATAAAATCTTTGCTGTGATTGGTGAAGAAAAAGGGGGAGAGAATCAGGAGAGAAAAACTCTGCAATAGGAGTTTAGTAATATGAACTATTGAATGCTGATGGGTTATCATAATTTTCGTCTTAAAACAGAGGAAAAAGATAATAGGCTGGGTAAAATAAGCATCTTGGGGAGGGTCTTGACATTCAGTAGTAAAAAACATGAGACTCTTGTAAATAATTTCTTTGGCATGCTGAGTGGGGGAAGCAGTGCTTTAGGGATTATATTAGACATTCAATATAAAATAGGCAATGACGTTGAGAAAAGGTGAAAATATTGATCAGTGGAAGATGGAAAATTCGGGAACTATCTTGTCAAACAGAAGAGCAAGAAAAAAACCAAGAAAATGGATTAGTATTTTGATAACCCTACTTTCATGTTAGTTCTTGGTTTGTTTAAGACAGGGTGCTTGGGGAATGGCCAAGAACATTTCTGGAAAACAACTACTTGTTGCCTTTGGCCCTGTGTAGAATTCTACCTTAAATCAAAGTAAAATACTCAGAAATGTTTCTCTGATGGTTTAGGTCATTTGCCATGACACAAGTAAGTAGAAGGGGTACTTCTACTTGAACACACTTACATTTTCCATATGATGCTCTTCTCCAGCCTCCTTCTCCCTGGCCTTTTCTGTTTCTTCATGAATTAGGGGAAAATAGCTTATTCTGCATGGCATCTATTCTCACCTTAGAAAATAATTCCTACTGTATCTGATGATCCAGTCATTTCAGGAAAAAGGTATTAGACTTCTAATCCCTCTGACTAACCCAAAAGCATACAGATAGTCAGAAAATTTTGACATTTTACATTCATGCAGCCTTTCTGGTTCTCATTACCTACACTTCATATTTTCCTTTAATTGCTGGTAAAAAGTCACTATTAATTATTCATCCAACTGAGCATCCTAGTTGGAAGAAGAATAATTTCTGGAGACACATTAGATGAATTTTCATTGTGTTCTTTACTTTAGAGAGAGAGAACATTTCTTACTTTAAACTGCATCATGTATCCTGGCTGTATAATGAGCTCCCTGGAGGACAGGATGTTGTGTGTTTTATCCTTTTTCTTATTTGGCCAGTAGAGATGGAATGATGGATTTCCACAGAACCCTGCAGTTCTGACTGCATTAGGGTAAAAGCTCCAGTTTTCTTCATGAGAGGTGCCTTCTATTAAGATGAGTTAAATACAATTACTGCATTGTCTTGGTGAACATCAAGACTTAGTAATGAATCCACAGAATCACTAGATAGAGTACTTTAGTGAAATAGACACTACACTTGTGCTATCTGTAATGACACACAGCAAGCTACTAACAGACATAACAAAGACATTCTTTTCCAGAGAGGCAATTAAAATATTTAAATAACAGTACTTTTAAGAAATATGATGAAATGGAAGTATAATACCAGGAATTTAAATGAAATTAATTGGGTTGAAATAAAAATTTTTGTATGTGTATTTGTATGTGCACACATACATATCTGAATATACATGTATATATATAGATATATATATATATATTTACACACTTCTATTAATAGCATGAAGAATAGCATATAAACAGCATTAGTCTACAAAAAGAAAAATTTGCAGAGTTGAAATAAAACAAAGTCTGCTTGCAAGCTCACAGGGCTCAGGTAAGATAAGAACAGATAATGCCAGACAACAGATGAGCTGTGGCAGCCTGTTTTACCATCATCAAATGTATCCACCAGCTGGCTGGGGTTGATCTCTGCTCCCCCTATCAGGATGTTGTCCAGAGCCCACTGCGCCCGGTCAGGGCCGGGCACCACGATCCCATTGCTGAGAGTGAAAGGCTGCCACCAGCGCAGGCGGGTGGTGTTGGTCAGGGCGTGCTCGGGAAGGAGGATGTAGTCGTGCCTCACTGAGATGTACTTTTGGTAATCCATCTCGTGGAGCAAAGTCCAGGATATCCCTAGAATGAACAGATGCAGGTTTAGTAATAAAAACAAGCATGTGGTAGAATCTTCTAAAGGATTAAAATAAGATAATAGGAAATAAAAAGTAATAGCTATGATCTTCTGATAGAGCTTAACTTCTAAGGGTCCTTGGCAACTGTTACTCACTGCAAGAGTAATCTTGTAATTGGAAAAAGAAATCAACTTGGGTGGAAGCCACTGATTACTGAAATAAGGCAGGAGGATTATGGAAAACTCCTGAGCAATACATGGAAATTTTAGATGGGGAAAAAAACTTTACATGGACAAAAATAACTTCACAATTAAGAATTAGCTTTTTATTTTGGATCTCCGACAGCTTCTCAGATATTCATGGTGCATGGATACCGAACCTGACTGTAGCTTAGCTATAACTACAGTATATACTTGCCTCCATCAATGGAATAGTCTAGCAGCACTCCCTCCTTTCTGCAAGTTGGTCTGTGGCATGTTGTCATGTTGTTTTCACTCCCAATTCTCCCCCAGTACTGTAGAAACCTAAGAGTAAATGTATATGATCACATCTGTTAAAGACCTGCACAAATAGAGGTTTCTTTCTGTTAACAGACATGCTGGAATTGTTCCAAATGCCAGCATTTTTAAGCAAGTAACATTGATGCACAAGTACTACAAAGGTTTCCAAAAACATTGCCTAGTAATTTTCATGGGAACCTCATGGAAATCAGCTAAGAACTGCCCCTGGAAGGGACTAATCCATTGCAAATATACCAGTCAGGGACAGACTGGATGGGAGCTGCTTTGCTTAGAATTCTCTGGGAGTCCTGGTGGAATGGGAGCTTACCATGTGTTAGGGTGCCCTTGTATCAATGAAGGACGTAAAAGAAGTTGGTAAATGGAGGCAAGATCAGTGGAGGACACTGGAACAGTTGGGGGCCAGAGCTCAGAGCTAATAGTAATACACTGAAAAAATAGGAAGTTCCAAATGGATTTAGCGGGGGAAAAAAAAGAAAAAAAATCACTCTGAGAGTAACTGAACAGTGGTACAAGTGTTCCAGTACAGTCAGTAGGATCTCTGTTCTTGGAGGTTTTTAAACATCCAATGGGACAAAGTCCTGGACAAACTGGTCTGAATTCAGTGTTACGTGGCTTTGAGCATGAGGTTGGACTAGAGACTCCCTGAGGCCCCTTCCTTCCTGTGATTTAGCAAACTTGCAGAATTTCAGAAGTCAGAGTGTGTGGCTTCATTAAAGCCATATGGTCAAGAGAAACGATGCTGAAGTTGCCTATGTCATGTCTTGTCTAAACTGACAGAGTTCTATTGCTCTCCTGATAAGTCATCCTTTCCAACAGCATAGAAGTGGAATGGATCTTGTATGGGCACCCAAGAGAGGACAACCAGCAGAGGTTCTGCTCTGAACTCAGTGAGAGACACGGCTGGTGCCTCCAGGAGTGACCTGGTGACTGGTATCTTGCCTCTTTGCAGGACAGAAGTTGCTGATTCCAGGACATTTCTGGACAAAGGGACCTGCTGCTTCACCTGGACATGTCAGACCCTTTCCACTGTGCTAGGGTGAGCCTTGCTCTCTGTGACTCATCTGAAAGCACCAGCGCTGTGAGAATCATAATCTCATTAGTGTCTGCCTCAGGTAGTGCTATTCTTGTGGTGGCCCAGGAATTCCCTGAGCTACCAGCTATGCTGCCTGCTGCTTTGCCAGTGTGTGACAGAGTTCCCCGTGACAATGACATGGAAACATGACCTACTTTGCCCCCCGCAGGTCCAGATCTTGAGTGACAGCCTGCCTCACAGTTGCACCTCCAAAATACAGAGTTGTGTCTTCTGCGAGAATTCCACATTCGGTACAGGTATTTCCACCTTCTAAGGACATCCATAAATCTGGCTTAATTTCTTCATTGTCAAAGCGCTCTTTCAGGAAAGTCTGTAAGGTATTTAAAATAAAGCATAGGTAAGTAAGACTTGAAACCTTTTTGATAACCACAGCTGGAACAGACCTAAACATGTTTGAAGGGCTCAAGAACACTAAATTTTTCTCAGGGTGACTGAACATAATCACTTTTGGCTGAATATTTGGCCACTTGAACTGAATTGGCTAAATGTGAAAATATATTAGAGCTGGATTTTAACATATCTGAGAGATAATCCAGCAAATTAAAATCGTCATGTGCAAATGAATGGGCATATTGGGTTTGCGTAGCAAGGTTTCGATGGCAGAGGGCAACAGTGGGGGACTTCTGTATGCATGGGAGAAAAAAAATTTTATATTTTTCCCCATCTAAATCAGCAATCCCGGCATTAAGCAGATAGCAGTAAAACTCCCCTAAAATTGCTGCCATTTTATCCCAGCTGTCCTTAATGTGAGGGATACATTACTAATTAAAAATTGCAAACAGACAATGATATTTGTTCATGTATTTAGTATTTCAGATGAAAAATAGAAGGTTACAATAATTCAGATGAAATGATAACTGAGAAGTTAGTTATTTTTAACTTTTAAATTAGCAATATCTAACTAGAGTCCACTCACTTGTTATTGAGTAATATAAGTAACAGCCAGGTGAATTAATTTTCTAATTTTATGCCATTTTCCTTTATTCCCTACTTCAGTAAGCTCTTTCACAATAAAGACGATCTTTCTATTTTGATCAAATATAACCATATGTGCAAGGGTGATTTACATCCTATAATGATGATTAAAAGATGAACAGTGAACTTTATCATAGCTTTTTCAGGCTAAGTGTTATTTGCAAAGCAACAAACCCGTTCTTGAATAATGCAGTAATAGTTTTGTTAAAAAACTGATGAAAAGGCTGAAAATGGATTTGACTGTGTACAGGCTGACAGGAATCAAAGCTAAATTTCCAGTGGGATCTATCTCTCCTCTCTTTCCTCCTCAGTCAAACACATGCCAAATTTTGTGCTTTAAAACATGCAGTAAAATTACCTTCAGTGTCTGGGTCAGGTAGCAGTTTGGACCCGAATACCCAGGATCACAGATGCATTGCTCATTCAGGCAGTCTCCATGACCTCTACAGTTTTCCAGACAACCAGGGCCCAGATAGAAATTATCGATGGCCCACTGCATATCTGAGTATTTCTGGTAGAACCGAAACCTCACGGGACTAGATATAAAGGAATGAAGAAAACCAGACATGCATAAAATAACTTTTCTCAATTGAAAAAAGTGATTAAACACAATATACTCATGATTGTATTATCTTCTGAGCTTCTAAAAGTAGTGGAAGTATCTATTGAAATTGATTTTTCACATATCCATAAGGTAATGAATATGAACACTGCTATTCTGCAATTTCCTTGAAAGAAAATGAATAGGCAGCTGTCCTGTTGTGTTTCTAGGAAGGTACTCAATCCAAGACAAAATGAGTAGCAAATTCATACTTACTTGCCCACGAGGCTTTCAGGCAGTGAGTAAGTTACTCTTTTCCATCCTTTTGTGGGAAAGAAGACAGATGGCTGTGAGACACTCCCAGAACATTTTGGATCAGCTGGTAAGCACTGAGGTACTAAGTAACTCCAGCTAACGCCAAAGTCAGTGGAATACTGCACATGGACCTGATTTTGTGCAAGTTTTTCTGAGGTTTTACATCCAACAGAAACCTAATAAAGAAGAGAACATCAGTAATTGAGAATTAACTGTGGTACTGGAGTTTAAAAAGGTGTTTGAACCTGAAAAGTGACTACAGAATTTTGCTTGAAATGATGGCAGTAACAGTGCCTGTATGGTACCAGTCATCTGCAGATCTCTCTGATATTCGTAAGACTGAGAACAGACACCATATTTTGATTTCATTTTCTTCTAGATAGCTCACATTTCTGGATTTCCAGATTTTGACACTTGTGCCTTATACCCCAGTACGATATAACAAATAAAGTTAATATCCCCTCCCACACAACCTGAGATTTGAATATTTCAGAGAAGGCCACAGATTGTGGAGACCGATGTGCAAAGGGATCTTGCAATTTCCATATATTGCTGGGTTATTTCCTTGATTTAGGTAAAGGGGTGTACGAAGGCCAGTTTGGATGCAGGTTTGATGTGAGTGCACGATAATACAGGAGCAGTGTGAACTATTGTGGAGCTGCTTTTCCCTCACCAAGCAGCTGTAACAAAATAGGCACCTGGTAGATGTGCAATATCTTTATTACATGATGTCCATGGAACTGCAGTGCTGGAAGAGAAGAATGTGTCACCTCTGAGAACAGCCTGCAGTATTAAAGCTGACCAACACAGAGTAAGTGAGAAAAATGAGGATGGTGTAATAATAACACTTTCCCCCCGAAGGGAATGGCTCCTATGTAGGCGTATACATCATCCTACCTCCTGAAAGATCTACTCAGACCTGGAACAAAATGTGGTTTTGAATAATTATATTGCAGACAAATTTTACCTTGAACTGCATAATCCAGCCTTCTGTAGGAGTCAGGTCGTGGGTGACTGCGTAGACCTCTCTGCCATCATGGCTCCCGCAGATCATGACACCGTCAGGAGAATCACAAAATCTCTCAATTGAGCAATCATCATGGAATAACCAGTGTTCATTCACTTGAAAATTAATGGCAGTGTCAGTAATATACAAGGACAATATAAATTAAACAGGGAGTAGTGTTAACCACAGAAGGTGATTCATAGCCTTATTTTTCACCCTACGTGAGAATTATTTAATATTGCTCCTGAGAATGTCAGTACCCCACCTTTCCCATGTAAATATATATTACATTTATTGCTGAAAGCACCTCTTACTCTTCTCTTACATAAGCATTACAGCATTATTTTTTAATGTTCAAGAAGTAAGGATCTGAAACTTACTTAAAACATGAACTTCTGTAGCACTGAACATTTTGGGAGAGCCTTTTAATGGATGTTGCCTACATGTCTGCACAAAGTATACCCCAGCACCAGTAGCTGTTAAGCCTTATACACATACAGAAATGCATCTTCTACAAAATTTAGTTGTAAAACGTAACTTAATTTCCCTAAAGAATATTTTAAAAGGACACTCAGGATAAGAAATCTGCTTACAATAACCTGGCACCTTTAAATTCCTTTTTCTTTCTTTGAAATAAATTACTCTTCTAAATAAATTCATGCAGTAAAAAATCTGCATTACATCTTTTCATTTCACTTTTTGTGAACAAAAAGCAAAAGACAAGACCTCTATAGCATGGGGATTGTCTGTGATCGCCATCGCAGTGAGACAAAGATTCAGAGCCTCAGCAAGATCTGTAAATTGCTTCACTGGCTTCTTGCTCCATAGCTCAGGTCCAGGTGGAATGTTTACCTGTGGTTTTGTCCTCCACGGCCATGTCGAAGGCGATCCTGCCGGTGGGCCCCGCGTCGGCCGGGGAGCGCTCGTGCTGTGGCAGAGGAGCGCTGCTGAAGGTGTCAAGCATCACCGTCCTCTGGTCGGCCGAGCCCGAGATCAGCACGTTGTCAATAGCCCAGTCGTTCTGGTCCAGCCCGTCGTGCTTGGGCTGCCACCAGCGGAAGCGTGTCCCAATGGTTTTGGCATCGTAGGGAAGGAGGATGTTCACAAAGCTGGAATAAAAGGTGGAAATTTTTTGTAGGAAAGCTGCAGGAGGAGGACACTTTGCAATGCTCTGTGCTGGGTGCTTTGACCAAGTCCATTCCCGATGTTTCCTAGAATACATGGAAGTTGGGAAAGAAGAAAAAGTCTGGTCTAGCCTATGTTCCTCTAGGAGATACTGCTGAACCAAAAATCTTTCTGATCACTCCCAATGTCATCCCTGGGACAAGGGCTCAGAGAGAGGTGGGAAGGGTCAGCACTCAGACCGTGGCATGGTTTGAACAACCTCACTTGCTCCTCACCAGCTGTCTTTATGGGACCAAATGCAACAGTCTGGACTAGCAGAGTATGGCCATGAGGTCCTAATTAAGGGAAGTGTTAATAAGGAGAATGTTGAAGTAAAATGAAGATTACGTTTTCAACCTGGAGCCATTCAGCAGATAGCAATGTTCCAGTACAATTTTATCTGTTCCATTGCAACAGTAGACAATAGTACACTGAAATCTCATGTCCCATTAAAGTGCTAGTGATTTCTTGGTGTGTTCGAATAAAATAACAAATAATGAGTCCCTCACACCCCCATTTTCTATGAATCTTTTAAATTAGTCAGTGAGAAAAAGGTCAGCTCACATATATGCATGATTTGAATCTCACAAACATCTGAAAGTAGGGCTTGGGTGTATCCATCCTTTTGATGGATAACTGCAGAAATGCAGTTTCTCCTCTCCATACCATTTTATAACTAACTTATAACAATCAGTGATTTTATGATCCTGCCAGTAAGGAACTAGATTGCAAAGGTTAGCAACTTTAAGAACAGGATGGACATCCCTACAGTAGCTATTAATTTATCTTCCTGCAACCATTTACAAATCTACCAGACCGCTACAGGTCCCTAACTATTCTTGTATTTCTGGCCTAGCAGATGCACAAATGCCAATGCTTTCAAGTACGTGCACCAAGACCATTCATATATACCCACAGGACCGTACAAGCTGAACTCGTAAGGACCCGACACCCAAACCACAGCAGTAATATGTTCCATAGGTTCTTGTGAAACATTCAAGACCACCTGACTTCAGTAGAGAAAGTTACACAGGCAGAAAGAAGATATCTACAAACCCAGGCTTGCTGAATTGATCGTAAAAAATTTCCATTAAGAGGCTCCAGGTGATTCCACCATTCACAGAATACTCCAGCAGCACTCCTTGGTTGCGGTTATTAGGAGTTATCAGACATCCATACATGAAATAAAACTGGATGAATTCTGCACTGGTGAGGTTCAAATCCACTGTAACTAACATACGGCTGCAGCCCTTAAAAGCAATGAAAAAATATGTTGGCTAGTGTTGTCTGGCAAAACTTAGGTTCATAAAAATTGTTAGACTATGTAGTCACTATTAATGTATCTTCATGCTGCAAACATTTTAAAATTGTACAAAATTTTATTAATTATTTCAAAGGGAATGTGATAACAGAACAATATACTTTTTTTTCCCTAAAGACATAATTTCAGTCATGTTTCATCTTAAAAATTCCTGTTGCATATTTATATATGTTGCTACTTGTACCTTCAGTTTTACATTCTCATATTCACCTTTCTTCTGAGCACAAGAATTGCAGAAATCCACGCCTCCATCGTAAATCACAGTTTTCCATGCAGAATTAATGAATCACTGATTATGTGCTAATGATTCAACTTATGCAAACCATCAAATGGCAAAGCAATTTTAGTATGTCTGTTTTCCACAATACCTTATATATTTCACATTGCTTAGTCTATTAGTTGGTGTCTACTTAGTCCTACTGGAATGAAGTGGAAATGTAATGCTTCTGTTAGTTTATTTTAGAAAACTTTCATCAGTTTGAACCTAGTTGTAAATTTGACAGAAGAGATCTACAAGCATAAATTTTGCATGTTTCTAAACCATTATTTTGTAATTTTTACCATCTTGAGGTTATCTGTTAGCAAACTATAGTTCAGCAGCAGTCTGGGTTATATACCTATGTATGTAGCTAACCTAGGAAATTTTACTATGAGCTTACTCTGAAAACACCCACCTGTAAAACATCTGAAGGATGAGGCTACACATGGATGCAATGTGCTCTAGGCTGACCCTGCTTGAGCAGGGATGTTGGACCAGATGTCCCACTGTGGCCCCTTCCAACCCGACCCATTCTGTGTTTCTGTGGCTCTGTATTGTCAAGGACCATGTGCAAGTTATACAAGTGCAAATAGCTAGTTATTAATTTACCTCTGCAGTCTGATTAGGAGCCACACTTAACTCTGGTCTGGAAGTTCTAAGTGCTATGAGGAGGCTATTAGAAGGAAAATTAAATGTCTACATACTTATACCGTGCTTTAATTTATCAGCTCCACTTTCAAAGGCTCCTCTACAGCTCCTCTCAGGAGCCACACACACTATATCGCATTTTCCTGGCTGCAGCATAGCAAGGAACATGGTATCAGCTTTCCTGGAGTGTTTCTGGCTGGCCCTAGTCTGTAGGACCTGTTTGACTTCAACCTTCAGCCAGGCAAAAGACTTAATTTTTAAAAACATTTGATATGTTTAATACATTATGCTGTTATTTTTTTAATGCCTTGCTATTTAACTTTTAAAATCAGTCCTATTTATAGTGTCATATGGAGTGAGCTGGTCCCTGTGCTGGACACACACCCCGCTGAAGTGAAGAGCCATCCCAGAGGCGACGGCCCCGCAGACCGTGCTGAGTTTGCCCCCGTTCACCGTCAGCCAGTTCTGGTTCGAGGGAGAGCGGTTGAAGTTGTCTTTCAGCTGTGTCGGAAGGGGAGTCTCTGGCTCGTCGCAGTACAGCCCACCCCAGTGCTCGTCGCAGCTGCAGAGCAAAACAAATGCACAAATCAGCTGGCAAAGGCTCTGCATGGAGGTTTAATCAGTGCCATGTTATTAAGGTACCATCTCATTCTGCATAGAGGCTTCATTTACTAGTGCACAACTGGTATGTGTGGGTTTCAAACATCTGGCGTTTTGTAGTTAATATGAAGCAAAAATGACTTTTCTGAAGGCTTAATATTATGTACCATTCAAGCTTCTAATACAGGGTACACTCCCAAACACAGTAAAATCAGTAAAATACATTGTGCTTGGATAGATAAACCAAGAGAATGTGCCAAGCCTAAAAATGTCCCACTAATGTTAAAGTTCAAGTTTCTGCAAAATTTTAGTAGACGGGTGCTTTCTTATCTTTATATAGTTCTCTCTTTTTTTTTTTTTCCCCTCTGAAAAATGTTCTTATAATGTGTCAAAGACTGGATAACAGCTTGGAACGGTGTTCTGCTACTATGAGGTTTCACCAGGGATATTGTGTCTTGGTACTTCAGTGTTGTCAGGGTAGAGAAGAACACAATAATATGTCTATTCTGCAGTGAAATATATTTCTAACAAATACAGTGCAACGTATTTGTCACTGTGCAATACAACCATTCTCCCATTTCTGTTGCCATTTGTGGCCGGAAAAAAAGCAATACATCCATCTGGAAGGTATTTCTCTGTTGCCAAGACAAGCAAATCTAGAGGCTGTTGTTTGCTAGCTTTGCAGGACTCTATGTGGATTGTTACGTAAACAGTTTGAGGATCAAGCCAGTCTGCCTCCCATGGCAAACCGTACCATGAAGCAGAGCCATCAGAGCATCCAGATAACACCACTCAAAAGGCAAAATCTGGCCTTGTGAAGAACTGGCATATATCCTACTTATATGGAGGATATGTCCCACTTCCAGCCTGGGCTCTCTGCACCCAACACCAGGCTGAGAGCACAGGGACGTGGCGTGAAATCCCTTAGGAATAAGGGTAACATATTCTGGGAAGCTCCAGGACCAGATGTCCCTAGAGGGATGTGCAAACTCATGAGGTACCTTCCCCTAGCTGGTGGGAGGGGAATCAAGACATAGCAGAGGCAAGAGCAGAGGTGATGCATTGCCACTGAGGAAAGGACTGTCTGCTTTGGCCATGGAGCACCAACAGGCAGAGGTCTGGCTGTGCCAACCTCTGCACTTCCACTTCCATTTGTTACTTCTGTTCCCAAGTGGTCCCAGTGCCCTGCTCAGTTTTAACAGCAAATCCACCTTCCTTTGTAGAATTGTATCACAGCTTTTCCTGCAAGTTTGTCAGAATGGCAGAGGGGGAGTGAAATGCTACAGCCTTGGGCAGGAAAGGGAACAGATGGCGCTTACACACAGTTGTCTTGCGTGCACTTCCCATGGCCACTGCACATGTCTATGCAGCCATCCCCAATGTAGACATTATCAATTGCCCACGTTTGCTGCTTGTCGAAAGGAGCAGGCTGGTGCCAGCGGAAACGAGTTGCTTGAGACCTTGGGAGAGAAAGAAAAACAGAATTCTGTATTTTCTAGCTAAGGTAATCTTTATTTTGACTGAAAGGAAATGTTAGTCTTAAGGCTAGGCTGCTCTTGGAAGATTTGTTTGATATCAGCACGACCCAGGGCTGATTTCTGACAATGACAACATCCCTCCAAGAACAGGGTGCTCAAATTTTGAGAAGAGGACAAAGCACAGGTGCTTGGTATCAAGCTGAGAGTGTGGGAGGTAGGAAATGGATCACTGGTGAAAGCAAAGCAAGTGGGCCACGGTTGGTGCAGTGGAGAAGAGGGTAGGAAGAAGGTGGTACTCCCAGTTGGAAGCTCAGGCCAGTCATAACCATGTCCCAGCACAGATCCAAACTTGAGGGATCAAGCTGGATCAAGCCAGCATAATCCAAACTCTCCAAGTTTCACCCTGAGCCAGTCAACAAGTCCAAGTCAACAAATTTACCAGACTTTTTCTCTATGAATCCTCCCAACTATACTTAGGTGAGAGCAGCTCTAGGCAGTGGGCTGGGGACAGGTGAGAAGGCCATGCAGGGCTTGCAGCATGACCTTGGTTTTGCAGTTTCTTCCCTCCCCTCCACCCATGGCTTGGCTGGAAATGCTAAGAAATTATCTGTGGTGTGATTCTGACTCTACTCAGTAAATTATTTTCATTTTGTTGATTAAAATGGGCTTAGCTCCCTATATTTGAATTAAGTGTCTCAGCTCCTGAGATAGATTATGAAAATCTATCCAAAACAGTCAGGGGACACCAAATAGCTATTCAGCTCATGCAGGTGGAGATTGTGAGTCAAGAGCTGTGAGTAGACGAATTTATGTTAACTCTGAATTCAAGCTAATCCCTGTTTTGCTGTACAGCACTAGATGGCAGCATTGAACTTTTTGTAGTCTGTTATCTTTTGAAACTCATAGAGAAATCACAATTATTATAAACACCAAAACAAATAAGCAGCAAAATCCCCTAAAACTATTCAGTGTAAAAATGGACCTCATATGATAAGGTCATTATTATCCCATTAATTATTTTTTTATGAAAATGCTGCATGAGCTGAATAAATAACATGTTTATCCAAAAAGCAATCTACTGCTCTGAGCTCAGCTCAACTGCTCACCAAACAGCATTTTAAAAAGAAATATAAAAATTGTGAGGAAGTCCTTTCAGAATAAAGACAAGCACCTACATCTTACACTGCCTGCTTTGGCTGGGCGCTTCACTAACAAGTTATGGAGTTGATGCTCCTATGGGAAGCTTTCTATTTGCATTTGCATTTTAAAATCGGCTCAAAGTTAAAACTAAGTGTTCGTTGCCTTCTAGAGGCCAGAGGTGAGGTAGTGCTCTGGAGTGCAGGAGCCCTAAGAGGCTACACAGACATGGGTGGTGAGCACCAGGCTGAGCTATTGACTACACAGCCTGCATGTGCCTAAAACATACAGGCACAAACAACTGGAGACACACACCTGCTATTACACAGCTTGAAATAATAAAGCAGCATAAAAATTATATTGCATCTAGACTAAAAGGCCTATTAGCTGCACTCTTCTTATCCTAAAGCTTAACATCTCTCTTGCTTATGAGATAAGGTTGTAATAACTTCTCTCATGGAATGCCTATCTTAATAACTTTGTGAAATGGTATTACTTGAGCCAAAAAATACAATTATGGGATTGGACAGAAGTGCAATTTTCACCTCAGTAGGGCATCAGATTTCTTGTGACATATACTGCTTAAAAAACTCTTCAGTCTTAAAATCACAGTTATTTATAAACCTGAGTTTATCTCAGGTGGTAGCTTCCTTTCAGGTCCAAATTCAGTTGGTTTGGAACATCAATCCCAGCCCTGATTTATCCCATTCAACCCCAGAAAGACTATTCTGAACACAAATTTACAGTCTTTATAACAAGAACTGTTGGGGTAATGGATTTTTATAGACAATACATAGCAAAGCCGCACAAAAGAGGAAGCACAGAAAATTAATGCTGGGAACAACTCCTAAAAAAAGTGCTATTACTTGAGGTAACTGCACCAAAGATAGGGAAGATTCCAGATGCCCCAAATGATAAGTAATACAACACGGACTTTTCCACTACTAATGTCAAAATGTGTAGCAACTGTATAGGGGCTGTCAGTACAATTACTAAAAAATAAAGGTCTCTGTTTCCAAACTTGTATGTGCCTTAGGTAGCACTTTCATGACAACCATCTCAAGGCTCTACCTGTGCTTTGATACCTCTGAGCCAGCAGTTAGTTCAGCCTATGTCTATGTGGGGAAATTGGGCTCAGCAGGAGGAGCAAAGCTGTGGAGTCAAATAGCGCTGAGAGCCCGATGCCCTTGCTACCTCTGTTTCAATTTTTCTAGGATAGAGCTTCATTTACTTATACTTATTTGATGCTATATACATGGACAAAACAAAAAAGACAAGGTACAATTGCTTTAACTCTATAACGTATCATGATGTTATAAATACCTAGTTATGATTTTAGATTTATTCTGCAGAAAACCAGAGGAAGTTACCTAGTATAGGGAGGCAGAGGCAAAGTAACTCGAGTCCACTTGTTGAAAGTGTCTGAAATGAGAATCCTCTGAAGATGGTACTTGTTGCACTCCACGTTAGTGGGAAGACAGTCTCTCAAAATTGGGTGCCAGGTCAGCCCAAGGTCCACTGAATATTCCAGTTCAATAGCTAAGGGTGGAAAGATGGCTGGTTACTAAATTTAGAGAGGCCTATCCATAGACCTATAATAAAGTGCAAACCTCAGACAGTATCACAAGTCTAAACTGAGAAAATAACCACTCAGAAGCTTTCAAACCCTTGTGTCAGAAGCACAAAGCTACCTCCTTTGGTGGCAGTGCTGGAGGATGTTTTACATACTGCTGAGCAGGTATAGCTCAGGAAGAGTCTGCAGTACATCTCTGCATCCACCACCTAACTCAAGGGACCACAGATGAAATGACAGAGCCAATGTTAAATTGCCAGGATTGAGTCAAGACAACTTCTGTAGTCGCAGCATGCAAGAAAGTGATGTGACAGCACCGTGACCACCAATTTTTTTGTTTTTCAGGCTTGAAGGGTGAGATTCAGCTGGATGTGAATGCTGTGTAAAGCAGAGCAACACTCAAATTCAGTTTTGGCTCTGTCACAAGATGGCTTAGTCAGACTTCCACCCCTCCTGCAGACCAGCTCATTTCATTACTCAGCACAATTTTAATTTGAGTTTGTTAGTCAGTGAGCTTATTTCCATTCAGACACAGTCTAGCCACATTAAACTAATGTATTCATTTCTCAGAGAAAATCAGCAATTTCATTGTTTTGATGTTTATGGCTTATAAACTTTTATTATGAAAATTAAAGATTAGTCAAGCTCACTAAATACTTCAAGTCAAACTTTCATGCAGCCATGAAAAAGTAAATAATAATAGGCACAGAACTGTAACTTGAAGTAAATGTTCCAGCTGCCAGACATTCTGGCTGAGCTGGCTGTGTAAAACAGGGAGTGTGGTTGCAGTGACAGGGGTGATAAATCTGTGCTCTTTTTTTGATTACTACAGACCCATTTCTTCTACCCTCATGCACAGCAAATGACCCTTCATCACCCAATCAGTCCTACTTGATGTTTCAGCACAGAAGACAGTGCTGTAGAAATACAAGGACAAGTAGATACAAACAAGGGTAAGTGAGTTTTTAGCATTAAATTTCCCTCACCAATAGAAATGTTTTGCTCATCATGACGGGAAGCATGGTTAGATAGTGTCCTGCCTAATTTAATATGAAGTTAAGATAATGATAAGGGTAGTAGAAAAACAAACAAAAAACCCCCTCAACAAAATAAGGAACTATTTCTTTGCTGGTACATAGCTCAGTTGCCAAAACAATTCTAAACTTAGCAGAGATGATCTCAGGATGCCGCAGTCTTTTTAATACCAAAAGAAAGAAAAATTGTTAAGCATGTGAGTAGCTTCAGATTAGCAAAATCAGAGAAGCTAAATCTGGGACTTCATGTAAAATCTTTTTCCATTTTTATACAGAATTGTAGAGGAATAGTCAGCAACCCAGTATATTAACACATACCACATAATGCAATGTATTGTATTCTCACCCTCATTAAAAATATCTATACCTCAAAACCCCACCCTAAGAGGATGTGTAAAACAAGCATTCAAAAGCTTGTTTTTTAGAAAGACCTATTTCTTGTGTACCTTAAAATTCACACAATGAACCAATTTTTAATTTCCATGTCATGTGTATTGAGTACAGAGCACATTTTTATTTATTTGTGTATCTGTATGTACATATGTGTATATACACATATAAAAGCTGGCTCTGCACTCAGTAGACATCATATGGAAAAAAGGAAGCTAGGTAATTAAAAATGGCATCATCATGTGTACATAACATATATATACATGTGCATATATCTATGCACACGTTCATACATGGATACATATAGATCTATACGTGTTTATTATTTCATATGGACAATATAAATTTTTGCAGTTGATGCTGCCTTAACACGTGTCAGATGTATGTTGGTATAAAAAATGTCTTGGATATATGGGTACAAATGAGATCAGAACTGAGACTACACTGAAAATGCAAAACCACAAAGCAAAAAACATATGCTGGGAACACCCAGCTGCTTATTATTATACCACCACCCCAAGCAGTCTACTAAATGGATGCTATCTGCTAAATAGATTTGAGTAAGGCAGCTGTTAGTCTTTTTCTTAAATGGATTGAACTGCAACTTGGGTGCTCACAGGGAATAATACACTTCAGTTTATCTTAAGCTTCAGACACCTGGAATAAAAACGCTGATGTTACAATTTCTAACAGAAACATGCAGCTTTCTTTAGTTTCTCAGTTCTTGTTATGATGAATAATGTAACCAGAAAACAAGTGAACTTTCCTCTGCAGAGGAGGAAGAGGAATGGCAGGAATTACTAAGAAGTCATTACCATAACAGGAGTCTGTGACAGAGCAGGATGCTGCAAAATCTATTTGCAAGAAAGAATCTTCGTTGACAACAATGTCAGTGGTGACAACATAGCGGGTGCTGGCTTTCTCAATGAACACCAGAGCATCCCCAGTAGAGCCACAGACTGGCATCTTCGTTCCACCAGGGTGGAGCAGCCACTTCCTACTGTCCAGTGTGGTGAAATCATCTTCCAATACTGTATTGCCAGAGATATTCCCTCCAATAAGAATCTGAAACATTAGGAAAGAAATTGTTATTGAAAAGATGTCTAGAAGTCCTCACAAACATATACATGACATAGCAACCTGAGGGAGGAGGAGATGTACCAGTCTATGTGTATTTATTCCACTGGTCCAAAATGGAAAAATTTACTTAGTAAAGAATTTAGGCTATGAGAAAGGGGAGTATCTCTTTCCTGTAAAGGAAAGAGATTGGCTCAGCTGCAAAAATCTAAAATTCAGGGAGGTGACCTCCACTCTTGATAAAGTAAAACTGCTCACAAAAATAAGTGTTTGTAGAAACAAAGTGATTGCACTTTCCAAGTGATTGTTCCACTCTTCTATAATCTGGTGCACTACTTTCAGATTGCATCTGCTGATAGAAGTGGAGAAATAGCTTCTGTTTTGTCATTGACTATAAAACATCATTTTACTATTCAGCAAGCAAGGCAGAATTATTTTTCATTTGTTATTCTGAATTCAGTTTCTGATTGTTCTGAACTAATATAACTACATTCAATGAAGATACAGAAACAACGAGTAATTTTTCAATTTTAAGAGAAGGGATGGGAAGAGAAATTTTGTAACCACAACATTAAAGTGGCTAGGTTTCTCCTAACAGTCAGAACTAACTTTTTAATAAAAAATAAATATTAAAGCAAATTGTACTTGGACAACCCAATGACACTGTTTAGAGCACAATCATTTTAGAGATAAATCATTTGTGATTTATACCAAGTCATACAAAGTAATATAATAATCTTTATAGAAGCAAATCCCAAATAGGAAACTTTATTTTCATAAAGATTGATATTTTTCTATAGTTTTTGGGGGTTTTTTCTATTACATTATACCAAGCCAATTACATATTTGGATACATTTTAAATGAAGGCTTTAAAGTTTAAAATCAGACTTGCATTTTGCATGGTAAGGCCTCCTGCAATGTGAACCTGAGGCTCTACACACGTGTAAAAGACTTTCCCAGATTCAAAATGGGCAATCAGTGCCCAACATGGAAATACTGCATTAGAACCACGAGTTCAGCAAACAGTAATTGTGCTCTAAATATCTTTTACAAAGCATTTTTCTTTGTCTTAGTGAAATGATACATGCCAAAAAAGGGAGACATAAAGACTAAATCCAGTCTAAAATTGTGTTAAAAGAAGCAACTCCCTCAAGGATTCCTCACCTGGTCGATCACCCAGGGACTGTAGAAATGCCCATTCTCAGATGGTTGCCACCAGCGAAGCCGAGTGGAGCTGGAACGGGCCTTCAGGGGAATTTCCAGGGCAATGTATCGTCCCACGTTGCTGGAGTTACTGAAGAGGAACTCCTGGAGAAGGCTCCACGTGAGGCCCCCGTTGAGTGAATACTGCAGCAGCACAGGCTGGCTCCTGGGGTCAGGTACCCCCTTGCCACATCCCAGTCTCATGAAGAACTGCACAAATCTAACAGGGGGAGCACTTACTGGAAAGATTTATTTTCTACAACATCCTACACAACAAACCAGAGAGACTTGGACTTTGTCTATTGACTAGCACTGTGATTTCTAGCTGTAAGAGTCAGCTTTAGGAGATCTTATGATTTCCTTTCCAAAGCTTCCAGAATATAACTAGACAGACAGGTGGTATGACAAAAATTCATTTTGCCTGTGTGGTAGTTTGCCAGGCATAAGAGGCTGAACAAAGCTGGTCATTTATGTTTTCAGCTTTTGTCTGCATAGCAGATGGTGTTGCAAGTATCAGAAACATAATCCTGGGTGAAATTTTTATCCCTGTATCCCATGAGTACAGATTTTAGTGGCAGAAAAGCAACTGTGCTCTAAGTAGATCATAATTTACTACGAATTTGCTGAAATGCTTAAATTCAAAATAAGCATCCCAGTTTTCCATTGGCATAAACCAGAGAAAATCTGGACAGGAGAACAAAGCACATTTCACTTCCAGGGATCATTTTGTCCATTTTGTCAGCCTGGGAAATTTGTCTAAATTACACCGTTTAAATGTGCCGGCTTCCCTGAAGCCAGCCCAAGCCACCCAGGGACAGCAGCCTTTCATCCCCCAGTTAATTGGCTTCTCCAAAGCTGCACAATAGCCTTGTATCAAACTGCGAAATCCCTCCCGTCAGCCGATGCTCATAAATAGCTCCACTGTGCACTTGGAGTGGAGGGAACCGTGCTGTAATGATATTTACTTATTGGACTTGCAGGGATATTACAAGTATTAATTCATGTTTGCACAGCTTTTGCACAGCTTTAGAGTGTTTTATCTGTTCTAATTATTATTGCATTAGTACCGCCTGGCTCATGGTTGAATGAAATGGTGCAAAAGATGTTTTGTATCAAAAATCGTGTTCTGGTTTGATCTGCAGGTAGATCTGCTGGGAGTGGAGGCCGCAGAGGTGCCAGGCAGACAAAGCTCCAATAAAACACCAGACCTACAAGTCAATTAATTCTAGTCCTCACTGCGACTCACAGTTTCTCTTGCTACTATATATAACTGCTTTTGCTATAGATTATATCCACCTCCATGTCCCAGACATAACATATTGCTTGTGCTGTAAAGGAGCACTGGGTACCCTCACGGATCAACATATCAAATGTAATGGATTTGCTTCACTGCTGGCAAGTCTTTCTGCCTCCTCAGATTTACTCCAACATTTGCCACATAATTCAAAGGAAATAAACCCAGGTGACCTTGTCGCTGTTGCATCTGATTTCCGTGCACTGCTATTCTTACATCTTAGATTTTACTAATGTAGTCATAACCCACTCAAATATAGGTAACAATGTCTAGCAGGTAAAACAATAATTTTAAATATCTCTCTTCTTATCCCAAAGATATTTTGCAAAGGCTCTGCCTATTTTGAAATGGAAAAGCAAAGTGTTTTTTGTAAATCTAATCATACTCAGATGTGTGGCTGTTCTTCTAGTAATTCAGAATTGAAAGGGGTTTGATCAGCTGTGATACCTAAAATATCCTGTCCCTACTGACATTTCATGCAGTGCAGTTTCAGCTACCAGTATCACCATCAGGGTGATATACTGTCCCCTGTTAAATTCTTTAGCATATAGATGTGATAGCAGTGGGCAGTGGATTGCGGAGTCCACTTATTTCAATCCCCAGGTGCTGAGTGTGGCTTGCAGCACTGACAGACACGGCTGCACCCCTGTGTTCTTCAGGGGATCTCCTCATAAGGAAAGGGGAATGTGACTATTGAGTCTAGCACCCTTAAAAAATACTTGTTCTCATCACTCCTGGCATAAACTGAAACTTGTCCCCAAGCCCTGTGCAGAACTTAGCACATCTGTGTCACAGCCAGATCTGCTGTGCTTTTCAGGTGGCTGATAGAGTCAGTCTGGAGATGAAGAAAATCCCACTGCAATTACTTTAGGTTGCTAAAGAGCAGCTCCCAGCAATGCCACTGCAGTGTGCCTTGCTGTTCAGAAGAGAACATACAGTTATTTGTTGATAACTGTTATTTTTCATAAGCATATATGCAAGAAATTGAATGTTAAGCTTTGTTTTCCTAAGACAGAAGTAATTTATCTCCATATAACACCTTGAGGTCAATATATGCAAATCCAGCTACAGATCATCATGGAGAAGAGATAAATGATGGTTCTTTGAACATGAGCAATAAGGAAAACATAATTTAGTCTAATGGAGCAACTTACAAGATCTTTTGTATCTTCTGTTAAACAATCTTTTAATTTCAGAGTGGTCTAGTAATCAAATTAGTGCTGAGAATTGGGGTTTGTTTTTATCAAGTTCTGAAAAAAGTTTGCTGTGAGCAATCTTACAAATTACAGGGGTCCTTAATATTACATATCACTGAGGTTTGGCTAAGTGCTGATCTAAAAGCTACAATGGTTAGATACTGGGCATTTTGACCATGAATCTTTACAACTGAACCGTTATTTAAAGCTTCAATAACAATGCTGACAGGTAAAAAGTAGATAAAATGCCTGTTAAAATGTTTCCCACAGCACATTAGAGAGGAGTACGGTATTTATAAGAGATCAGTGAAAAAAAATCTTGGATAAAATGCAGTCTTTCCAAAGTAATAATATAAGAATATCACTAAGATACAGAATAAACTAGAAAACAATGCCTATTTGTTAACATGCTCACAACTGGGGTGGAGTTTAATTCATATTAGTGCAAATTTTTCTAATGTGGCTTGCTTAGCATGTCTCACTCATCACATATCTCCTCTGCAGGCTGTAAAGATACAACATAATCTGTAAATACACTAAAATATTTGGTTTTCAATAGCTGGTGACAGCTTGATGGGAATTTCTCACTGAATTATTGGAAACAAATGTGCACAATAAGAAAAAAAACAAGCTTCAGAAATGAAAGAATTATGAGATGACAAATGTAAGAGTTATACTTTCAGCAGATACTCCTGTTTAAGCAGTGGCTCATAATACACCAGACTGTAAGACAAGCAGAGCATTTCTCATGTTACGGATTTAGGAAACAAAAACTTGGATGAACTACTGAAGGTGTGGCATCAGTTCCCAGAGTTCTTATTCAAGGAAAAAAGCAACATTTGAATGGTTACTGCTATAAAGTTCAATTTAAATTTAATTTAACATGGTAACAGTGGTTAAAATAGAGCATTTGCTAGTGTGAGGACCACAGAATCAGCTTGATTTACTAGAGAAGTATCACATATGTGTTATTCTTCAGTATGTTATTTCCTCAATGAAATCCTGAAAAAACTTTTGAAAAGGGTGTTACCTGGCTTGTGACAAATCTAGGTCTCGAGTCATCAGCATACGCAAACCTTCTTCGTTAAAGAAAAGGTTGTTTCCTCCAGACATGATACCACATTTCCTTGAAGGCTTTCCACCACTCACAAGGAGGAATCTATCTGACTCCAGCTGACCTGAATATACAGTGAATACATATTTATGATTTACTCTGAAGTGCTCCTGCTGCAAGAGTGCTACTTCCAGAGGAAGAGAGAGAAATTAAAAATCACATGCTGACTGAGAAATATTCAGTGTTTCCAATGCCATGTATTCTAGAAAGCTGACACAATCAAACCAAAAGAAACAAAATAAACCCAGAAGTATGAAATCGGGGATCTTAGTTTCCAGTTATTCAAAAGGTTTTTCACTTGTCTTCATTTATCTTAATAACAACATACTCAGGTCTATAAAGAAACCTTGAGTACCATGTGGTAGCATGCAAGCGAGGGCTGGCAAAATTGAAAATGAACAGCAGCCCCTGTGAAGGGATGAATTTGGTTCACAGGTGCTGCTTCATGCAAAACATCCTCCTCTTGCCGTGCTTGGGGGAAGCCTCAAGGGGGTTTTAGAGTTATGTGCGTGGATCCTCTGTGTGCCCAGGCATGCGTGAGGCTTTCAGTTCCCTCCTGCCTCCCTTCTCTTGGGGTCTGCTCATGCTGCTGAGCACTGGCTCCCACTGCTGAGACACATGGTCTGCTCTGAAACCATGTTTGCTGTAGTAAAGCCAGTCAGATTTCTCACACAGTGAGAAATGACACTCTGCTATTTGCCTCACTTGCAAATGCTCTGTCTCTGCTAAAGTCAAACTACCATCAAAATATAGTTTTCTTCTAAAATTATTTTCTACCTATAGATTTTCAGGGAGTTCTGTTTCAATGAAGATTTTTTATTCCATCATTAACAGTGCATCAGACATTCACAAACCGTGCCAGCAAATGGCATCTGAACTACTTGGTTCGTGGGAATACCCCCATGGCGTAAATTCTAATCAGAAGCACGCAGGGTTGAGGAAGGCTTAGCTGTTTAATCCCTTGAACCCTGGGTTCCACTAAGATGGACAGGCAGTATTCAGATGCCCCCTCCCGAAAGAGATACCTTCAAAGTCATCCTTAAGGAAGTCAGAGTTCTTGGTGCTTATTTTGCAGGTTGGCCCCGAGTAGCCGGGGTCGCAGATGCACTTGGTGCCATTGACACAGCTGCCGTGCCCATTGCACATCTCCTCACACTGGGGGCCAATGTACACGTTGTCAATGGCCCAAGTCACAGGCTGGGATCCAGCAGGGTAAAATCCTTGGTACCACCTGAACCTTGCCAACCTGAAAATGGCATAAAAAGTACTTATTTTAAACAATAGCTCCATCTTTTTTGTATTCCACACATATATCATTATATGCACATATGTATTATTCTTTCTATGGGAACTGGCTTGTTAAATAGATTTATTCTAGAAACTGACTGCTAGATCTAATTCCTTCAGTACCTCATGTATCTTTATGTTGACGTTCAACCCAAGTACTGACAGAAGTAAAAATAACATTATTCATTAGTTGTAATCCCAAAACCAAATGACAGACATAATTTCCAAGATTTAAAATCCAGCCAGTCTTATCTTCATCATTCATGGGGGAGATGAATGGCCGTAGTCTGGTGGATTCCCTTCTGCTTTGGTGTACAGTGTGTGGGTCAGACCGGGCCACTTTCACCCTCTCCTGGAGAGTGAGATCCCACTTCATGCTTCCATCCTGCCCCCAGAGAGACCACCTGTAGGGATGGAGTGGTAGGATCTCACCCTCAATTACGCAGAAAGAAAACACGATCTGTCATGTCACCAGGTGTTCAGCTTGCTTTTGGGCAGCTTAATCTTAAACCAGGCAGATATTGCAAGTTGTTAATTTAAACTATATTCTCCTTTGGGTGCTGTCCTGTCATTTTTAATTCATCTCCTAAGTGCTACTCGCATCAATGCTGCATATAAAAAGGAACCAACTGGGGAAGGAGGGAAAACAAATTGAAATGAGGAAAACACTTGAGAGACTAATTTTATTCCCAGTTGAGAAAACGTTTTAAGGGAGGAAGGAAACCAGAAGATTGAGAAGGGAAAAGCACTTAATTGCCTTGTGTGTTTAATGTGCCTTGTTAAAGACATCTAAATTCAGCAGGCGAATCAATTCCACAGGTAATTGTAGCTGACAATTTTTTTTCCTTGATTTGCTAAAGAGAAATTTTTATGAGGGGATTTAGGTGACAGCTGATAATTGGTGAGTAGGGACACTACTAAGCATTTCAAGAAAGATGCCCAAGAACCAGAGTTCTGCTGGAAGTCAAAGTCATCGACCTTAGTACGCCCTGAGGTGAAGGACACAAGTGTGAGGCTGGAGGTATTGTAAGCTCCTCTTGAGAGTAGACCTCTGCCCCACACGCTGGGTTTTTCTTCCTGATTCATGTTAGCCACTCCTGTCAGGGTCAGTCCTGGCGAGGGTGAAGCACAACTCGTGTCTGAAGCAGAGAGTGAACCACTGGTCTTGCTGAAGTTGTTTGGGGTTTCTTCTCTGGCTCAACAGGCTCTGGACCTTTCCTTCAGGACCTACCTGGAATACTAACTATACTTACAGCTGTCTGTTGAGAACATCTATTCATTTCTAAAATTACATATGTAGTGGAAATAACTTAAAATGTCTTCATCCTCAGCTAAATATAACCACTTGACACTTTGGAGACGAAAAGGCTGGGGGACTTTTTTTTAGAATTACACAAGGAGACAGGTTTGGATTTTTCTTCTTGTTTTTCCAGTGGATTCTGGTGGAGAAATCCCCCCTTCAGCCTTCTGGCCCAAGGATGCAATGCACTGAATGCCCCACGTAAGCTACTCTGCACTGCTGGGCATGGCTGGCTGCCAGCAATGGGCTCCTGGCCTGTTGGGCTGGGGAAGGAATAGGAGGGAAGGTAGAAAAACAGGATAGAAGCACTCAGGAACAGAGGACTAAATCAAAATCCTGGAAGGTTTAAATGAGAGTTAGGAGTCTGCACAGTCAAAATTCTCATTTGGAGGGATGCATTGATGGTTGGGTAAAGAGTAAAATAGTTCTTTTGCACAAAACCAGGAAGCACAAGTGAGCTGGTGAAAGAGATGGCTACCTATTCTGTGCTTGAAATGTTAACTGTCATAAACCAGAAAACTCAAGTTTAAAATTTAAACATTTTCTTAAATTATTAAACAGCCAGTCTTTCCAAACTTGATTCTTATTTCTTATATAGGTCTTTTCAAGCTTTCAGAGGCACGTATGGGGTCATTTATTTAGTGGAGAACCCATTGACTGCAGTAGTTTCATAAATACTGTCTCATAGCTGCACAGACTCATAAAGTCTCATAGTTGCACAGCTCATTTTCATTCATACATGCTACACTTTAATCATTAATGGTGTGATCTTTTACATAAAGTGAGTTGATGCTAGGTGACAGTTATTCCTGAAAAAGTAAACAGTAGTGTTTTTACTTTGAAAAGTTACGTATTACTGTGCCTGCTACCACATATTGTTTTTCTATGCTATGTTGTCATATATTGCTGTCAAATCAGCAATCTGAATTGTTTCACTAACTCTAAGTTTCTAGTGACCGCAGCAGTTAATTTCTTAGAATATTACAGATGAGACTGTATTTAGATCAGACCATTTCCTCATACTGAAGTAGAATCAAGCTTATACTAGCTCACATTTTACTGCATTTTCTAATGAAGCTCAAATTTCATGCAAGAATATCATCGGTGAATTTAAATGGCTGATGCAGTTCTGTAAAGAACACTCAAAGCACTCTAAGAACAGTCAGTTTTGCATTAATTTCACCAAGCAACTCCCTTCTATTAAATTGTCACCAATTAAATATATAGGTAATAGGAAATTGCCTGTGGTTATTCTACATCAGCATTAGGCACAACATGATTTGGGGAATCACCTGAACACTAGCTAACATTCAGGGCAAAAAGCAGAGAAGAAGCATCTGGTCTGCTCTAGTGTTGCAGTTCTTATGCACCACTCTTGTGCTGGAATGACATTTTGGGTGAAAAACAGAAATAAAAGCAAAGCAACAAGCAGCTAGGCAGGAACAGAAGCTGGACACTTACCCACAGAGATGCAGTTTTCCAAAGTGAATGACCTCTCTTCTCCAGCCCTGGGTAGTGCCTGCGTAGTAAGTGCTGCTTGGGTGATGCTCAGTGGAGCAGAGGGAGCTGAGGTGGCTGCTGCTGCTGTAGCACAATGGGAGCAGCAGGTGCCAGGTGGCCCCCAGGTCTCGTGAGAACTCCAACTTCACCGGGTCAGCAGAGGAGCTGTCTGTGGTACAGCCAATATTGATCTGAGGGCCAAGGCATCAAACACAGAAGGTGACACAGGGCAGGCTGTGGGACCCCCAGCCATTCTTCCCCTTAGTCAGCTTCCCCAGTTGGGACTGTATTTGTTTAGTCCAGGAAAATGGTGATTTGGGAACCCATTTAGCAACAGGGATGATGCACTCAGGACGCACATGAACAGGAACTCTTGCACATTGCCCTCCAGTCCGTGAGTATATCACACTATGGCTTATGATAACATGAATGTGATAAGAAATCCTCAGCAACTTCTACCTAGAGAAAACTGCAAAGTTAATTGGTCAAATCCCAAAGGAGACCTGCTAACATTGCTGGAGCAAATGCACCAGCTCTTGCAGTCTTCCGGCAGGTACTGAAGTAATCACAGCATCAAAAAGATGTGCATTATTAAAAGCAGAAATACTGAAACAAAAAGTGCAAACAATAACTTTTTGTTAATGCTGAGCTATTAATTGCTGAGCTGCATTATGGTCCTCTTTTATGTTACATTTCAAAAAAAAAAAAAGCTTATCACCTCAATATGTTCAGCTTTCACACTCACTACCTATTTGTTCATGTATAATGGCGAAGCCCTAGAGTGTCACAGCTGGACTGGATTTAGATTCAGTGTCACCAAAACTTAGTTTGGCAGTGTCAGACTTCTCAGGGTGTGCTTACAAGATTGCTGATTTAAAGAACAGTAGAAAAGGCAGAAAACTTACATGAAAACCAGTTCTATTACTGAAAAAACCCCAAAATATTTAATACAGAATCTGAGACCTCTTAAGACACATCTTCTGCATGCAACCAGTGCAAATTAGTCTGCTTTTCTTTGACACTGATATGTAGATATTCTTATAATTTCAAATTGCTTTTGTAAAAGAAGAATTAGTTCTTTTACAGAATGATTCTGTCATATAAAATAAGATGTATTGTACTTACCATGTAACAAATAAAAAGCCATTGCTGATGAAATACAAAGCCTGTATTAGAACTATGTAACATTTTGATATTCTTATATAACTTTGTAGCAAAAAATAAGTGTCTTTCTAGCATGCTGTTCTGTTAAAAAAAAAAAATTATTTCTAAAGCACATAGAAATGTGCATGAATGTTGAAAGTATCCTACATTGAATTTCCTTCATCACTCTTCAGTGCACATGAGTCCCATCAACCTACATTTGACTAGAAGGGTTGTCTACTCATCTGGAAACTTAGAGAGATGCTTGACCCAATATAGGTTTTGACTCTTGAGACACAGAGAGAAACTCTACTGCATTATGCATAACTCCTTCATTTACACTAATGTTCTCAAAAACGTGAGCTGAAAACGATGTTCTTACCACATATGGAAGTAAACATGTAGATTTTATGAGTTAATGTTCTGAAGGCTTATGAATATCTTAAAGTGACCTCAAACATTTTTGTTCTACAGGCTGTAATATGTATTTTAAAACAGAAAATGGTTTGCATTCAATAATTTATGAATTAGTTGCATGACAAATTGAAGTGTGCATGAGTACACAGCTAAACCTAATTTTCTTGGAAAACCCTTAGTATCACTTTAGTAATTTTTATAAACTCGTATCATTTGCTGATTATTATGTAGCTCATATTAATGCCACAACATGCTACATTGTTGTTAAAAGCAGCCTGGTAGCTGTGGCATGACAATTTACATGCCAGATTCTTTTCCAGTTTCTTAATGACAATATAATGACCTCTCTAAACTAATAAATACTAGGCTAACTGGTTGCTCCTATCAATAGCTGCCCTAGCCAATGCACAGTTTAGATTCTAGGATAAATCAGAAAGTTTAGTTTAGACTCTGTGTTGTCACTGGGGTACCTGTCTCCACTGACTATATGAGAAACACAAAAATATGCTCCTTATTCATGAGCTTTAGTTAACTCCCTAAGATGGGATGACTTCAGGCCACGATAGCCAAAAATCAGCTTCATCTAGAGCATCTATGATGTGGGCAGAAGAAAAAGAAAAGCAGAAGCTTGTCTCTCTGAGATAGTACCACAGTGCAGTTCAGCCAGCAGGTAGAAAAAATTAATTTCTACTGCCACAGATGAAGTTGTAGCTCTCCACTGGTCAGCCTGTGAAAATGCTGCACTCTCACCTTGAGCAGGCTGTGAAGTGGCCATTTGCTCATCCTCATTATATTTTGCTCATCCTCTTGCCTGCCAGTGATGACTCTCCAGTGCATAGGACATGGACTTTAATGCTATCAGTGCAAGTATATAGGCATGGACAAAGTAGTAATTTAGGCAAGAAAGTAGAAGACTTTGAGGCAGAGATTTCCCTTATCTGTGTATTAAAAGCATCATGATATCTTCACACGAGGGAGAGTAATGTCAAATCAATTAGAGTCTCTACTTGGCAATCAGAACAGCTGGGCAAATACAGCAGAGCAGAACGTGGAAGGACATGAAAAAGGCAAAATAACTTTCTGAGGACAAGTACCTCAAATTGGATGATAGTATTTTCATTTACACTCAGGTCCCTTGTGGTAATGGAGTGCTCTCCAACTTCATTTGAAACAAATACCATAGCTGAATCTTCTTCCCTGTAAATAAAGGAAAGGAGTGCTTTAGACTCAGTTTACAAAGTCACTTCTTTCTACTGTATTGCTGGGAGAATCTTACGGAGCTCTTTTAGATGAATATGGGCAATAAAGCCCAATGTTTCCACCAGGATAGAAAAACCAGTTGTCCTCTTTAGGACCAAAGTCAAAGGTATCCAAGAGGATAATGGGATTCTTCAGGTTATTTCCATCAATAATGAAGTCATCAATGATCCAGATTTCTTCTTTTTTGCCTACAAAGAAAATGGAGACGTTCCTATTAAGACCTAATACTAATATTAATAGAGAGCAGAACAGCAGCCAGTATTTACAGATTATGTGAAGAAGAGGGTGCTAAAAGTGTGGGTTCACTTTTTTCACTTTCCATGAAAATACTCCCCGTACTGCTCTGCAGCCTCACCCTATGGAATTAACTTTTATTCCCTAAAATTTATAGAAGTCACAGCAAAACGAAGAGTGAAAAGCAATGGCTGTTGAACAATTATCTTCTATTTAAATCACATTTACTTTGAAATTCTATCATTGTCTTCTTCAATTAAGAATCAACTAAATGAGCAGTGGCTACAGAGTCCAAGCAGCCTGAAAGTGCAATTTCATTCTACATCCATGTACTCAGCAGCTTGTATTTGCCTGTGAGGAGTTCTTCCATAGAGAAGGAAACTCTGACACTCCTTCTCTCCAATGGATTATGTATTCATATATGTCAGAAAATTGGTATTCTCAAACTGAAGAGGAAAGACTAAATTGACAGATACTTTGTGTTATCTTAAAAGTGTTTGAGTTGATCAGAGAAAAGTTTAGATAATTGCTTTTGGCAGGACACGTCAGAAGAATGAACTGAAACTGGATTGTCAGGACCAGATTTTAATTTGCTTTTTTTTTTTTTTATTAGGGTTTTGCTAGGGATTTGCCTACATGGAATAAACTTTTGCTGAATTGCCATGTCTAAATGATTGCTGGAATTCTTTAGAGCTGTTAATGTCAGTTTCTGCCAGGAAATGTGCTCAGAGTAACTGAGAGCAAAGGAGAATTCCTTCAGCTGGCACATCTCCTGTAATCAGGAGGAATGAGCTGTGTTCCTCTTGTGGTTTTCCAGTCCTTCACAATTTAATCAAAAGATTAACTGCTCACTACATACTCTTTCTAAATGGGTTTTTAATGCCTAGTTAATTCTGAGTAAGGTAGGCCCAGTTCCCATTTACACTTGGGACACTTTTGTATAATTGGAGCATCCTAATGGGGCCTCAGTGTAAGTGAGAATCGGGTCCATTAAAAATAATGAGAAGAACCTGAGTGAAGTTAACTTTATTGGCGTTGCTTGATCTCCCACTCCCTCCAGGGCCAAAGCTGATGGTTTCCTGCACACAATCCAGGAATATCAGGTGAAGGTACTTCACTTTAAATCATTCAACTGCTTTATAAGAACAGTAAACATAATCCTGCAGTAATTCTAATTGAAGGAGTTCAAACACAAACCCTTCATGATTTAAAAGTCTCTATAATTGTTCAGTTCAAAAAATCCACTCTCTTAGAGATGCTGAGCTATGCAAGAATGGACCTGGATTCCCAGGGGTGTCTCTTCCCTACCATTGTTGTAAGGTTGCCAGAGCCTGAACCGCGTTGCGTTGCTTTGGGCTGTGTAGGGCAGAGGAACGTTGATAAAGAGGACATCTGTAGTCTGGGTGAAGTAAAACTCATCTATCAGGTGCCAAGTGATGCCACCATTGATAGAATATTGCAGCAGGATGGAATGAGACCTCTCAGGGGTGCCTGGAGAAGAAAGGACACGGATTTATGTTCATTAAAATCCAGTAAGTTCAAAAATGCTTCTTCAATTATGAATAAAATTATGTTGCTCTGACACCTCTTACAAAGTATGGGCTTCCTTTAACAACAACTTAAGCTGTTGAGAGGTTACAAACCTATTGTACACATACATCTTCCTGTGCTTTCCCTTGCTTGTCTGCCTGCAAAATGCAAGTGAAATAGGGCCTAAATGTACATTATTGTTCATTATACGTATGGTCACAGTTAATTACTTAGGTGAGAAGCTATCTCAGTGTTATACTTTTTTAGATTAGAACAAACCTGCTCCTTCTACTGCAGACGTATTCCAGTAATACAGTATTTATTTGCTTGTTTTGTCCAGGTACCAGACATTATCATCACCATCTGTAGCACCCACAGATAAAGACACAGTCCCTATCCTCAGAGATTTATAGTCTATGGCTCTCACTGCAGACACCGGGAAGAGGATATTCATGCCCAGAAATAACATAATGGATGGAAAGCACTGAGGACCTTTATTAGCATGTTTTAACAACAACAAAGCAATATTCAGTGCTTTAAGCTGGGCCTAAAAGTCAGTGGAACTGACAGTAAAATTTGCATTTTCTAACTACCAGCTCCTCCTATTTTTTTACTTTGAGCTTTAAAGAGAAAAAACCCAAAAGCTCTTTACAGCCCTAGCTATTAACACATGCTAATTAGAGCCCAGCACTCACACTTGATGCTGGTTTACCCTACACAAGCTCAGCCCCCAGCATGTATTTGGGCTGTGCCTAACGTGCTGTCCAGGAACACCAGTGTCCAAGGTATCTCTGAGCTGAGGTCTCGCTCAGTTCAGTTAAATGAACCACATTTGCTGAAACTGAAGTGTCTGATGCACACACTCCTGCTCCCCTCTGCTCCTGTACAAGTATTCAACCACCAGCTGTGGAACGGAGCAGGGAAGAGCCGTTTGCAGTCAGGAGCCGATTTCAGCTTATCTGTGGCAATTAACAGTAAACAACACACTGCTTTTAACACTCACAGCTGAGAGATGTACCTAGCTATATTAATTTGTATTCAGCATTAAGGAGCTTGTTGGGACTAACTACTCCTGGATCCTGGAGTAGGGTTAACAAGTCATACAGATTTAATAAGGAACAATTTCTCCTGAAGTTTCATGGTCTTACTCCTTGTGGGTCAAGTGGCAAAATCCAGGCTTGAGCCTTTGGCTATTCCTGCCTTAAGAACAATGTTTTTACTCGCTTTATTTTTAAATATTTTTTGAATGATCATACAAAGAGATATTACCAAGGCATAGTTTTGCAAAAGAAGTCTTCACAAAGAGTTTCCTTATAAACATGTAATATTTGGCATGTTATGATTTTGGGGCATGTTATGTTTTTGGCTGTTATTGTTTTCTCTCTTTTTTGATAAAGTACCAAACCCAATAATAAATAGCCCAATATATATGATAAATGCCCGTTAAAGAAAATCAATAATAATTCGCAAAGAGCTATATTTTCATTTGTCCATACAGAGATTTGGCTAAGATACTTATTTAGGAAGAAAGAAGGGGTTCAAAACTATTTTCAAGCTGTTGGCAAATGTTGAGTCATTTAGGGTCCAGTTCCAGAGCACGGAGATTACCACAGAAGCTATGGACATCTTCCTTACACCAAAGGGAGAGGAGTTTTTCAGCATTCTCAGTTCAGCCTGGAAATGCCAATTCTATCAGCAGTGCTGGGAAAAACTTCTGAAATTGCATGGGAGTGACTCGAACCTTCAAGCAGGTTAGTGGTTCTCCATCATGTCACTCCAGACTTGGATATAATTATTTTTTAAAGCCAAGGATGGCAGGGCCTTGGAGCAGGGGGAGACTGAATCATTGGCTTGAAAGTCCTTGTACTGGAGGAACTGTCACAAGTTATTTATACCAACACGTAAACTTGTCTTTCAAAGTCTGACTATTCTTCATATCAATTAAATAGAATTATGGAGTTTCAGTTATCTCTAAGATACCTATTAGGCAGTCAAATGGTAAGAGATTTTAATGCAGTGGGCTGAAGCTTGAAAAATGAAAAACACCGTGGTTTCCTATCAGTCCGTTTAGTAATTTAATGTAGGCACCATTTTATGACATAAAAAACCGGATAAATTAATTTTTTCACAACATAGTGGAAAATCTCTAAAAAACCTTTAGCTGTTTTGTTTCTCTTCTGCTCAAAGACTTTACTAGCTATCCTGTTTTTGATGCCACCACAGTTCACTTTTTCCTTAGGAATTTCACAGACAGCCATGTAGGCTGGGAGCAAGGTAGGGATGATGCAAAATTTCAAACAAGTTCGCATATAATCTACCATAAACTGTTCATCCCTACCATACACTGAAGTCAAAAATATAAATCTGTATTCTTTTCTGTGTTGCTACTATGTACTAGTAAAGCTAGAGGAGTGATAGTAAATCAACAGTGATCTTACCTTTGGCAATAAATTTAAATGAAAACTGGATGTACACTGTATTAGTGCAGTCTAGATCTCTTGACACAAGCATTCTCAGTCCTTCCTGCAAATGCAGAATATACAATAAGAACAGCAGTTCCCATTATTGAAGAGATTCTGTATCTTATTGTTGCCTGGATATTGTCTCCTACTGACTGCTGGGGGCAGCAAGAGAGGAAGTTCTCTGTACCACACCTTTTCCCAGGCAGAAGATGGGGACAGTGACAGCCTTGGCAAAGGGAGCCAAGGTATGGCAGAGGCACAGCTACATGGTCAGGTACGGACACAGCTCATTCAGTTTGTGCTCTGAACTGCTGGGATGTGATCGGATCTGCAAACACTGATTTAGACACTGAGTCCAAGCTACTACACTCATTTTTTGTGCAAACTGTACAGTGGCCCAGCACCCTAATTTCCAGGCAGGTACAGACCTCTCTAGGAGTTCTTTTCTGTACCTCAAAATGTATTTTGTACAAATATCTTCTTCTGGGACAACCCGTTGACCTGTAAGGAAAGGGAGTAGACGGGAAAACCCATAGGGACCCCTGAGTCCCTGTCCAGCTCTACAGATGAGCTTGCTCTTGTGTGGATCCTGGGGCCAGAGCCAGTCCCTGTTCTGCAGAGATCTGGCAAACCTCCTCTCAGAGCTTCCCTCCTTCTCAGACCCATTCCCCCACAGGAACAAGCTGCAGGAACAAGCAATACAAATTTTAGACAATTCACATCTCGTGATTTGGGATTTAAATAATCTAAAGAGGTTGAACTGGAGTCAAGGTTTCGCAAATAAATATTTCAAAGAATTAATTTATACACCAAACATTATTTAACTTCTCTTTTTGGGAGCACCTGAGTTCACAGCGTCAAATGAAGACTTGTGTGAGCTGAGAATTTGCATGCTTGTGAACAAAAGTCTTTCTATTATGCATTTTTTTAGGAACTGAAAAATTCAGAAAATATATTTCCTGGCCTTTTGAAATCTGCCAGGATTTGTTGAATCTGAATCAATAAAAAAAGGTCTTTAAAGAGCTAGAAAGCATCAAAATGATAGAATTGAGTAAAATACAGGCAAACTACATAAACATTGATTACACAGACTACAGCCCTGACTAATTTGTATTACTCAAAATACTGAAAAGCCAATTAGGAGACTTCAAGATGATTGTAATATGTACCATATTTCCAAATAGTTCACTTCAAGAATCTCAATGTAGAGTTTCATTCTTTTCCTTTGGTGGTCAAGGAGGAGTTTATACCACAAATGGAAGTAATACACAACAAACAGATGAAACCCATTTGTTCACAAAAAAAACCAACTGTGAAAAACATGGTGCATATTTAGGGTAAGAAAAGACAAGAAAAATGAAAATGTCAATTCTAGCTGAAGACTTCAATATAAGCATATGGGGCTAACGAGAAAATTTACTTTCTATTTTTAACTCTACTGGTTTTCTTTTTTTTTTTTTCAATGTAAGTAATCTCTGACCCCTTTGAAAATGAGAGCTGTTCCAGACTTGATGGTATCACCATTCAGGTTTCCCCTCTCAGCACCGTAGACTTCAGGCCAAAGGTCTGGATGCAAGTTACCATTGAAATCGTCCTTCAGGACAGATGGCAGAGGAAGGACAGGGACACAGTATGGACCTCCAAAGCCTCTGTCACACCTAGCAACACATTGGGAAGAAAAGGTATTATTCATCTGGCCTGGATAAAACACATCCCTTCCATGAAGCAGCTTAAGCAGTTTTCTACTCACATGCAATGACCTGAATCACAGATGCCGTGCCCTGAGCACATCCAGGGGCACCCTGTAGCCAGGACCACATTATCAATAGCCCAAGAATCAACTCCAGAAGCATAGTTGTACTGAATCCATCTGAACCGTGTTCTGGGAGAGCTATCAGAAACAGAGGAAATGTATTTCAGGGTTCAAAATTCTGCTCCATAAAGTGCTAAATAGTAAAGAAAATCCCACAGACATCAGAAGAAAACCATATTAATAAGTATGGCCCCCTTATTCCAAAAAGATTCATGTTCTATTTGAAACTGGAAGTTTAAATTTCTCAGGTTAGTCTTTTAGGCAAAATTCCAGCAGATTCTAAAGGAAGGTGCCCAAAGTGACAACCAAGAAAGAACATTGCTGAGACACTTGCTGATTAGCAAAGTGATTGAGCAGAAATCAGTAGTTCCATTAGCATTTGACAGCTCCATGTGTTGCTAGCAGAGCAGAAACAATAAAATTGCTTCAGTAAAGTAAGTAGTGAAAGTTCATTTATATTAAGTGTTGTGTAAAGAGAAAAACAATGGTTATATATGTTCATATATATATAAGAATGTATGAATATATATGTACAAACATGCAGATGCATACACACTGCTGTCACTGCTGACTCCCTTGTTATCCTCAAATGAGGAAAGTATTTTGGAAAAAAGAACCTCTTTGGAAGATGATATATGGCCCTCTGAAGTGAACTGTGGAATTAGAAACCAAGATGTGAACCCCAGGCCCAGTTCATTTACTGTATATCCATATCTACCACTGTATTTTCTGGGTGATGAAATGGACAGAGGTAATGTGTAGGGTGCTCTAAAGAACTACAGAACTACTCAGAACAATGGTAAGCAGTGTCATCGTTACCTGTCATTCCTAAACTAGAGCATGGTTTTATTTAGAGAGATGGATGCCAGCACATCTGCCTCATCCATTTACAGCCCTGCGATATCCTGAGGATGTCGGCAGAACTCTCCTCCCAGTCAAAAGGGTGGAGGTGGCACGTCCAGTGACATGTATTCTGACTTGCTGAATGCTGTGACTAACATGCCTAAATGTTGGATGACAACTTATGTGCAATAACAGAAAACACTACTGTAGGAAAGGATGGGACAGGGTATTTATTCCTGCTTCTTATTGCATAAATGTTAGAAAAGCTGGTTTAGCATTCTTGTTCTTACTGTCATAAATTATAGGCAAGACTCGAGAATTCACTCATCAAAGTTGTTACTTCCTTAAGTCCCTACAGTTCACTTTATAGCTGATGAAATATTTTGAAGTGAAATTTAAAATTCTGGTGCCGTGACAACACACATTTAAAAATTTAAAAGACATGCAGAACATTCCCAAGCTGGGGGATGTTTGTTCAAATTAGATCAGCAAAACCTTTGTCATGCTAAGCAGCCAGAAGAGCAGCGCTCACTTGGTTGAGGGTGGGAGGTAGACAGTAACTCTCTTCCAGTTTTGGAATCTTTCTGAAGTGTAGATGGAGCTCTCGGTGTACTGCTGACAGCCGATGGTTGGGGGGACACACTCCTCTGTCACCAGGTGCCAGTCTCTCCCGTTGTTTAGGGAATACTGCAGGTGAACACTGTGGGAATTGCTGTATGGCTTGCTGCAACCCATGCTCAGCTCAAACTGCAGGAATGTGGAGGCTGATACGTGGAAGTCCCAAGTCTCAGCGTAACGAGGTTTTCCTAAGAAAAGAGAGAAAAACAAGAACAGCAAAGTGTACCTTCACTATATGCTTTCACTACTGTCATTCAAATTTGTTACCTCTATCTTCACCTTTTCCCAGCCTCCTCTTCCCGACAGATTACTAAATACTTGAGTGTCTATACCTCTCATCTTGTAAAACTTGATCCATATGTAATTGATAAAATAGACTCATACGAAATGTAGCAATGTTTGATGACACATACCAATGTTTTCACTGAACATCAGAGCTGTATCCATAGACAGGCAGTCAATGTCTACTTGACCTCCTTGTATTCTGTACCAGCTTGCTTGTAAATCCACAGTTCCATCAAATTTATCCTGGAAGCCGGTCTGAGAGCTGTCATTCATCCCTATAAGCACATCATCCAGAGCCCACTGAGCTGAATGCTTCCCTACAAAAACCGGAACAGACAGGTTAGTGGAGTCCCTGTAAGTTGTTTTTTCTCCCCATATGCTGTGTTCACTCAGGGAGCAGTGCTCAATCACATAGACTGAGTGCTGTTAAACAAGACTAAAACATTGCTCAAGGATGCACCTGGACTCTAGAGTATGTTTCTATTACAGATAAACACAGGTATTTCCCTCTTCATTTCTTTAGCTTCAGTGCCTTTGCCATCATATGCTCTCTCTCTGTTTGGATGAGATACTCCCTGAGCCCCGAGATTGGAGATTTTCATTTTATGGGTCACAACCTTCCTGCCATTCCCCACAGCTGAATTGGAAAGGCCGCAGTCTAGTTCCCAAAATAGCTTTTGTATGAAAGCGAATAGAACATGAAGGAAAATGCTGAAGGCTCTGCATATAGATAATATTTAGAGAAGGGCTGTTCTCCTTCCTGGAAATCTCTCTCCTCTTGCTCTCCAGCCTACAGGCATTTCACTTTCATCATCATCTCCAGCCCATTTCTTTGGCCTTCATTTCAGTTCACCTTTCTACTGGCATGCTGAAAAGAACATCTTACTGCATGATTACTGCCCTCACAGGAGAGGAGGGAAAGCCTTTAAAATAAATTGTGAGCTTGCAGCAATGTGCCAGGACTTTTGCCTTGCCACCATGAGGAACGTGGGTCATGGCTGATAGGGCCACTCTACACTGAGGAATGATAGACAGAGGATAGTCCATGAAGGAACTAACATCTCTAAGAGAAGCAGTTGCCACCTAAAGGTGTTGGTGTGGAAGGTGATATTTCAACCTCCAGTCATAAAACTTTGCTTTTACTGGGAGCCACAGGGCTGCCATCAGGTGGTCTTAAGAGTGACCACCCTCAGCAGGGACAGATGTCATCCAGGTGCCACCAAGGCAAGTATGGGGAGCAACAGGTTGGACGTTGCACCACTCACCAGTGCAAATGATCACCACATGATGATGGTCTATGGTGCTCCAGTTGTTGCTCAGCACTTTTTACCAAAGAAACTGTCTTCTTAACTAAATCACATCCCTCTTGTCCTGTCTATTCTCTTACCGAGTGAGGACAATTAAGTCCAGCACATACAAGAAAATGTACGAATAGAATCAGCAATCAAAATGATAAATGATGTCTAAGAAGCTGCATAGCATAATTACCTGAATGTAAGCTATGTGCTTTGCTCCCCAAGGAATTGCTGTTGAAATGTACTTTGCTATATTTCTGAATATTGCCCTATATTTCTTGCAGATCCAGGAGCTGCTGCCTTGTGCAAAGGTAAGACATTTAATCAGGATGCTTTTAGTAGTGGTAATGTGCCCCCATGAGAGGTGGGAACTCTCATAGTGGCTGTAGGAATCAGTCAGAACCAGGGTTTTACTTTCAATTGAGGATGTGGGAAGTGGCTGAGTGGCTTTGCAGGTGCAGGGGAGCTGGGCTCTGGGACACCAGAAATGGTGGGAGGAGGGGGTCCTGCTTAGGAGTGTGGAGATATTAAAATAGTGAGATGGGAGCCACCAGGTAGGCAGATTCAAGGTCAAGTTATGCCTCTACTTCCAAAACAGAGAAAAGATGAGATAAAGAGTGTAAGCCTTTTGGCATCGTAGGTCACTCTATACACAGGTAAAAACTGTAATCTGTATTTAGGTTTGTTGGGGTTTTTTTTTAAATTTAATGTAGTATTCTTTTCCCCTCTCCCCTGTTATCACAGCATCTTTGGTTTAAACTTAGCTCTTAAACAATTTTACTCTTAAGCCCACTTTTCAGCTTGATGCTATAAAAAAAATCATGCCCATAGAGTGACTCAGGAAAGCCCCCTGTTATCACAGCATCTTTGGTTTAAACTTAGCTCTTAAACAATTTTACTCTTAAGCCCACTTTTCAGCTTGATGCTATAAAAAAAATCATGCCCATAGAGTGACTCAGGAAAGCCCAAATATGCTCTTACAACACCCAACTGTTCAAAATACTGTGTTTTTCATAAGCTGAGGTCTCTGCACAACACATCTATACTGAGTAGCACCGACACATGGGTTGTGAAAAGCTGCTTAATGGATTTTTAGGACGGCCTTGTTTACCATGTTGTGGCTGCCACCAGCGGAAGGCAGTGGCAGGGGTCTTGGCCTCCCGGGGTAAGTCTATGGAAACAACCTGGGGTTCCAGGTATGACATGAAGTCCAGCTCTCGCAGCAAACTCCAGGTGATCCCGTTGTCATTTGTGTACTGGACAACAAGCCCTGTATTCAAAATTAAGGAGAGCAGTTAGTGTGACTGTGCAGAGCAAGGAGGGGGCAGTTCACCCTGTACTCAGGAGCTGCCAACCCCCATCCTGTGCACAGGCCTTTTGACATCTGCCACACCCTTTTAGGCATCTCCTGGTCCAGGAGCATTTTGTGGACAAAGTCCTACTGCAAAGGTGACGTGGGTCACAGCTGCCACATGCCATCTTGACTGTCTTCACCAAACTCAAAGGATCAAATCTTTTATACCCTCAGGGAAACTAAGGATTATACCACAGAAATCATAGGAATAATGTGATTTTCTTTGCACAGTATTTATTTCATGTTGAGTATCCTTGCAATTTGTGTGGAAGACTAAGTTATAATTCTGATAGCTGGGATCACAATGCTCCTGCTATGTATGCAAGCCCACAGCATCCTTGGAAATTAATTATCATAATATTTAGACAATTTAAGATAGTCTTTGTATCATACACACAGTATGGCAAATACTAGGACACAACAGAAGCCCAGCAGAGCTCATCAAAGGGGATAATACAAGAAAGAAGCACTGTGTATATTTCTTCTCTTAAAACTCTTTTATATTGGAGTATGTTCAAAGATAATGGAGTTTTCTTGTGTCTTATACTGGTGGAAATGAGAAGAGACTCAAACCCTTGGTGTAATCTGTGCTGCAAGATGACAGCTTTCCACAGTGAGCGAGTCGATGTAAATGCCAAATATCAGGAAACAGTCCACTGACATTAAATGATTTATACTGAGAGGAAAATTAATTTTTCTCGTCTATCACATCAGTGGTCTGTCTTCATGCAACCAGACCACTTTACATGGGAATCTGCTCCCAAAACGCTGATCCTTCCCAAACACAAGCATCAGTCCTCCACCCCAGTAACTTTAAGCATGTGGGTCAAATACGAGAGGAGACATCTGGGAGAGATGAATTTATTCAGACTAAATAAAATTTCAGCTGCAGCTTTATAATTTTGCATTTTGGGTAAATCATGCATGAGCTTGGTTTGGAAGGCAATTTTTTATTAGACCTAGTTGTGTAGTTGAGAAGATGAACAAGTTTTCAGGCACACAACTCTTCTTCAGGTCAGAAATGGAGTTATCCTGAACTTGAATTTCATTCCTTTTATTTCAGACCTAATGAAAAGTCCCGTGTACTTGTAAATTTACCTGTTTCCCAACACTATCAAGTAGTCTAATAAAAGCTATTACACCTTGCCTCGTGAATGTTGTCTTTCTTAGACCATCACAGCTCCAACAGTTACACCTACAGATAGACCACCATTAGGTTTGGTGTAACTAACGATAAATAATAATGTCAATCAAAAGTAAATAGCTTTCTTCACCATTTATGAAAATTGAGGAGGTAATAGATTTACGTTTAAAAAAAAAAATCTTTTTTATTTTGTAAAGGTAGCAAAAGGCAAAAACACTGCAGAAGATGCAAAATGAAAAAGGGTTATTACAAAGAAGAGGGGCTTTACCTTCATTCCTGGCTCTTGGTCTGTTGCAGGAGTTACCAACAGTCTTGCTTCCAAGTTGTACATAAAATTGAACTAGCCTTTTAAAAAAACACAGGATAGAAAAGAAGTGTAATCATCCTCTGATATCACAAGATCAGTCAGGATAATTTGCCTCGCTTAACTAATGGCATTTTCAGTTAGGTCATTATTCCAGGTTTATTGATTAGGCAATATTCCCAGAGAAATCAAACATGAGCATGGTAAAGAGTGAAGGACCCAAGACAGAAGAAAGTGTTGTGTTTATTAATCCTGTGCCTAATAAACATGGTTTTGAGTGAGTAGCAGAATTTAGCAGTTCCATCTCAAACAAAAGTTTCAAAATCTACAAAGCAGGCAAAGATGTTCCCTACATCAGATCTTACCTCGGCCTCTTGTAACTGGAAATTAGGTGAAGCTTTAAAATACAGCATTAGAGTTGTGACAAAATTATTATATCCTCCTAAACCACCAATCCTTTTTAGATCCTTAAATTCTTGACATAAACAATTTTCAGAGAAATGAGTTCACTGAACATTTTGTGATGTAGGCCCTTTGATTTTGAACCTACATATTATGATTTCATTGAATATTCTCGTTCTCACATCATGAAATGGTGAAAAAAATGTTCCTGATCTGCTTTTCTTGCAACCTGCCCTGTAGTCAGTGCTTTTATCACTTCCCTACCTTCTCTTATTCCTTTCTTCTGTAAACCATGGCAACCGTTGCATCTGAGTCTCTGCATGAACATTTTTCCATGCCTTCAATTTTTCCCAAAACTATTTCCTGCAATCCTTCTGATGCCACAAAACTCCTCGAGACAGGATTGCTGGTTTTGTTGACAGAATTCTGGATTAGTCTGGAACATCCCTGTTTAGCTGTATTTGAATTAAGTATTATTCCATCCTTCTGCTCCAAAATATTGTTAAATTTTTTTCCCCAATCTGCAGTCATGCCACAGTATCCCTGCTGAGCTTGTGTTTATTATTGTGACTCTGTGGTTTTAGAGTAGTTTACATTTCCTCTTAGATACACACTGTTGTGTAATATAACAACAATTAATTTCAATTAATGTCCTGCTGCTAACTCACCAAATTTCACTGCATGTCTCAGGCATGCCTCTGAGTCTTACTGGGTCTTAACGAAGGTAAAGAGCATTGAGATGACTGAGATTGCCACCAGCCCCTAATCTGCACATTCTTCCCAGGTTGTCTCCGTTGCATACCCAAAACAGCACCTGAGCAGAGCAGAGTAACTGGACTCAACCCCACAATGAGCTTTTGCATGCTGCAAGTTGGCAATGCCAGTCTCCTCCTGGCTTCCTGGCCAGTTTTTAAATTAGGATGATAGAAAATCAGGCTTCATTAATTCTATTGCATATAGATTACTTCTTTATTTAAAATATCAATTTTGAGGGGCATGTTTGCCACTCAAATAGTTCCCCACAAGAATAACTCTTTTTGCTTTAGAGGATTTGGTCCTAATTTGTAGTAATTTTGGTAAAACCACAGACAAGCTACATGAGTAGAGCCAGAGCCAGTAAAATGCAGACAGGATTCCAATTTCCCTCATCTGCTGTTACATACACAATATCATAATCCTCCTCTGATTCTAAATCCAGCCACATTCCAGTTCTGTTATCAAAATCTGTGTCTACTGTCTGAGATGTTTTGTACATCCACAGGGTCTAGGACAAGCCAGAATATCCTCACCAATTTCATGGCTAAGATAACCCCACAGATAGCTCAGGGCTAGTCAGGCTCACAGTACTACACACCATTTAGCCAGGTAGGCTCTATCTGTTTGCTGTAGCTCTGTTGTCTGAGAAGTATTCAGGCAGTAAAACTGTAGACAGAAGCCTCAGAGGTGAATAGATTTACAGTCCTGTGATGAAATTCTTTTATTCTTGCCAAATGTGAAGATCGTTAAAAAGCAAAACCAAAGAACAAAAAAACCCTTTTTGCAGAGGGGTGAATCAGCCCATCTGATCTCTGAGTGTCTGACCCAGAACAGCTCCCTGGGATGGTTGCACAATCATTAGCAATGGAGTCTGTAAAGCAGATGGGAGCTAAGTCAGCTAACAAGCCAGATGTCACCACTTGGAAAAAAAAAAATATATATTCCATGGTTTTTATCTAGCTGCCAGGTAGGCACTGTGTGCAAATGCTCCCACTGAACAGATAGTCAAGAGTGTCATAAGGGACAGGCCATCAAAATGAGAGGCAGTAGCTCATCAGCAACCAAAATGCATCCATGTATCACACTGTCAGTCAGAAGGATGGAAATACTGCTGGTGAAATTGTGCCTTTGGTGTCTTGGGCCACACAATAGGGAAGGGATGGAAAGACTCCAGGGGGTTTCTGAAGTGTAGGGCGAAAAAAAATAAAACACCTGGGTGAAATGAACTTTGACACTTACAGCTCCCTTAGTGTTATGTGACATTCTCCTAATATCTGGGAAAAAAAGGTGTAGTCAATCATATAAAGGAATAAGGAGGCAATAGGACAAACAAAGTTAAGATTATGATACCACTTAATGTATAAGCTAAAATTCGAGTGGTTGTTTATGGTCATTGGCTCCCAGGCACAAGCTTTAGTTTGAAATGCTCTTAGTGTGACATCTGAGTGTGGCAGTGCCCTGTTGGGCTGCTCCCCTGAGCAGCACCACACACCTCAGGCTGGCAAATCTCAACCACTTTGGAGTAGAGCAAACCAGGGACACCAAGCCCCCATGGATCACGCTCTGCTGGGAAGAGAAGGGTAAAAGGGAAAAGGGTCTTTGTACTTCAAAAAAAGAAAAAAAATTCTGTACATTCCTTACATTAAATTCACATTTTACATTCAAAAAGCTGCAACTGATGATAGGGAACATGCATAGCTAGATCTGCAGGAATTCAGAATGAAAATAAAAATCTAGTGTCTTGCAATATTTTTCAATTTTTCAGTCAGGCTCTTCCATGCATGATTTAACAAAACAAGATCTTAAAAGTCTGGGAAAACACTATTAACCTGAAAAATAAGCAGCTTAAAAATCTACTGCAGGAGTTTCAGCCTTCCTATTCACAACCCTCAATCCACATATCTAACAGTATGTCTTTCAAGGCATATTTTCCTGCTGTTTACTCAGTCACCAAAACCCCCCAACCAAAAAACCCTTCCAAAAATAAAAGATAACTGTGCAGGGGCTAAGATGACCCCTAATAAGATAACTGAATTCTATGCAAGGCATTATTGAATGCAAAAAGTAATACCAAAATGGGAAAAAGTACTTCCCTTTAATCTCCCCTTTCAAGTGACATTAATTTGAGCTCAAATAATGAAAAAAATTTCTAGGCTGAGGAATTATTTTCTTTTTAGTGTATGGGCCTTTCAGTTAACCCTTCACACTCTCACAAACTTAATGTGCCTTGCTTCTAGAAAAAAAGACCCAGTTAATGTTACAGATGGCCTCAAACATTTAAGTGGGATGCATCTGTTCAGAGCAAGGTGTCTGAAGCTGAATATCTGAGTTATATATGGCCAACCCAGGCTGCCTTACAACTAATGAAAGAAAGAAATACATGTTTCCAGAAGAAAAAGCACTGGCCTTTGCTAGCCGCTATTTTAGGATGAGTTGTGTTGCCCTTTTGAAGCAGCTGTTCTCTCCTCTGAACACAAAAGCAGCCTGGGGTAATGGCTGTAATCTAAGTCCATGTTCTGGTCAAGCAGCATCAAGTGACTACTATCTTTGAGCACACACTGAAGAAAGCAAAAAATCCACGTTAGTCCCATTTGTGTTTGAGATGACCACTATGCTCAGTCTAGCAAACAGCCCAGGGATGTGGCTTCGAGCCTGAATTGTTCAAGGGAGTTAACCTGCTCATTGTCATGCTTACAAAACAAATAAAGTGCTGATTTATTTTGACATAACAATCAGTTCCAGCAGGAGAGCAGCTCACATTGTGAGTACGTGGTCAGAAGAGAGATCTTAGTTGCTCTTACCAAGTGTCTCTCTAGATATTTATGTTTTTGAAGTAGTTTTAAGACACCAGATAACCATATTCTTGTGCAAAAGAGAAGCTGTGGTATATTAAAAACATCAAAAAAGAGCATTGCTCAGAATTTTGAAACTTCTTTTGGCTTTTAAAATGGTTCAAACTTTACAAAAATGTAAAGCTATAAATACGAATATCTGGGATAAAAGGTGGTTTCAAAGTAATATTAGAAGTAAAGGAAACACTTTCCTTTATAAAAAGATTTCTCCATGAAAGAAGGAATAACTCAAAAACACTGTTTTGAATGTAGACTTTTTAATGAAGTAGTCTAGACTACTTCCAATATAATGCTTCCCAGGATTAATAACACAAGATTTGAAGACAGTGGAATAGAAGTGCTCACATCTTCCCAGAGTTCCAGGGCAAACATGTACTTGTCCAAAGCATATTTGTCAAACAATTAATTAGTTTAATTAATAACTAATTTACATAATTATGTAACTATGACACGTATTTGTCAGACACGCAGGGGACAGAAGAAAGGCAGCTGGTGCAGTGCTGTGCGGTGCCAGGGAGCAGCTGAGGATGGCCCCAAACCCTCAGCCCCCACGCTGCCCTACAGAGCCCTGCTGGCCTGAGCTGGAGAGTGATCACAGTAACCTCTGGCCAGTCTTTGCTGAGTGATCCCACAAATTCAATAATGGAGCAAATCATGGCATTACTTACTCTCAGACCAGTATTTGTCAGGAGAAATAGCTTTTATTAAGCTAACTGCCAAAATTGTAGGGTGCTCAAGGTTTCAGGTGCCTAATCTCTCATGAGACTGGACAAAGCAGCAGCAAACTCCAAGCTAAATAGTGGTTAGAATTAACAGCCCTTTGTTCATCCTAATTACATTAATCAGCTAGGCAATTTGAAAGAAGAGGATAATTGCTACCAATGGAGCAGGATTCAGTAGCAGCAGGGAGAGAGGTGAAGGCTTGTTAGCCTCTTGGCTATGCAGAAACAATTCACATTCCATTCCTTAACACTTCTGACAAGTGGAGTAATTCACAACATCTGGCAAGTAAACAACATCTCCTCGCTATGCCATCGTCATGCCTACAATTCAACACAGTCGGGGAAAAGGAGCTTTTCTCTCCAGCTACGGGCGGAATCTGAGGTTTTGTGCGTTCTCAAGGCCATGTCTTCTGCCTTAGAATACAATGCAAACTATCTTCTCAGAGGGATAGAGAGTTAATATTTTATGTTATTTTATGCTGCTATTCCACTGTTTCTAACCTAAGTATTCTCTTTTAAAAAAAGGAAACATTACACCAGAATGAACAAAAAGGTATTTTCTCTGTCTTTCAGAGTTCTTGTACAGGTTATGATTACTGAAAAAAAGCATTTCCCACCTTCTCATAGCCACCCTTGCAACAGGGCAGAACAGAGAACATGAATACACAGGCAGTTGTGAGAAGCAGCACTGAGCACTGACCTGATGTTTGTGGTGTCCAGGGGAACAGTCCTCGCCTCCCTTTTGCCAGGTCCATTGAAGTACAGGGATTTTCCGTCGCTGAGCACGCCACAGCCTGTCCCAACTTGACCTCCTGTTATCTTGTACCAGAGAGGGCTTAGCTTCCTCTCAAACCTGTCGAACATCTCACTGTGATTAGGCACGTTAGACACGCAGGTTCCATGTGATGCTTCAAGAAAAAAAAAAGAGGGAGATGCTTTGGTGAAACTGCTGGACAGAGTAAGGGTCAGATACAGTACACTGGCACATGGTTCTGTTGCATCCATATGTGACAAAGCACCAAGATTTTCTAAGAAAATGCCCCGATGACTGGATTGTACATTTAAAGCCACTTTACAAATTTCTGTAGGAAGAATAAGCTCTCTTCCTCTAAACTCTAAGATGGCTTATTTCACTAGTTGAAAAATACCCACTCTTTTATGTTGATAAGTCATTTTTTTGCGAGCAGAAAAATATTATCCTTTTATTTTATTTTAGACAAATCGAACAAAAGATGTTAGCTTATTGCTTTGTTGGTTGAGGGTTGAAAAGACTGCAGTGTGCAACTGGTTGTGTCAATCATATTTTTTCACAGGGTTTGCATTTTGGGTTTTTTTCTATTTCAGAATAAAAGCTCCTGAAACCACAAGTGAGCAGAATTTTCCACAGAAGGGCCTGTCAGAACATATGTTCCTTCTTGGTCCCATGCCATCTGATGGCCAGGGGACTCAAAAATGGCAACGATTCTTTTGAAGATGATCCAAAGGCTTTTAAGCAGACTTTTCAGTTTATAATATTTTATTTTGTTTTCTCTTTTATTGCTAGTCCCTTCCCATTCATACAGATGGTGATGTTCAAAGATTGTGGTTGCCAGAAACATCAACGGTGTCCGCTGCCTTCAGCTGCTCTGCTTTGCCTGTGCTGAATTTTATTTAACAAAACAGAAAAGATTCCTGTTGGCAGCCCATGCAATATATGTCATCATGTATTTTTCCAGAATATCAGAGAGGAAAAACAAGATGCCAGATTTACAGCTTTAACTCAGCCAGGGCTTGCTGCAATCCCACCTGAAGAGGGTTATCTTACCCGTGTAGCCCAGGTCACAGAAGCAGACCCCCGAGACGCAGTCCCCGTGGCCGCTGCAGTAGTTGGGGCAAGGCTCGGAGATGTAGACACCGTCCAAGCCGAAAGGAGGCACGCTCTTGTGGGAGCTGCTCTCCTGGATCCAGCGGAATCGAGTCTTACTGTAAAGAAAAAACAATGGTATCATTACTCATGGCTTCAACAGCTACTGCTCCTTGCTTAAGATTAAAAGGACCTTTTCCTAAATTAGCCATTTACGAATAGGATGCCTGCATTTCTGTCATCCTACATTTTGTGTTACACTGCTTAAGGATATTTCTTCCAGACCTTTTGGCTGCATTTTGACTTCCTCTGTTTCTCTGGCCTGTATCCATCAGTGTGATGCAAAGAACAAATACATGGTTTTATCAACAACAGCGAATGATTAGATGTGACTTTGAAGATGCCTTTTACTACTCAGTTCAACCTGAACTGCTAATTACATGTTAAAATCTCCCAACTCCATTTCTTACAGTACTTTTGAAAGGAACTCAGTAGTAGCAGCAGTGCAGAGTTTATTACGGGACTGCACACTTTTGAGTAAAAGAACTTTAAGCTATTTGGTTACAAGAAAAAAAGCCACTTTCTAAATAGAATGGCAAAGAACATGTCTTACATGCTGAAACCAGTCTGACTCATCAATCCTAAAGTTAAACATCCCGATAGTGAGGGGGAGATACGGTAAAACCCGGATGAAGGAACAAACAAGTGATATTACTAGTAACTTATCGAAGGCTGCTGAGCTGACACAGCTGGCCCAGAGACATATGATTGACAGTCAGTCACTTCCTACTATAAAAGCCCAGTCCCAAATTTTAATGGCAGGGTCTTCTGACATACCCTTTCTTGGAGTGAGTGGAGATTCCTCCCTTGGGTGGGGATGCCCCTCAAGGTTAATCCTTGAGGCTGAGCAAGAAATTTGCCCACGGTCACTGTATGGGTGAGCAACATTAATCTCTACTTAATAATTGGTTTTGCTAGCTTTAATACAATTGCTTCAATGTTGCTTCATAGTGCACTATATTATGATATTTGTTATAGCTCCAATACTGTGTAGTAAATAATTCTGATTAAGATCTTCTTGTCTAATTGTTACCATAATAAACCATAAATAAACATATTTATATAAACAGATCTAGTTTGCCATCCTTAATCCTGCAGGACAAAGTTGTGTACAGGTTCAGTCACACCTGTATAATCCTTTAGACATAAACCACTGACAAAGTCTGGGGCTAAGATTGGATCCAGCTGCACCCAGGCTCCTCTCTGAGAAGGAGTTTAGAAAGCAGTGGGGTCCTTTCTTGACCTCATGACTCACTGGGAGGGCTTCTTTAGTAAACTTTCTCCGAAGCTCCTACTCTGCCCACAACTCTGACCCACTGCATAGGAGACTTGTTGAGGAAAAAATATTTTGGTTCTTAATTTCCAGTCTTTAACTTTTAGCTGAATCATTTTACAGCAGCTCCAGAGAGGGGAACAGATTAAAAATCTCATTGCCAATATAATGGATTAACTAAGCTCCTCCTTGCTACTCTGCCTAAAATGTGATAAACCAATTGCTTTTTCTTTTTTCCTGTGCACTGGGAATTGGTAGGTAGGTGATTATTGTGCTCATGCTCTGTACCAAATAACGAAATGGGATGCTCTCTGGTTAAGCCATGAACCATGATTTCCTAAGTGACCCACAACAAACTCAGTTCTCAATACACCAAGACACTCATTGCAGCCACAATACTTACATTTTTAATGTATTAGCATGAGCTTCTTATTCCTGATCACATTACTGAACATAATGCCAAACAGATTGCTGCTATTGATTCTGCCCTGCTTGTTTTGGGTAAATCAAATCAGCTGGTGTCAGATCTGTGCAATTTGGCACCTGCCTTATTGGCTAATTAATGAAGGAAAGACAAACTTGTTATGGTACACACTGCTATTTCAAGTCCTTGCAGCAGAGGCACTGGCTCCCCTCATACAAAATATGCCACACATTCAAATGGGATTGAGGATGAGGAGCCTGTGGCAGGAGGATGGGTCAGAAACCCAGAGGCAACACTAGAGAAGCTGCCTGGGGAGCAAGAGGCAGGAGGCAGGGGGACATGGCCAGGGGCCTGGTGGGGTGGTTGTGCCAACAGCATTTGGTGCATCCAGCAAATCAGATGGGGGGTGTTTTACTGATGGAGTAAGACAGAGTAAGGGGAGTGAGAAACTTCAGCCAAATCCAGAAAAAATTGAGAAAAGCCTCCTGATTTCAAGGCTTATTTGTGTCTTCCACCATCTGATGTTTTCTCACTTGTATCAATCTTATGCTGAGGTTGTGCTTGCAAACTACCATTCTTCCCTCCTTTGCCTCTGGCTGTCCCGGCTGCCTTCAGTGACACAGTACATTATGCATCAGCTCAAATACCTTGCTAAGGTTTCTTTGCCCAGTGGTAACTAGAATTAATCCTGTTCAAATGGCTTATTTAATTCATGTGACTTATTACTCTCTTGCTGGTGCCTCTGACCTAACTGACATGGATAAAGACAATGAAGAGATTGATGTCAAATTAAAATGTACTGGGTTCCATGCTGCTTTGTAATTTAATTATTTATTATAGACCAATCTGACACCTTTAAAATGGAAAATTCTCACTGCTTTGGGCAGCACAGTATATTTTTCCCAGATCTGCCATATTTTAACACTGCTTTTATTCACAGCTTTGCAACTTTTTTCTAACGAACCATTCTAGAAGCAGCTAAATCAGCTAATCCACGGGTCCCACTGGCATCACTGGTTTACAATGCACAGTACCTGGCTGCAAGTGACCTGGGGATAACAATGGTAATTCTTGTCCAGTCCTCAAAGTCTCCTGTGTGGTACACGGAGGGCTCGCTGAGCTCGCGGGAGCTCCCCTCGCAGCCCTTCATGCCCGGGGATGCGGGGTAGCAGCCCTCCTTCACCAGCGACCAGAAGAGCCCAGCATCATGTGAGTACTGCAGCAGAACGGGGGCAGAGCTGCTGTACTGGTTGGTGCAACCAATGTTCAGCTGCAAAAAAGCAGAGAGTCAGAAATGATATGAAGAAACCTGCACTGTTATCAGTATTTATTGGCTGCAAACCAATAAACGTAAACCTTTGACTTTTTGGGCTGGGGGGCTTAATGTTCTGAGCCCTTGCTCTGAACCCTGCTGGCAGACAGTGACTGATGCTTGGAGTTTGTTTCTTACATTTATATGAAATTTCTCAGTAAAAATTCCCACTATCCCTTCATTAAGGTTGCTGAGTTCAGCAGACAAAAAGGTGCAAAGAACTGTCCAAGGATCCCTGCGCATAGCAAGCCCCAAACAGAAAACACTGTGCAGGCACCTGCATGCCCAGGAGTGGAAAGAGCTGTATCCTCTGGGATCCATCCCATCTGCAGCCCAGTGTGCCCCAGGTGTGCCCCAGTGTGCTCAGAGGATCAGCCTGACTCCCAGGTTAGCCCTAACACAGCCTTGTCATTGGCCTTGCAGGGATGATGTCTGGAAGTTGGCACTGCAGTTTGGGCCCCCAGAACAGAGTAAAATTGGGTTAAGTAGAAAAGTGCATATTAAAATGTGAAATGAGAATGCAACCAAGACCAAAATCAACTGCTAATTTGAAGTTTCAGTTTCATTTTTCAAGCTATCAGGAAAATATTAGTTTTCATTATGTTATTGCAGAAATTCTACTCGAGCTGTAGAATGTAAAATGTAAAACAAAATCATTCATATAAAATGAAATAATTCTGACAAATTACTGTCTTTGAGCTTATCAATGCAAAATTATTCCAGTCTGCTATTTAAAATGGAAATTTCACATACTCACGAAAGCATGCAAATAGGACTAACACATTTATGAGAAGCTGAGAAGCTTTCCAAAAAAGTATAAATTCAGTCCTGAAATAATAGACTTTATTAGGAAGAACTCACTGTTCTGTGACACATTCTTAAGTTTTGTATAGTTCTGTTACATGTGATGGAAGGTGTATGAAACATTTTTAAGTATTGATTTTTTTTAACCGAGACAAATTTTAATTGCTGTTGATCATCACACCTACAGAATGGAGACTTAGTCACTGAAGTACAGGAAGGTGGTGAAGAGGCAAATAGCATCTTTTCCAGGCTAAATGGTATTTATATATTGAGATATCCTTGGGTTGTAGACAGTTTAAAGTAGAAAACTCACAAGGAAATTGTACTGAAATCCCTCAGTTTGTATAGCATTTTATTAGCATATCTTTCAGTTGAAATTAGATTATTTTACAAATCCCAGTATTTCTAACGAACTTTCCTATTTATAGAACTGTGGGGATTATATTTGAAAAGCTGCCTGTAAACATCTGATCTCTTTAATAATTCCACTTGTAAATTATTCAGTGTCTGTATCCACCAATTATGTAAGGACCATGTATTTGTGGGGAGCTCATTAAAATTGCATTGCAACCAACTTCCAGAATTCACCAATGGGATTTCATTATAAACTCAATAAAATTTTGATTAGGGTTCAGAAACAAGAGCTTGTCAAAGCAAATACACTTTCTTTGGAGCCCATATTCTGATGTATTGTCAGACCAGTGAAATTTTTGTAAGCTCTTTAAAGAAGAAAATGCTAATTGGAGCCTATATTCATTGACACAATAAAAGTAAATTATATGAAAAACCCACACTGGAGTACAGAGCAGCTTGTAAGTCCTTAAATAGTTTAAAATACAAAAAATGTACCCAAACCACATTGGAGCTTTTGTACTCTCAGAGCCCCACACAGGATAAATCCTTTTTTGCTTGACAGTGCAGTAGCATTTCCTAGCACTGACCTGAACATAATGACAGTCACTTCAGCCCGCTACTGAAATGTGCTGAAGAACAAAATGCTTTAAAACTTCTCCAGAGGGGTAAAAATGCTTTCCTGCACCAAGGTTTTGGCTATTCTTCCAGAAAGCAGGATGGCATTTTATGCGGTATGAGTTCATACGGGTGCTCTTCACATCTTTTTACACAATGGTCTAAGATACCACCTTCATTTGAACTGTGGCCTCGGTGGCATCTTGCAAGTATTTTACTGATATTCTTGCACAGATTTATGTTTAAAGAATACCTTGAACTGCAGGACATATCCAGGCTTCAGAGTTAAATCTCGAGTTACTGCAAACCGGTCTCCATCAGATTTACCGAAGAGCATGGCAGAGGGGGTGGCAGAGCAGAAACTTTCATTTTTGGTCATCCCTTCATTGGCCAGCATTAGCCATACACTCATCTGGTTCATAGGGTAGTCAAATGCTGGCTTTTCATAAAAGTTCTGTTAGAAATGAAAACGAAAGCCAGAGGTATTATCACACCTTGCAGTGTGACTTCAGAATAATTCCCAAAATGATGAACTTTCAAATTTTGCAATTTTTACTTTCTGTAATTAAAAAAAAAAAAAAAATCCAAAACCACAGTCTTGACTTTTGGTGAAGATACATCATTACATCCTTTGTCACAAAGATTAGGATCCTGATTTTGTGAAAAGACCCATGTTCTTCCCACACTGAGAGGCAGCTGCAAACACTACAGCTGTCTCTTTAAATAGACCCAGTATTTTCAGAGAAAATTATATTCAAACAAGTCTCCTTACAGGATAGTTTCTGTTTTGTGGGGATGCCCACAGCCTGCTCTTGCCTATTACCTGTGGTAAAGTGGGATTAACAACAGGAATGATGTGCTTCTGCTTCTCTGACAAAATGATGATGTCGTCGATGGCCCACTGATCGTACCCTTCCCCTGAGAACACCGGCTGCCACCAGCGAAACCTGGTGCAAGGTGTCTTGGCTGCAGCCGGCAGCTCCAGATAGACAAACCTGAGGAACAGAAATTGAGCAGAACTTCAGAGAGCGCAGTCTGTAGAGAAAGGTATCACTCAGCAGGGAAAAGAGGCAGGAAAGTCAGCATCTATCTTACGTGTACAAGTCCTCGGCAATCTGCGTGTCCAGAGAAGGGCAGTGGAGCTGGGGAAGGGTGTAAGAGAGTAACTCATGTGAGGTGCAGCCAAGGAAATTGGTGTTGTTTAGTATGGAGAAAAGGAGGTTCAGTGGAGACCTTATTGCTCCCTACAACCACCTGAAAGGAGGTTGTAGTAAGATGGGGATCAACCTCTTCTCCCAGGCAACCAGTGACATGAGTACATTGCCTCAAACTCTGCCAGGGGAGGTTCAGGTTGGGCAACAGGCAGAATTTCTCTGCTGAAAGGGTGGTTGGGCATTGGAGCTCCCTGGGCTGCCCAGGGAGCTGGAGGAGTCACTATCCTTGGAAGCGTTCAAAAAACAACTGGATATGGCACTTAGTGCTGTAATTTAGCTGATATGGTGATGTTGGGTCAAAGGTTGTATTTCATGACCTTGGAGGTCTTTTCTTAACAATTCTATGATTCTAGTATTCTTTTTTTCCACATACCTAGATTATACACTGCATATCAAGAAGCCTTCTCTGTCCTTCTTGTCTGTGGAGAATGTAAACTCTTTAAGACAATGTCTATTTTTTATGCTCTATTACTATATTGCCAAGTACAATAAGGAACTGATTTGAGCGCTCTAGCTTTGAATTAAACTGTTCAGCTGATCCATGTTCAGCAAGTCTTAATGTTTTTCTGATGCCAGGAAGTAACAGTGACAAATGCTAGCAAAATTAATTTCTCATTCTCTTCTGCTGATTGGTCCTATTTGTAGACAAAAGCATCCTTCTGTTACAAAGCAATAGATTACGTAGCAGTTTTCTTTGGGTAAAAATATTTCAGCCCTCCTATACAGATCTTTGTAAAAGAACTTCAGGTCTCCTCACTTTGCTTTATGTTGAACTTAAAAAACACCTTACAAAAATGATGTTAAATAAAAGTTTGAGTTTCAGGCCTAATCATACTTATGTCAAAAAGTACAAGAATTAGTTACTTGTCCAGTCCTATTTCAGACACCTTACATATATGCATTTATACATACAATCCTTTTGTCAGTCTTTCTTTATATCACATGGTTTTTTGTACCATGGACTCTGCTTCACTTGCCAGTTAGGCATAGAGAGGAGAAGGAATTGTTCTTTTCCAGAGAATTCCTAGATTTATAGTTGAAGAATGAGGAATTGGAAAATAAGATCTGGACCACATTTGAAACAAGAGAAAAATAAATCTGCATAGCTATGTTCAGTAAGGACCACCACCCTTCATTGCTCAGGAGGGCAAATGTTTTGTCTAAAAAATGTATTGGATAGTCCAGTGATGAAGCTTTCACTATTTAGCTTCTTTGTTGGGTGTGTCCTGTAGTTTCGACCAAGTAGAGACTAAAGCACTCACCTAGTAGTTGAGGGGAAGGGGGTAGCTGTATTTTGTCAGGATTTTAGTAAGGCTTTTGATAGTGTACCTCACAGCATCTTTATGGACAAGCTGTCCACCTGTGGGATGAGTGGGTTCACAACGAGGTGGGTGAAGGCCTGGCTGAAGGGCAGAATTCAAAGGGTTGTAGTGAATGGGGCCACATCTGCCTGGTGACTGGTCACCAGCAGTGTTCCTCAGGTTCAATCCTAGGGCAGTCCTGTTCAAGGTATTTATCAATAATCTGGATAAAAAGGAGTTGAGTCCACCCTTTTGCTGATGATAAAAACTGGGAGGTGCTATTGACTCTCTTGAGGGTCAAGAGGTCTTGCACAGGAATCTTGACAGATTGGAGCATTGGGATTGATTCATGGCATGAAATTTAACAAGTGGAAATGTTGATTGTGCACCTAAGATGGAGTAACGCTGAGCACGGTTGTAGGTCCCTTCTACCTGAAACAGTCTATTCTATTCTATTCTATTCATTCTATTCTATTCTATTCTATTCTATTCTATCCTAATGTATTCTACTCTATCCTATTCTATTCTAAATTCAAGAGTTTTATACTTCCAAGTGCCTAGATTGCCTCTAGAAAAAAACAGTCTGCCAAGTTACAGATGTCCTTCTGAAAGCATTGCTCATTGCAATGCAAAATGACAAGATGAGAAGATAAAATACTTTTTATGTTGAAAGACATGGACTACAGGTAATAGAAATCATGTTAGCACCTATGCAGACAAATAAAATTTAAACTTTCACTGACAAGGTATCTGACAGCAAATTTGAATGGCTGAAAATGATTTCTTCTCCTCCTTAAATATTTATTTAAAGGAGCTTTTGCTTCATATGACATTAATACATGTTCATTGGATCTGAAACCAGAGTCAGAGGAAATGGAAGATTTCTACACCTCTTTTGGGTAAGTTCTGTATTTACTTGCTATTTTTTTGCAGATATTAGCATTTTAGTCATGTTTCACATAGGAGGTAAGTGATAGGGAATTTTATATTTTACTTCAGATTTCAAGGCCCACTTTTATTACATTTTTCATTCCTAGTGACAGGAGTTTACTGTGCCAGCCAGAAAAAGCTTCTATATAATGATGACTTTTAAGCATTATGGCTTTAAATTATTATTCATGTTTTCATAAGTTGAGAAATATTTTTTTTTTAAAGCTGATGCCATATGGATTAATTAATTTAGACCAAAATTCTACCTGGGTTTGCTGAAGTCAGAGAAATACATTTCTGCTAGTAGTTGCCAGTTGATCCCGCCATTATTGCTGTACTGCAGCAGCACACCTTCTTCTCTGCTGTCGGGTTTATTGCATGAAGAAGTCTCTCCTCCAATCTGGATGTAAAACTGTACAAAATCCACCCATGTTGTGTCCAAATCCCAGCTTACCAACTGTCTTTTTCCAGCCTACAATACAAAGAAAAGAGGGACAATAATAACTTTAATTATGACACCTTTACAAAGAATAGGCATATTTAAAGTCTGTCACAGATGAATCTTGCACACAAAATTACACAACATGGAGGACACTGGCTTTTGTATCAACTTGGCTTTTTTTGTCTTTCAATTATTCTGCATGGCCATCCTTTACGTCACCCTGATTTGATCCCACAAGAATTTTTATTATTAGATTTCAACACAAAATGCAACTTCACAGCACAATTTCCACATAACTTTTTCATCTTATTCCCTCAAGGTCCTGAGTACTTTCAGAAGACAAAGAGCAGGTGCTGGATATCCTGAATCAACCAGGGATAAATTTTTAAGTATTCAGCTTTTATTCGATAATGCATGGAGCAGTAAAAGGCCATTTCTCTAGTCTTATTTCCCTGGTCAAATCTTGCACTGTACAACGTTACCCAATCACTTGAAATCAGCTCCTTGCTCGAAGCCCATCTCCTACACAAGAACCAGGGAGTGGCATTTTCTCTTTGCACTTCAGCCGAATAAGATTTGTTCCTTTGATTTGTTACAAAACTATACTCTTTTCCTAGTAAGCATTGTAAATCAGGAGTCTCTCAACTAAAACCTGTGGATTTGGTTTCAAGTTTACCTAGGCATAGCTGAGAGAAACAAATAGACTTGTAAAATTTAGTAAACAGCTTTTCCAAGAATGTTTTTGAGTTTAGCAAGTCAATGTGGCTGCTCTGTGCCTGTTGGTAAAGGAAGACAGAGCATATTCATCTAAAAAAAAGCTTTAAGGTTTAAGAGCCTTTTATTGTAACTGAAATTATCCCATACCCATCCTCCCTTTGTGCCCCGATGCTTAAGGCTGAACTTGTGGACTTGCACATCAACAAACTTACAAGATGCTGATATGGGATATGAAGCTGCCCGTGACAAGGCAGGACACAGGACAAGAGCAGTGTCCCCAGAGAGGTGACTTGCACACCCTGCATCTGGCACAACCCTGCCCCAGCACAGCATCATGCTGCCACAAGGTTTTATAGAGAGGGCAAAGCCATTTGTGTACAGCTGGGGAGAGGATGCAAGGATCATATTTTTGCATTTATTAAAGTAGCTGCAATCTGGCACCACCCCCCAAAATGGAGCAGGACTGTCATCATGCCTACTGTTTCTAATTCCCTTAAAAAAACCATGTGTTGCTGTCAATTTCCAAGCATAAAAAGGTATAAAAAAGGGAAATCAGAGCTAAATTATGACACCTATAATTTAGGTAATGTTTACGTTTTTCTCTCTCACTTGTACATTTATGATCCTTATGACAAATTTCCAAACAAACTTGAGATAAGCAAAGTGATGTGATCTCGCTGGACACAAGTAACAAGATTTATGAGCTGAGATTTAAAATATCATCTGTGTTTTTTAATAAAGTGATAGATGAATTTAAATCCTGTTCCATTCATCATCTCTTTCTTCTTTCTACACAGTTGGGGGTAAACCCAGCATAGATAAATGTCTACTGCTTTCTTTCTCAGAACATTTCACTTTGCTGGTATAACAGCCTGGGTCCTGAAGATCATTTGTAGACCCTACCAAATAAGCCACCTCACACTGTGAGATTGATTTCTGGAAGCTGAGTACGTGGGGGTCTGAAGCTTGGTTGGCTTGCACCACTGATGACAAGGCAGTAAAACCTGTGAAGAATCCTTTGACTCTAAGAAAGCTCATACAGGATACAGTCATACTGTTTTAGTCTTGTGCCTGTTGTTTTGATATATTTGGTTGCTTATTCCCAGCTGAGATTGGAATTCCCTCCTGGATGGTGCCATGAGAGTGAGGTAAGTCAGCCTTGGATGCAGCCCTGAGCTTCCTGGCACAGCCCCATGTGGCTAATGATGGCCAAGGTGACACTGATAATCTCTGGGTAGTTTGCTTTCACAGCTTCATTTGGAGACCCGATGGAATTTGAAATTATCACCATCAATTCAAGCCAGTAATGGGTAATAAGGATGTAAACACCCTTGCTGTCCCACGGGCAGGTGCGTCCTGGCTGGCTGGGGGCACCCAGCACACTCATCTGCAGTGGGCCAAGCTCTGGCTCTAAAACCATTCCAGGTGGGTTTTCCACATCTCCACCCCACAGCAGCTCTGCCTGCCAGAGGGGTAAGCACAGACCCAGATTAATTGAGAAAGGGCATGAGTGACATAAAGCCTCAGAGGAATTGCAGGGGCTAATTGAAAGAGCTCTGAATTGTGAACACACCTACAATTGATTAAAATGAGTTGTAAAACAAAAGATAGAGGGTTGTCAGAACAAAGTCAACATTAATTCTGGCAGCATTAATTCTGCCGTAATTGATTATGGCAGCAAACATTAGACATTCAAATAAAAAGTGTCTGTTTGAGCAAATGAAAAGAAATGTGAATATGAGCCCCCCAAAACAATACAGAACTGTTTGGCAACTATAAAAATAATTTTTTATTATCTACCAGCATGGCCACTAGACGCCTTGAGAAAGAGCTAAACAGAAATTAAATAAACCACCTTCTGTTGATGGCACACAGACTGCTACTACTCAAGAAATGAGTGATAACCTAACCCTTAGAGATCAATAGAAAGAAGCCAAGAATTTCTAAATGAGTTTTTCACTCCTCCTTAGCAGGAATCAGAAGAAAGATCATAGCAGGTTAATTCTAATTTAGCAAACTACTTTTGAGAAACTTGGCATAAGGAACCGAGCCAGAAGGAAAAACATCTAACAGGGAAGACAATTATATAAAAAAATCCAATTATCACAATTAGCTAGTTATACTGATTGGTCTATTATGAAATTTTCAGTGCAGAGCTCTATTTCCAGGGGAGCTGGATGTGAGACTATGTAGGAGTGCTGAAAATTATTTTGTGGGTTAGATTTTTGTAATGAGGTAAACAACACACAATTACACAGCGTTGCATATTGGGTTATTCTTCTGGGACTAATCTGGCTCTCATGACAGCAGTGGCAGTTTGATCAAACCTTTAAAAGAGAAGCACATTGCTCCATTTATACTCTTCCTTTCAATTAAGAACAAAACAAACCTTAGTACTAGACCTGAGGAGCAACAATACAAAAATAAATCTGTGATTACAACGCATAATCTTACATCTGGTCATAAAGATCTCTTTTTATTTTAGCTATAATTGCTACTAATTAGCAGAATTCTCTATATCTCTTTCCTGTTCTATTATTTTTTGTCTGCAAAGTATCCAAGTTATACAAAAGAATATTCTCCTTCAGGTTAACCATTTTCTAAAAGCCTGAAAGGATGGGTTTTTTCACTAGTTTTGTTCCTGTGACCTCAGATTAAGCTGCTTGTCCCCTGGAAAGCCAACCTTTCCCCATCTCTTACCCAGGACAGCACAGAAGAAACAAATGGGAGCTGCTGGATGCTGAGAACTGAGTCTTGAAAAAGAAAACATACAAGTAAGACATTGTGAAGGTACACACTTCCCAGCACACTGGCAATTTACTACCTTTCACTACAGCTGCTGTTTCTTGAATACACAGTGCACGTGTCTTTCCCTACCTCTTTTGATTGCTTTGTTCTTTACCTGCAGAGCACAGCTGTGCTGTTTAATGCACTTCTAATATTGCATGCAGCTTTCTGCCACCTTCCCTTTCTTTGCCATATTAGGCTCCACAGTATGTGTCTTTATCAGTCTCCCAGCCCTCTTTAGTACCTTGTTGAAGTAAAGTGAGGAGCCAGATGAGATGACTCCACAGCCTTCCTCAGGCTTGACGATCTCTCCCCCAATAATTTCCTGCCACTCTGTCTTCAGGGTATCTGGGTTCTCAAAATCAGACATGATGGTTGAAGAAAGGGGATTTTCAGGCTGACATTCAGTACCCCGAAACCCTGAATCACACCTGGAAGGAAGCATAAACACAACACTGACAATTAGTTAAGGTGGTGCACTGACATTATAAACTTCAATGTGAAATAACAAATCAATCTGGGATTGCAGTTTTGTATTGTGGAAACAAACCAGAATAACTGGAAAATGGGAAAACCCTGTATCTTTTTTCTAAAAAAAAAATATCCTATGATGTCCAGAAAGTTTGAATCTGACAGAGAGTAGCAGTCTGTGTCCTCGGTGTAGCACCCATTCTGACAGTGGCTGCCAAGCAGTGCTGAGCTGGTCCCTGGCACCCTTCTGACCCAGCCAAGCAGCTCTGGCCCTGTGCCGGGGTCCTTGTGCAAAGGGCTGGAGGGGCCACCAGGACACCTGCAGCAGGGCAGCCCTGTGCCACTGAAAGCTCTTCCAGTGCTTGGATCTGACAAGGGTACGGGTTCTTGGACACACTGGTGTGGAGCAACTGGCTGCTAATGCTGCCTGAATGGTCAACCCCTCGTAGTGCTTTTATTTTTTAACATTTGATCTAGAAATAAGAACAACAGCCAAGAGAAGGAAAGTATGGAAAATAGCAGGGTACCTGAAGTATCAGGAGACCATTGTTAAGAGGGACTGACAAATGCTTCATACCTGCAAATGCCGTGGTCGCACCAGCCGTGCCCGCTGCACATGTTGGGACACTGCTGCCCGATGTAGATGTTGTCCAAGGCCCACTCATCCTGGGCTGTGTAGTAGCACTGACTCCAGCGGAAACGTGTGGCACTGGACCTTAAAAACCAGTAACAGTGCATTAATTTTCGATTCTTTACAGAACGGTGGGAAAACAGATAAAATGTAACTAAAAAAAATAAAGTTGGTATCACAATCACAGCCCAGGCTGCAAAGGCTGATACAACCAAAGTCGGATTTTTACAAATTAACTTCCTATACGATGCCACTTGTTGCACAGGGCTATATAATGGACTTTACAGTGATTGATGACATTTCTGAGGAAGAGCACATTGCAGAGATGTTGCAGGAATTTTGAGCATTATTTTAAAGTAAGCCTCTCTATGAATATTACTGGATTTTTATTGCCCAATGGTTGCAAATTGGAAAGGTGTATCTAGGGCATCACTTTGTTTTTTATATTTTTGGTCACAGTTAACAGGTCATAAACTGTGTAAACAGGTTTGTCCTAATATTTATTATTTAAAGAATTACTAAAGTTCTTGAGTGTAAGTGAATACCAACTATTTCCTTTCAACAACAGCTGACTGTTTTTTCTTGGATATAAAAATTTCTTTTTGTCAGGATGATTCTAAACTAGATTTTGCTCACATATCACTGGTGACATTGAGATCACAAGTTTTTGACAAAGATCTCATGTCATAGCACCTATTTTTTTCTGCACTGCAAATAGCTTGCTCTTGGCCAACAACTCAAAATCTGTAACACCCGAGGTTTGTGGTGGGGAATTAACAAAATAAAATTCTTCCCTAACTAAGCTCTGGATATTTGTAATATTCTTCAAGCACAAAACCTTGCTTTAGCTTCTCCTTTCTAAATAGTTTATCTTCAACAGCTTGTTTTTCTTTACAGTAGTGAAGTCAGCTAACACAATCCCTTAAAAAATGCTTACTGTTGGCCCTTTAGGAGATTGTCCAATGCAACATTGACATTTTCCATGGGAGTGACTCCTGCTAGCCAAGCCCAGCCTGACACCCACCACCCTCAAAAAACAAGGCTGGAGAAGAAAGCGAATCATGAGAAAAGCAATTTTTGTCATCATCAAGCCTTTTCAAGCTGCCCTGCCAAACTGTGCACATCCAACAGGTTACAGACATTGGCTGGTGGCCACTTCGAGGTGGGGGACAGAGAGACTCTCTGCTCATGTCAGAATGAGATTAAGAAAAATACAATGCATGTGAAGTGAAACAAGATGGGAAATTGTTCATTGTGATGGAGCAAAAGGGGCTGTGCTGGCTGCATGATGGGTCTGGGTAAAAAGGGGTGGTGGTGGCAATGTGGGCACTGAGGCTGAATTGCCTTGTTGTGGAGAGTTCGGACATGCAAAGCAAGGTTGACTGAGGAGAATTAAAAATCTGATTTTAAAATGGCACAGGCCTGTGTCTGGCTAAGGGCTGGTTGGGGAAGCTGAGGATGAGAAGCAGGTGGTTCCTATTAGAAGCTTCTTTTCCAGCTTGTTTCTGAGCCATATGGTTACTTTATGATGGCACAGGATATACTGCTGTTACTCTACTTCAAGATACAAAGCCCTTTCCCCACCCCCAATAATTTATGTAGAATAAGACTTATTAAAATGAATATTGTAAAGGTGGCTGAGCCACCTGCTCACACGTATGGAAGTGAAAAAACGAATAGAGCAGGCCTGTGCAGCTGAAGTGGACAGAGTGGCAGAGCAATTAGCCACTCTGACACATATGACAAGTTTGGTACATGTGTGGATAAATTTTTAAAATACCAGTTTTGAATTTCTTGAAAAAACAAGTGAAGCTGCCCAAGGGCTTGATTTTTAATTGAAATTACTCTTGTTGCCTGCTTTAAGTATCTGTTTGATATTGCAAATACTGTAAGCATTTTTACAGCACTCAGTTAATCTGCAGGGGCAAATCTGCTGATTAAATACTCCCTCAGGATATAATGTATTGATGGGTTACATTACAAGAGCTATGAATTATCCATTAAAAGTGTACAATGCCAGTAATCAGCACACGAAGGACTTCCTAAGCTTGTGTAGGCACAATGGGCAGTCAATATTGACTGCAATTATTTACTGTTTATTTTTGGAGCGCTCTGAAGTCAGCACATCACTTTGGTGCTGAGGTTCATGTTCACATCAATGGCACCACAGAGAACCCTGACAGAGGCTGTATGCTCTGGAAAGAGCAATAATGACTGCTGTTAACTCTAATGTGTGCTGAGGAAAATAACAATACTGAAACCAAAGAACGGCATTAGAGCAGGCAAACACATCCCCCGTGAACTCCCAGCACAGTAAAATTGTGTCATGTTATTTTCCCAGGTAACAGGAGGGAGAGCATTGTATTCAGGCATCTGTTTTACATCAGGGACGGAGTATGGGTGGAGCTGGGGTGTGAGACCCTGCAGCCCGGGGGTATTTACAGCAAATTGGGGGAGATATACAGTGATACAGAGGCAATTTCACCGTGCCATGGAAGTCTCATGGTGCCCAACAAGTGGTGGTGCCCCCTAAAAAGAGCTTGGTGTGGCACTGATGGTGTTGCCTCGGCCGCTCACTGGCTGCTGACAGGTGCAAATGACCATGAAGGGTGGCGGTGCAGGTGCATCAGGGCTGGTTCTGGGGCACAAGGCTCACACTGACCTACACAGACAGTGGGGAGAGCCAAGCCCTGTGCAGTGACAGAGAACACCTGTGCCCAGGGGAGCACAGCACCTGGAGCCCCAGCAGAGAAGATCCCTGTGCAGCTCCTCTTTGGGGCTGTTCCCAGGGCTGGGTGTGCATGGCCAGGCATGGAGCTGACACCGGGCTGACGGCCCTTATTGGGGCTCATGTGGGTTTCACCTGACCAAAATATTTCCCTGGAGAGTCTCATCATCCCATTCCTGCTGCAGGGGACTGCCACCCTGCCTGGTGCAGAGTTCCATCTGCCTCCTTGGGTTCCAGATGTTGGCTGCACATCAAGCTAAGGGTGCACCCAGCTCCACTTGTTCCCCAGAAGTTCTCTCAGACGAATGCAGTCATTCCAGGAGGTTTGTTTATCTCATTTGAGGGCAGAGGAGGAAAGGAGGAAGCTCATTACAGCCTGGAGATGAACACGTGACCCAAATGGAGGTGTGTGCAGCAGCTGGAGGCTGGGGACAGTCCCCCGGGAGCCACATCCCAGCAGGAAGGAGTTGTTTTATCAGCAGACAAACAGCTCTCCCCTGGGGACAGCTTTGCCACCACGGGAATCCCGTGGCCCCAGGCTGCAAGGGACAAGGGGCTGCCCTCGCCTTCCCACCCAGCCTTCTTCCAGGGGTCCTGCGGGAAGTGATGCCACCGTCACACGGCTGTGGGAAGGGAAAACTCTATGGATTCCTCCCTGAGTGAGGGATAATGTGTGTTAGGCTGAATTGAAAATTACAAAAGCAACGCTGTTGAAAAGCCAGTCCTGCTCACTGTTTTTGAAAGCTTTCCAAGGCTGCTCTGCACCTCAAGGTAACAACAGCTTAAGAGGATTATGCTGTTAAAAATGGTAATCAACCATTTTAAAAAGCCATGTTAATTAAGAAAAGAGAATAAGGAGATGAGCGTCAGCTGCATTCTCAGTGATAAAACACTGGTTTTCTGGACATCACTATTTGGACACCTATTGAAATGGGAAGTGCAGCACTGAGGAGCTATGAAAGCATTTCTTAACGAGCAAAATAAGTCTCCCTAATTCCTCATAGTTTCTCCTTTTTTTTTTTTCTTNGGAAGGCAATCTGGCTTTCTAATGACATTATATCTAAGTCAGGTTGATGTCAAATAAAAGTCATTGTTGTTGTGTGACATTTTACATAAGCACAAGGAAATAATGTCCCAGAAGTACTGCAAGTGAAATGATGTTCTGTTATAAAATTTTTCAGATATGTGAGTTAAAATAAAATCATTGCCTTCCCTCCTGATATTAAAAGCCTTAATGATCTAATGCAAATTTGTGGCTGATAAAATTATATTTGCTACCTTCTGAGTTACCATAATTACATTTACCCAATTATCCTGAAGCTCTCGTTCAGTCATTAGGTGTTGATTTGTTTATGAAGTCAGCAACTGACAGCTGCTTATATCTCATTAAAGCCTGTTCATATGTAAATGCCTTGCATAAAACTGAAATTAATTTTCATCAGTGTTAGAAATGTTCAGTTCAAGTACAATACAATTTCAGTGAGCAGGTGCCAACATTTCGTTTCTTCAATACAAGTCCCATTCTTGCAGCAGATTTTCTAGCATCCCAAATCTCACATAGCATGGGGACCTTGTAAACTCACGCTTGCTAGAAGCAGAACATCTACAGATGTGCAGAAATACCAGCACACCCAGAAAGTTTTACAAGAGAAATAGGTGCTGTTACGAACAATTTTCCAGCTGTGTGAGCACAGTGCCACAGCCTGACACTACCCACACGCCCAAGGTGCAAACCCTCAGCTAAGAGCTGTGCATCCAGGGATAAAAGCTCCAGCAATCACAGCAGGGCTGTGCAGGGCTGTGAGGGTATGCCAAGGCTACCAAGGGCCAGAACAAGGCTAATGAGACGTTCCCAAGTGTCATTTAGGTGGTTTGTTTCCCTGTGCAGTAAGAACAGGGCAGGCTGAGTATTTGGCAGCCTTTGTCTTGTGCGGTTGAAACAGAAGGAAGGTCCAGAGATCTCTCCACCTCATCCCAGTTTTGGGAAGGCAGAAGACCTGGCTCTCCCCCTCGGCACTGTTCTTCCTGGCCATTACTAAGGTTTTGCCTCTGGGTGGTTGTTGCAGTGGATGCCGGTAGGGAAGGGATAGGAGAAGGAGGGAGGGCACCCTGAAGAGGAGACCTACAGAGCACATTCACTACCAGCCACCTGGAACAACGCCCTCTGTGTGACTGGGCTGGCAGCCGAGAGCCGCACATCAAATTGTCACCAAAAATTCCCAGGTTCTGGAAAGGCAGAAATTTACCCTCTGCTCGCAGGTGTGCTCTAAAACGTGTGTAAAAAATCCCCTCCCAATTTCAACCCAAAGGGACTGCTGACCCCTCAGCCTGCTCCTTGCCGGTGGAAAGGAAGGTGAGAAAGTGGTGAGAGAGAGATGCATGTGGTGTGCTGGACTGTGTTTGGTAGGGAACATGCAGCCACCCTCCCTCTTCACCTCGATAACTCCATAGTGCAACACAACACAGAAAATGTGTTCTATGAAGAGCAAAGAAATGTTCAGTGGTAATTTGTACTTTAATTACAAACAAAACTCTGCTAACAGACGGGAATCCCTTCAGATACGAGACAGTGTGAAATATTTATGATTTGTGCACAGCACAGAACAGGAATACAGCTATTATTTCATCATAATTTCTCCCCGCAGTCTCCTAAATTAAAATGGAATTATTTGCTTCTGTCACCTCATACACTGAGAAAAATTAGCAGATCCTAAAGAAAAAGAGGCCCACAACGTTGGTATCACCATCAAATGCAGAGTGCATAATAACTTTGAGTACAGTATATATTTTATAAATGAAATTAGGAATAACAGTCTACTTCAGAGTGTAACCTGAAAAATTGTAGACACTTTTTAAACTGCTAAGTGCCTATGTGAACCACAGATTTTGCAGATGGTGGCACATAATGGCATGTAAGATTTAGTACATTATAATCTAACTACAAAGCAGTTATTTGTAGACTTACTTGCACTGTTTCGTATTATCTGATATGATGTGTTCTAAGGATTCAATATTTGCCTTTGACGTTTTGCCTAGAAACAGGAAATTCTGAATATTGGTTGTAGAGTAAAAAGGGCCAGTGCGTTGAAAGAAGGTATCACTGTGGTATGATTGATGGAAATAGGCTGTGCTGAGGCCATGCAGAGTGCAAAAAAATAATGATGAAGGATGGGGAAATACAATGATAACTTAATCTGAGCAAGCTCTCATTGCAATTGCTGTGATGGATTCAGGTCAAACATAATCAAAACATAACTCTAATTGCAATAATTAAATTCTCAAATGAAGGATGCCCTGAAGATAATTGGGATTTATGACAAATTTTTATTTGTATGTTATAATAAAAATTTAAAAATAAACAATGAAAGAAACAACTTGGTTAATAAATAAAAATTCTAGGGCAGGCAAACCAAGTTTGATTACAACAAGATGAATAGGCTTTCTGATAATTTTTGTTTCTCTTTTTTTTCAGAAGAGAATGTTATTTTTTAAGACATGCTATAAAAAGAAACAAGAGTTAAAAAATTCCCAGAAATGAATCATTAGTTATTGTTTACACAGGGCTTTGGTCTGAAGATGTAAACAATAAGGAATGTGCAAAATAAAAATTAACAATCCAAATAAAGCCTTCCTCCAATAGGTCATTTATAGACAAGCGCTACTATTTTTGAAAAGTCTGAACTTTATTAAAAGAGTCAGAGTATGTATTAAAAACAATCCTAAACAATAGTTTCTGTTGACTTCACCAACATTTCATTCTCTAATTATGTAAGGAATGCATTTTATGGGAAATACCTGTGACTGGGTCAGCCCTGGCACCCCACCTATTGGCTTGAGTATGACCTGCAGAGACTTGATCTTTGTCATAGCAATATAAAAGCAGATGAATTATCTGCACCCCCGAAAAACTTTAAAGAGAGGAAAGAAATGCTTACCAAGTCTTCTGTGGTAAAAGAACAGTGATTCTCCTCCACTGAGTAAATTCGCTGGAGTGGTAAATACTTGCTGATGTAAACTCCTGACAGCTTGGCATACTGGGAAGACATTCCTTAAAACAAAACATTTCAAAACCACATTTAATGTTGAGGAATAATTGGGAACAGAAACAAGGTCAAACATTCACAGAACCAGGAGCTTGTCTGGGTCCAGATGTTGGAGTGAAAGACCCAGAAGAGAAAAATCCTGGCATGATGCGGAGATATTCCTCAGAAAACTAGTAGTAAAATTGAGTGAGGTTGGAAGAAAGCCATTTGAATCTATTTAAAGAGTTTAGCATTAGTGACTGGCAATGTTTTGCTTTCCTCCATGAGGAATGTCTATATCTTTGTTTATTACTATTTTCACCCCAGTGTCCATCACAGACTATGAAGTAAGGCTACAAGACCACTATGAAGGAAGTCTATGAAAGGGACCTCCAGACTATTTCACAGGCCATTTTAGAGACCTACTTGTGAGGCTTTGCCTGGGCATGCTGGCTGCCCCCACACCCTCCATCTGCAGTGGGGAGCAGCAGCAGGAACAGACAGAGCCACACCAGAGCCCCCAGCCTCAGCCTACTGAAGTTGTGTCCATAGGCCCTTCCCAAGCTCTGCAGCTGTGTCAGCTTTGACACCTACAGCAAGTGGTGCAAATTCCAACTTCCTGCTTCTAGGACTATTTCTGCGTTTAACTCAGGTTCCTGTTGCGGTCTAGTCCCCGATTTTTATTATGTTTTTTTAATTCAGAAGATATGATTATTGTCATATCTTTTTAATATTAAATATAAATGAAGTCCACTATCCCAGCTTCATAACTGTTTTCTAGCACTACCCTTCCCATGTTACTTCATTTTTTGCAATATTCCATTAATTTATTTATATTTTGCCAGAAGAGCACCCAAAAATTTGTGCTATGAGGTATTAATAAAGTGCTTGGAACTTACTACCAACCTGCACAATCCTCTTCTACCTACCAGTTCAGAGAGTGCCTTCTGTCCCTTCCTGCCACAGCACAGCTTCTCCTGACCATCCCCACATGCCCAAGAGTATTTCACTGGTCACTGCTCTGCTCACCCCCATGAAGGGTATTGGGCAAGAGAAAAGACACCTGCTTATGCAAGTAGCCTACTTTGCTCTGAAACTAATAATAAAGCAGTGACTCTATGCAGAAGTTATGGCAATTAAGAATATTTATATAGTTAAATTATACAGTAATAGTTATGTATTAAATATGAAGAAAGGCAGAATATATTATTTTACAGAGAAATTTATTGCTCAAATATCTTAGAGTATTAAATGAAGATCTGAGACCTTATTTTGTTGGGTTTTTTTTTAGTAGATTTTCTAAAGGCTTAGTTTCCTTTCCAGCAATTTTCAAACATTTTTTATTGATTCATCTCCCCTAAATGATCTTAGAAAACAGGATCTGATCAGTGCTTGCAAAGCAAACAAAACTTTCAAACATTTCAATTAATTAGTGTTTTGTTTATTTGCCAGATTATGTCCTTGAAATATACTACAAATACTCTTTTATCACAGCAACATGGGTGGTGTGAGAAAAACGATTTGGCTGCATCTTCTCTCTGAACTCAGCTCTACTGAGCAAGCAAAGGAGCACTAAAATCTGAAGGCAAGTGATCTTCCATTGATGGCAAGCACAAACCCCAAACACCCACCACTAGGAATTTTTCTTGGACACTGTGATGATGCCTGCTAGGTATAAAAGACATGAACAGTGTTTGAAATACATGATTTATAGCTTTTCTCTGGATTCTGTTTAAGGTAAGAAATCATTACTTAGATTTGCAAAGTTTAAAAATTCATTTATTGCCATTTCTCTATTCTGCCCACCAAAGTAAACGTGGCAGAAGGTAACCAGGCAAAGCTTTAATTGCTCATAGAAGGTGTGGAACCTGACATACAAATCCTTCGGTGAGCCTGCAGAGCAGGCAGTGAAAAAGCAGTAGGACAAGTTCCCTGACACCCTTTGAACCTGCTCAGAGGCAGCCAAAGGACCTTGGTTAGTTGACCCTCAGGCCAGGGAAAGTCCAGCTTTTGATCTAAGAGGGAAAACAAGAGCATGAACTATGGCCAAATGCACTGCTCACATTTGTGCTGAGACAGCACCGAGCCACCCGGGGAAAGAGCAGCCAACAGTGCTATTTGCACTTGGAGCAGAGTGGGGGAAACAGCCGGTCATTATGGTCCTGGACTGTGTTTGAACCAGGGATGGGAGATGAAAGGCTCTACATTACAATCCCCTGAAGGAATGTGCTTTCCATTTATGAAATGGCTGCGCACAAGGGCAGAAAGAATTTCTATCCATTTAAATTCCAGGAAACAGTACATGCATTTTGCTTAGAAAAACAAAGCAACAGCACAGGAAAGATCTCAGCCATTACCCTGTGGCTCTGACTGTGGCCCAATTTTTTTCTCAGCCATGGTCCATTCCTGTCACAATTTTGTATTTCAGGCCTTCAGATACCTTTCTTCCAAATGTTACGAGGAACAGTCTAAATACCTCTATTAGTAATTTTGACTGATTACAATGGAGCATTTCTTTATTGAAAGGTGAAAAAGGAAAACATCTTTCTTTGTTCAATGTCAAAAGTGTATTTGTATAAAGCAGAGTTTATGGAAGACAAAAGTCCTCACTGCCAGCCTCACCTCCTGAACAAGATGCCATGTGAGGCCATGGTTGGTGGAGTACTCCAGTTTCACCTGGTTGTCCATATGAGGAGTAAAGGCCTGACCACAGCCCATCACCAAGTTGAACTGTATCATATACGAAGCTCCAATCTGCATAGACTGGGTCTCCACGTAGCGCATGCTAGAGGCTAGCTTTGAATCTCCTGTAAAACTGAGAGATGTAAGGAAAGGATCAGGATCTATCCCCACAATAATTCAGAAAAGAACATTATGAATGGTTCTGGGTTAAATACAGTGGTGTTTCTTTGTTCTGTAGCTTGGCATGTGGGATGAGACCACGCACAGAAGAATCTTTCTCCCGGTACTTCTGCAAATTACCAGGAAGGCCTTGATGTATCCCAGAATGTGAAACACTGAATTATTCTGTTAGTTCTTACTATATGCTCTTTGTATTAAGGATCAAGTTAGGATCTAGTGAAGGGCAACATAAGGAAAAAACATAAAGAAAGTTCATTTGCCTGGAGTGTCCATTGCCTAAGGTCATGACACAGCCAGAGCTGTAATTTCATTCTAATACCGGGCAGTTAAGATACACTGAACCTAGTTTAAAATACTCTTATTACATAGATTGTTAATTTCATTGATTTTGAAGTGATCCGATATACAATGCATTCACTGACTCTTGACCGTGTGTCAGAATTAATTTTCTATCCTCAGCTTCTTTTCTGTAGGATGTACTGATTTATGAGTTATATTTTCTAGTGGATTGGAGAACAATAGTAACGTTTGGAACACACATATATATGTTGCAAGGTACCCAGTTATCACATATATAGTAATACAGTTTATAGTCTGAAATTCCAAGGTTATTTCACTTCAAATGCAGGTTTTTCTTCTATGTGCTATTCAAAAGAAAAATAAAACAACCAAATTCAAAACCTCAAATGCAACAGAGGCATAAAGAGGAAGTAATGACAACTTAAACTTTGAATCCTGCTCACTAGCCTTCAAAATAGAGTATTTTAATGAAAGTTCACATAGAATAAAAATTGCCTCCCTGTCCTTAGTTTGAGATGTTTACTTAGTGTCTTCAGAAGTACTGTAATCCTTTCAGCTTCAGTATTTTCTAAGACTATTCTTAAATGTGAACAATTTAGAATAGGGATTGGCTCTTTTTAGAGAAAATCACTGCAAATTAGCACGGAAAAAAAGAAAAGCTACATTTAGTACAGTGGGGATGAAAAGAATAATCTAGTTCAAGGTTGCTCTTATGATTGAGTAAGCTACAGTTTATCATCTTAAATAAGAAATCATAATCTTTAAATACAATACAGTAGAACATATTAGCTTCTATGCCCGTGAAATTCAAGGTCACAACAAAATGAGTGTGAGGACTAGGAATACAAGTCAGTGTCACTTAGGACTCTTTTAGTTAATTCACTGACCTACATTGTTTTCTATACAGTCCTTTCCAGAGAGAGCACTTTAACCATAAATGTCAGCATCCTGCCTTAAAACTTTAGAAGAAATTACTGAAAGCTGACATTAGTTTTGTCATTATCAAATTTCTGTTACTTGGCATAAATTAAGATCCACACTGCTTTCTACTCTCTGACCTTACCTTTTGTGACTTGATTTCCTAAAGGATGATCCAGCTTATGACATTACATGGAACTACCCAGAGTTTGTTGATCAGCAGCCCAAAGCGACTGTGGATGGACACTCCCTTCACTGCGAGGGCACAAGGGCACTGTCACAGACAACTGGACTGGAAGGCAGTAAGTTGTCTTGGAAAACTGAATCTGAACTGTTTGCTCTTTTCAGTCAGTGTTGTCAGTGTTTTTCTTCTCAATAGGAAGGATAATTTTAAGTTGAGAAGAGGATATAACATATACTCATCAGCGGTCCAGCTGGCAACCTATGGTTTATGGCTTCATGGTTAGATCTGAGTGCATCTCAGAAGAACTTGTCTGGATAATGTCTGAATTTATTTTTCTTCTGAACTTTATCTTGTACTTTACAAAATGACAAAAGTCCTCAAATTTAAAAGCTAAAGCTGATTTGATCTGACATAGGCTGAAGCCCTGTTGGGAAATCTGTGCCAGTACAACCAGGCTCTTCAGATATCAATCAAACATGGGCAGTGTAATCGGCTGAAAATTATGTGTAGCACTACTTTGGAAGAGGATTTGGCATTACACACAAAAACCTGGGCACAGCACATCAGAGTTACCTAAAGCTTATCTGAACAGAATAAAGGAGTTGAAACTCAACAGTTTGATGAAAAATCCACCCAGAAACCGTCTTCCCAAAGTAGTAGAAGACAAGTGAAGGACTTGTAGTCAAAATAGGTGTGGAGAATTAAATGTCACATTTTGCCCTTGTCTTCACAAAAATTCCCTTTATTGATTACTACTAGAGTAAAGTGAGAGAAAAAAAGTCTTTAATATTTTCTTTCAGATAGCATTCAGGTCATGATTAAAATATTTAAAATTTAGTATTCATTTTAATTTAATAGTTTAGCCACTGGATACTGTACACAGTATATTCAATAAGTATATTAAGTAAGCAAGTTAAAAAGTCAAACCAGCTCTTTAAAATGCATTTCTTTAACAGAAATGTGAAAAAGGAAGCTAGTGTTGAGATGCAGACAGTATGTGATGCTCTATAAGAAACTCTTCTAAGGGGAGGAAGTCACATTACAGGTACACAAAGTCCTTTATCATCCACATTTTGCATCCAGCTGAACACAAATAGCATTAAAGGTGTGGGCTCCACATTACTTGCCACTTTGCTCTCCAGATCTCTCATGTGTGTGGTTAGGGGTATGGTCTTTTGCTGGAATACCAAACGTTTTCTTTGTTCTGGGAGCCACACAGCTGGAATACCTTTCCAGATTTTGTAAAAGATGAAGTAATGTCCCTGGCGTAACAATAATTAACTAAAAAATCTTCAGAAATGAGAATGCAGAGGCTTCATTTTTGTATAAATATGTTGCTGTGAGTTGGTTTCTGGCATGTATATAATTAGACCAGCAGAGGCACAGGAACACAATACCCATAGGTGCCCTCAGAACAATCACTCTCCCTCCAAGCACTGCCAACTAATTGGTACTTCTGGGAATGGTATCACAGTCAATGTCAGCCAACCTGCATTGCTCCAAACTGCTCTGTGATCCCCAGAGTTACCATATTTTCAAGCCTGGTACTTTTAGGAATACTGAAAAGCCACATGGATGCAGCTTGTTTTGTAAAACTGCATCGACTGAAAATATTGACACAATGGCCCAACGCTCGCACCAGACACAGCTTTGCTTCCATTAAAGGCAGGGGATGTTTGTTCCTTTTTACATCACATCATACCTACTTCCCTAAATAATTCCTAAATGTATTAACATCATTAATATAATTAAATCGAAAGAAAGAAACTTTCTGCATGTTGCAGAGTAATAATTACTCTAAATGACAAAACATTTAAGACACTGGTAAACTACCAAGCTGATGTGGGACCACTGTATGACATTGCTCCATAAAGATAGCTCATGACAAGGCAGGTTTATAGTCTTCCCCCAGGCTTCTCCAGGGACAGTGGGACACTCTATCGTTTGCTACACTGAGTTAAATCATAATGCTGTAATCTGACTGAAGACAGTTTATTTACATAATGCTATTTTATTTGTGTCCAGGTGAAAAAAAATATATATAAAGTGTCTATATCCTTATCAATATTTAAATGGATTTCAGCAAGTGGCTGTATATAGCCTGTAATACTCCAGAGGCATTTGGTTCAAAACTTGGCCTGAATATGAGGATTCTGGAGACGTGCTGAATTAATGTACATCATCAAACACTTCATTTTAAAAGTGTTCTGGAATCCTTTCAGTACAACCAACACACTTGATTTAACAAAGTTTAAGATCCATTCTGAAACCAAGTGTTGATGATGACAATCAGATAAAATGACTGTTCAGACATAGAAAATGAAAAGTACTCAAAAACCACCTTAGATCAAAACATATGTTTATCAACAAACTTTTTTTTTTTTTTTTAATGAAGCCAGATATGGAAAAGAACAGACTGTCTCTTAAAAAAATTTTAAATCTCCCTCCTCAGTTTTTTCCAATTTTAAGGATAAATGTATCAGGTTCACAGGTTTTAAAGCAGAAATGAAGGCCTAACAGACAATTAAAAGCAATTCTGTGAAAATGGGCCTGGGGATGACACCCTGTAAAATGATTGATAGCATATTTCCCATAGTTATACTAATGAAAAAGCTGTTGTCAGACTGTTCTCAAGAGGATGGTGTCAGTGCTACTGCAAGATCTGCTTGTGAGTTAGAAACTCATGAGTTAGAAAATGAGAACCAAATGGACTCACAGCTGGGAAAACCCAACAATAATTAATTTAACTAGCAACCATTTGTACAGACTTTGTGTAAGTTTAAAAATTTCCCTTGAGAGAAGCAAGGTCAGTGAAGGATAGAGTTCATGTTTTCCAGTGATAATGAAAAAGACATAAATAGTGAGGAAGGCTTTGATTCTTTATTTGATGCATGTTTCTACTATGAATGAGTACTACAAATCCTAGTCCATCTCCATATAGGATCGAGAATTTAGCTTAGCGTTTATTATTTTGATTCTGATTTAGAGGCATGGGAGGAAAATGGAGGAACCTCCGCTATCTTAAATTATCTGCCCTCCTCCCCATGATAAACTGGTCTTAAAAGTACAGTGGGAAAACAATGTCATTAAAGGGCTTTCATTCCAACTCTTTGATGAGGGAGATACAAACAGTTTGAGCTCTAACATGTTGTTTCATTTTAATGAGCAGTGAGTACCTTCCTTGTCCTTATTAAAGTGGTTAATGGTGCTTCTACTGCCTCATTATCAGTGCTAGGACACATTCGGTGTTGTTCCTACTGCTAAGCCAACTCCTTTTAGTTTGACAGATGATCAGAAAGTCAAATCAGATTGCTCAGAGATACTTGTTAATAAAATTCCAACAGTGTTTCTCTGAGTGTCCATGGGGATGCTAAAATTATTTTATTTTCTTCAGGTTTTCTATAATTACTGTGATTGTACTTTCTCCAAAGAAATATATCTATGCCAATTAAAACTATACTGGGTTTATAGGTTGATCAGACTAGCATGAAACTGTTATTTGGTTTTAATCAAAACACACAGATTAAATTGAGCTTCCCTTGTATTAATTCAAAGTATTACACTCAGGTGCTCCAGAATCTTTTTTTGTGAAGCATGTTAATATTTTAGTAAAAAAGCTTACTTTCGTGCAATCCTAACAATTTTTTTTCCTTTTTTTCCCTTTTTTTCTTGCCTTTATTTTCTTTGAGGCATGTGATGTTTTCTTGCTTTTGTTTCTAAATACGCAGTGCATTTGAGGCGTAATTGCAATATGTCATAATTCTGATCACGGTGTAAATGACTAAGTGTATGTAATACCAGACAAAACAACTACAAATGGTTAATGTCATTCTGCCTTTCCTTTCTGGATTACAATATAATGGCTATGTACACAGGTCTGAATATCACTTAAAAAATGTTCAGAGTCTATACTTAAGGGATTATTTAATTACCTGCACATCCATATTACCCTGCCTGGATTTTAAGTGTAGATTATGAAAAATTACTGATTTTTTTCTATGAGGATATTCTTTAAATATTTCATGGAAAAAGAATGCTAGATTCAATGTTCCCGTCAAGCATAAGTCTATGCAATGAGGTGAAAAACTTACTGCTAATGGCAATAAGATTAGTGACTGTATTTTTGTCCATAATGTGAGGATGAGACACAATTACTCTGAATAGCTGCCAGAAAGATGCATTTGCAGCGGTTTCTTGATCCTTAGCACGACAAGGAAAACCAAAGTAGAACAGAAAAGAACACGTTTCTCACCAGAGAGTCCAGTCATGCCCACAGTAGGGCTGTACATTTCCCAGGTAGAATCCCAGAGACTGTGTGACTTCAACCAGGTTGGTGAAGTCCAGACTGATGCTGTTGAAAAGCACAGAGGTCATGATGATTTCATCAATTGCCCACACATCTTCGCCTTGTGAAGAGTGATATGGCTGCCACCATCTGAACTGAATGCCAATCTGCCTTGCATCTTCAGGCAGCTCCACTGAAATTATTCTGGAAAACAAAACAAAGTTATTACTGCCAGTTTTTGATGTTTGTAATAATTCCATGGGGATGTATTTTATGGTAATTTTTCCTTACTGACCCTAAAAATCATGGAGTAAATTCAGCCCACAGATACTGTAGCATCTGCTGGTATAGCTGCTACCTGTGACAGGGACAGGGGAATTGTCAGTTCTCTAGGTAATCAGTTCATTTACTGAAAACCAGTCATGTGCAAAAGCCACCCAAAAGAGTGTCTACCAAGTCCATAAATTTTGCTTCTGCTGCGGAGCTCTCTGTAAATTTAGAGGTGTAAATTAGCAAAGGAATGATCAGCTGACAAGAATTTAAGAATTCCAGTTCCACTTTGTCAGACTCAGTGGGTTTTATCCTGAAGATACGCATCTTGTAAACATCTGCACTAGTTCCTGCACAGAATTGACATTATTCTAGTGGTGCTCTTGTCCTAGAAGAACCCACCCCTGTAAATTGCCACAATCAAATGGAAAGGTTCATTCAATCAGACACTGTGATTATGTGTAGTCTTTTTTGGCAGACACTTCTTTTTTGTAGCTGCACAGAGATGCAACTGGAGGTGAGTCCCAGGTGCTTCTGGTATGCAAGGTCACCTGATTTGTCATGGCAGCTATGTCAACACACCTAGAATTGAGGAACTGCAAAGAAAATTAGGAGTATTATCTAATTTCCAGGAGCAATTTTCACACACTGCAGCAGGGAGTATGCATTAATTGCCACAGCAATGACACCTTCTTGAAAGCTCCATAAATCATTAAGACCATGGTACCCCACACAGCCACATCAACTCTGACACAGACTGGCAACACGGACATTTGTCTCCATTGGGGTACAATTACTTGCTGGCAAAAGAGTTTTCAGCAAGCTCATCATGTAGCTGATATTTTTCTTTCTCTCTTAGAGTAAATGTGAATAAAATGATAAATCAGGTAAACTGGAAGCATCTTTTTATACTCTAGCACCAAATTTTTTTCAGACTTAAGGCTTTCTATGCTGCCTGTTGTAATGTTTTGTTCTCTGCATATGAAAGTCTTGTGCTTGTGGCGCTCGTAGTGCAAAAACCACACTCTTAAAAATGACTTGCTAGAATATCCTTCTAAAGAGTAGACTTACAATACTGTTGTTTAGTGTCACATTCATTTTAAAGAAGAATACATTAATCCATTAACCAGAAAAAAAATCAAATAGATTGGCTAAACAGGTGGGAAGCACTCAAAAAGTCCTTCCAGGCATTTCTAGGAGCTGCTTTCTGCCATCCGTAGACTAGAGAGAGAAGTGTGGAGGGACAGCCAGAGGTGACATGGCTGTGTCCCTGCGGCGTGGGACCAGCACAGTATACACACTTTATGTATGGTGGATACATTTTCTTTACACTCAAATAAACACGTTTAAATGACTTTTTACCCTTCTAAGAGAAAGACCAAGCCCCACTGCTCTCTGGCACATGACTAAACCACAAGAGCTTCTTCTCTACCAAGGATTCCCTCATAAGAAGCAACTCTATAACCTTTTGGGTTAATTTTTTAAAGGCACAAATGATAAGAAATTGGTACTGATGCTAAAAGGAACCACGTTTTTTCCTGCCATAGTTCAGGGGCGTGAACCTGAGGAAAGCTGGTACCCTGTCTAGGAGGAGCTCTGTATCCAGCAGGCACCGTGAAGCACCTGGCACTCGTGTGAGCTAATGCTCTGCCATAATCCAGGGCATATTTCTCTGCTGGTGGCTGCCTCTGATGCTTGTATCTTCCCTTTCATTCTTACCTCTCATAAGCTTGCCCACGTGGACACTAATTCTCACTGACAGTAGTGTACAGAAAATCCTAAATCATGACATACACCACTGAAATACCTATCAGATGTTAAAATATTTAACACATGTTAAAATAAATTCCCCATCCCAGGGGATTAAGCTAACACAATTTAAAAATGTAGGTGTAAACCACCGTGTATGGCACATATGTTAGTATGCAGAACCTGACTACATATCCAGTTGTAACAACTTCTATCTGGCTTTGATTTGTTGAAGATAGATGGAGAGGGAGGGGAATTCCTGCTAATGATTTTCTTCTGCAGAGAAGAAAAGTGTTCCTACTTACATTACCAGCCACCATTAGATTTCTTAAAAACCAGCTGGGAGACCTTTGCTCTGATTTCATTCTTTCAAGCTATGCGCATACCTAATATTGAAAAGCCACCGCTGTTCTGCTCAGAAGAAAAATGCAGCTGTCAAATGTTAGCAGATTAAATGCACCTTTTCAGCAGAACATTAAATGTGTAATTATTTTTTGTATGACTGAAGATTAATTAAATTCGTGGATACAGACTGATTGCCAAACTTCGCAGCAGTCCATCCATGTTACTAAAAATGCTGATATTTTCAGACAACATAATATGAAAAGGTGAAGCTTTCTTCATGATTATTGCTAGCATTAGCTTCAGGTTTGTATGTCTGTCATTTTTCTATCTACCCAGAGTGGACTGAATATCCTTCTGTCTGTCTGTCTATCTATCTATCTATCTATCTATCTATCTGATCTCCCATGGCAAAATCTCTCTAAGTTGTGTATATTGTACTTTGCTCTGTACCTTGTCAGAACAACAGGAATTGTATTTCATACTTAACCTCAAAAGGCAAAAAAGTCTCTGGCATCTATGTAATTTATTACATTTATATCTTTAACTTCATTAAAATCAGTCACCTGGATATGTATTTTCATTTTTGTTATAAAAATTTCATAGTGCTATATATTAAAAACCTTTAGGGAAATATAACTCCTACAGATGTAATCCCGAATCTAAGAATTAGAAGCAGGGCCATATAAAATATATGTGACTATAATAAAGGCAGGCAAAGGAAACTTTACCGAAGACTTATAAGTGTTCCAGTCTGTAGCATCTTTCCTCTGGAAACATTTAGAACTTCAAAAATTAAAGTCTACAATATATTTTTACCAAATTCAGTCCTTCTCTCAGATTTTTAAGTATTTCTTATAGCTTCCAGGAAATAATTTTAATGCTACAAGGGTTTTGTTTTTTTCCATTACACATTTTTAATCACACTTTGTATATTATAATTTCGTACTGAGTTATTGACAAGATGTGGAAATCTATTTTTTTTTTAAAGTGCTCATCTGAGCTCAATAAATACAAATAATGAAAGTTACGTGTAGTTAAAGTGACTTGCAGGCTATTTACAGTCCCACCCCTGGGGCTGACTCAGATGTTTTCCTTGAACTCAGTAGAGAAGACATAGGGCAATAGCCAGGTCAAAGCTACCCTTGGGCAGGAAATGGACCTGCTGGAAAGAGCCCAGTGCTGCCATTGTCAGTTCTGCCTCTTCTGGGCCCCCTTGCAGAGCATCTCCTTTAATTGGCACTTATTGGCTCTGCTGCAGCATCCTGTGAAGGTGGATGCTGCCAGCTTTGAGTGGGTTTGCATAGATCCAGACCAGACTGTTCTGGGCTTTTGGTACAGGTGTGCTCATGGAGACTCCTGATTTTGCATTGCTCTACTAAATTTGGTGGATGGTGTCACAAATGTAACAGTAAGGAACACTTCTAAATACAAGAGATACATTCCTCTCTAATCTGACCCCAAACATAGGTGCTGCTAGATAACATGAGCTCTTTGTTCAACTTCTTTTTGATTTTTGCAAGTCCCAGGCAGTCACCAGCAGATTCTCCCAGGGCACCAAGCCCAGCCCAGGGCAGAGGCACAGCCACAAAGTCATTCAATTGCCTTCAAAGTGGGAGCAGGCACAGTTTCCCTGCTGACCTCAGAGATCCTCACAATCAGATTTTGTCTCAGCTGTCCTGTGCTGCCTGCAAACTCCTAATCTCAGAGGATGGTGTAGTGAGGGTATCTATAGCTTCAAAGCTACAAATAATTTATGTTAATTTTTCTTTACAAGTGGCTGCTTCCATGGGAAGAGACGTGCCCCTATTTCCCACAAGTATTCCTATCCCTCATTCTGCACTGCCTCAGCTTGTTCTGTTGTATCACCTGAGACCTGAAAGCAATTAAACCCATGTGCTCATTTTTATAGAATGACAAAATGGGAAGTGCCTAGAACAGCTGCAAAATTTTAAAGAAAGGTGGTAACTTTCAGTGTGCAACAAAAACTCTCCATTCCCTCTTGCATCACATACTCAGTCTCCGCATTGCAGTGACCACCACAACCAGCATAACTGCATGTAAGTAACACTCTTTGCAGTATTTGTGCATGTACCTCGGCTCGTGGTAGTTGAGATAAGAGTAGTGTTCCAGCAGTTTCCAGGTAATCCCGTTGTCGTAGGAGTAGTGCAGCAGCACTCCTTCCCCGGGCTGGTCGGGCGCTTTGCAGGTGCTCAGCACTGACTTGCTGCCCAGGCGTAGTGTGAACTGCAGGAACCTGCATCAGAATTACACAAATATTTGCAGGGTATCATTTTCATAGTGGGTTTTTGTCGGTTTTTTTTTTTTGGTTTGGTTTGGTTTGTTTTTTCCCCTAACCAGGTTGTTTTCACATCTTCTTAATCTAGGCAAATTTTGATAAATATCTGTTATGGGCTTTTGTATGTGTGATTTGTTTTTATTGTCAAGTAATGCAATGTGGCACATATAGTTAAAAAAATGCCAATCATTACTGCATTTAATTATTTATTAGGCACTGAAGGGGAGGGAGAGATAGTGAATGGATCTAATCAGTTGCCACAAGCTGTCAAATAAACACAACCTTATAAATAATTAATTAGCACTTGGCTTTGACACTCAGGTTTGATATTAACATTTCATATTTTCCATCCAAGCTGTACAATAACTTCCCTCCAGTCTGTTTTGGACTCTTTTGTTTACAAAGCAGGAGGAAAAAAGGCAGGGCTACGAAATCACCATTAAAACATGGAACTAGGAGTTTTTAAAAGGCTTTTTTCTCTGCTAAAACAACTGGTTTTATAATATACAAGGCTGTAGCTGTGAGGGGAGGGGCTCCCCAATTTCTTCTCCTCACACTGCTCCTCCTTCCCTCTCACCTGGACTGGGAGCTGTCCAGGAAGGAGGTGATAAGCTGGCGTCTCCCATCCTTGTTGAAGACCAGGGCCTTGCCGCTGGCCAGGACCCCGCAGCCGAAGCTGACCTCGGCCCCACGGATGGAGTAAAAGCTGTGGTAGGAGGAGAGGCGGGAGCTGGCGAAGCTCTCTGAGATGAACATGGGAAAGGTCTGTGATGCTGTCTCACACGCTGGCCCTGAGAAGCCGGGGTCGCACCTGCGGGTGAGGAAGGGTGAAAAGCACAGTCGGTGACCCATCTTTGGCTGTGGCTGGTTGTCAACCAACGTGGTGGCTGCAGTTGTCCATGAGCTGAGGATACCCACAAGGACCCTCTCAAATCTAAGGCCCAAGAACCTCTTTGAACTTTACTTAGGTAAAGTGCATAGCCAATGATTTCTGTTAGCTAGTATTTACTTTTCGAATTAAAAAAAATATGTATTTATGAACAGCCCATGAATCTACACATAACACAATACAGAAATATTTCTATTAATATTTGGAACAAAAACCCTGCTGACATAATTACAGTTGTTCATATGTAAAATGACAAATTTGCTTTTATCTGTAGCATACCTGATGTGATTACAAGAAATTACGTTACAAAAGAGAATGCCCCGTGGGTCACACTCTTGTTAATACCGAAATGTATTTACACCAATATTTAGAATGTGCATAGTGGTTTTGAGTAAGTACCTTTTTATTTTTTAGAGTGGAACCCTTTTAACAAGCCAGACTCTCAGAAAAAACTGGAGTGCTGATCTTCTGTCCTTGAGGTATGTTAGGTTATGGAATATAGAACTATTAAAATTGTAATTCTTTCCCAGCATTTAATACAAAAGTGATAAAGTCACAAATCACCTCTAAAACTCTAAATCATCTCAGTATAAAGTATGCATCACTGACATTTCAGTGTGCTCTGTAGCATATTTTAAGGTGAACTGGAAGTTAGACACTGTACCTAAAGAAAATCATAAAAAAAAAATTAAACATGCTGCTGTTTAGAAAGATTGATCTTTAGCTTTCCAGTGAGCTTTATGAATTCTGAGGGTTATGCTAGTTTTATATTTAGTCATCTAAAAGAGCAAGGTCTGAAATGAAAATCACTTCAACTTTCACACCACCAAGTGAACTATGTGACAGAAATTGAACATGAGAACTGAATTATAACACTTACTTGCAACCATTTCTAGTACACTGTCCTCGCCCTGAGCAGAATTTGAGGCAAGATGGACCAATATAAACTGCAGAGAAGAGAAATCAGTTAAATGGAGGGTTATGCTATGTGATAAACAGAATATGATGAATACAACAAAGTATACAGATCTGATCATACAATTATTGTATTTATCTTAATCCTATTACCTGGAAAAGGTCTATGAAAGGATATAATGCATTTGAAAGTGTCAAGGATAGTCAGGGATAATTTATTATTTAACACGTCATGTCCATCTGTGGCTCAAGACACTAGTACTGTTTTAATTACTAAGTCTGTGAATGAGATCAAATAATTTGGTAGGCATTGACCTTTTTCATAATTTTTCATTAACATTCTTTTCATCTTAGTTTGGAGATGCAATCCAATCTATGTATTGGTACATTCCAGTAGCAGTCTGGTAGATTTAAAAAATGTGTCACTGCTTCTCTCATTGAAATCGACATCCTTTACTTCACTGGACTCAGGGGAATAAGAACCTGCCCTGGTATGTCTTAAGTAACTATTAATCATACTCTTTCACTCATTCTTTTAAATGGAACAAAACTCCACATCCTATGTGCTCAAAAATACACCAGATTTGTTTTACTCTTTCGCTTCGTCTTCCTCCAATGATTTCTAATCAACAGCGTTGATATTTTGTGAAAAATATGACGGATGGAAAGATGAGCAAATCTCAGTATAAAATCTTGCACTACAATAAAGAAAAGCCATAAGTTGTGGGCAATATTATTTCAATACAATATGCTAAAAGGCCTTAACCATAAACAATGTAGTATTTTGCGTTAAGAATACCTGTTACTTGGAGTTATCCACTTGCATCATGACATTTGGAAGGAATAGCCACCAATTTGAAATATTCTATAAGAAACAATACTTTTTCCTTTTTCTAGTTTTATAATGTTGCCCATCACAGCAGGGTGTCAGCTCTCCCTAGCAGACACACTCTAAATCCCTGTTAGCTACTCCCTATAACTAAGTCCTCATCAGATTTGATGTGATTTCTAGATTTTCTCACTTCTCAGGGTGCAAAAATTCTGTTCTGTCTGTTTGATTTATTTGTGTCTTTTGAGGTCTTTTTGAGGGGGTGGTAAAAGTAGAAGGGTTAAAGATGTAATGATGTCATTCAAAATGAAAAAACTTTACGGAAATTGGCATTTTTCCAGAGTTTCTAAAAGATGGCCAGACTCCAGATTTCATTTAAAACTTAATTCACATAGAAAACAGTTGTGAAGCTAAAAGTCAGAGTGCTGAATCTCTGAAAATTTTCCTCTCTTCAAGAATTTGCATGGCTTGCCAATATTTATGAGTTTTTCACCATAATACAGTGTAAAGCTTCAGTGTCACTAGTATTTAACAAAGGAGGCATTCAAAACCCCAGAAATATATCTTTAAGACTTGATTCCTGTATCATGGTTCTGCACCTCAAATTCAGAGCAGGCACTTTCTAGGCAGATGGCTGGTAAACCTTTTTTTGAGATGGTGCCCACAGGAGCATGCAGCATCCTTTCATGGAGATGTATTTTGTTCTATAAGCAAAGGTTGTGCAGATAAATGAACTGTCAAATGATTTTCGAGATCTTGTTTCGTTCTGTTGTAAGGAATTTGTATCCTTGGATTGATTTCATCTTGCTGTGGCCTCTGTGAACCTCTCGTGAGTGTCTCCAACACTTAAGAGTCTGCATTTTTTTAGATGGCAACTCATCTTTGCAGATACTCACAGACATCTTCTTATGTTTATATACCTATCTTTTCCCTTAATTTTACTTTCTTTTTGATGTATATCATGTCCCTAAAGAGAAATATTAATACCATATCCAGAATGTCAAGATGATGCTACTTCCCATTATGATTAAGAGAACAATTTTCATTATTTTTAGTGACAAAATTTCCTTTACGACATTTCCTTAACATCTTCAAGAAGATTTTCTTTTCAATACTAGGCATCAATCTATTTTAAGAATTCTGCAAAACATAACTGTTTACTATTCCTAGGCACCATGTCAAACCTTACTGGGAATCACTACAAAATTTCACAGGCTACTGTACATCACTGTGAATCTCTAACTTATGTATTTCACACATCTAACCAAACAAATTCTGGATGCAGTTTACTTCGTTCCAAATCATTTAAGGTTAACAAGCAAGGTAAAAAAATTTGCAGTTACTCTTAGTTAGCCCTTTCAATTATATTTATTTCTGCATTTCATACATTTTATCCTGTGTTCCTAAATATTTTTTCTGTCCTATAAAGTATTTTTTTTTAATTCTGTTCCTGGTTATCCTCCACAAAAAGTCATATAAATATAAACTCCTCCGAGTTCTTCACATTCGTTTAAAGAAAAGGTATGTGAAAAAGAATTTTCTAAGAGAAGAACAGTTCCCTGAAACAGATGGTACTTTCCCCTGAATGTAAACAATGTAAATTTTTGTCAGCGTTTTGGTAGCAGCATTGCTTGAAGATGGTCTTCCATGTCCAGAAGCAAAAATACGTTCCAGATGCTGCAGTTGCTGCTTAGGCTGGTGCAGTAAATGTCCTTAATAGCCAGTGTGGAACCTATTTATATAACCAGGACTAAGCAGACAGAAGAAATGTTATACTAAGCCCCTGCCACCAATATTTTTTCCTGGAAAGCATTCAATTAAAAGAAAAAAAAAACCCCGAAAGATACTCTACTAGACTCTTGTCTTTTCTAATGGCAGAATCTCTCTCTAGCTTCAAAATGCGCCTGCTACCAAATGCAACTAAGCAGAATAGGAATTTAACAAACTGTAAATCCATTGACTTGTGATTGTGGAAAATATATTTCTTTAGAGCAGCATATAAAATTTACTTTTCTGATGTGTCATGATGATAACAATACTAACTATTATCGATTGCCCACATATTTCCAAGGATTGGTCCTGTTTGTCTCCATCGAATCCTGGTGTCCCTTGTCAGTGCAGCATTGGGAAGGGGAATAGTTATTCGGTTCCACCTGAAATACATACAACACAAACTCTAGCATTTTACACTGATAGTTATTTTAAGCAACTGTATATTTTGCAGATATGTTTACATATTCTGGGAGCTTTGTGAGAAGCTTTAATTTTAAAATCTGCTCAAATGAAGCATAAATTTATGGCAGCTTTAGAATATAAAAATTAAAAAGAAGAACACAGCCCATATTTTCATACAATATATGAACGACAGTTATTATCTTATAGAACCCAGCCACTTTCCCCCTTGTAGGAATGCATGAAGTTGACAAAGACCATAACCTCCTTTGCTGTAGTGACTTCTCCATCACAATGAATATCTCCTAAACTGAACCTTCAGCAGGACTGAACTCTGTTTGGTGGAAACGCCTGGGCGGGGGGTGAGAAGAGCGGTGCAGAGGATTTGGCCTGTTTCAGTCTGGGCCATCATTCTCTATCATCCACGGAGGCTACACTTCCTGCACACACCAGGAGTAATGGTTCCTGTGAAAATTGTATGGGACTAGGGGCTGTGTGTCATCAGATTATAGCAATGCTATTTCTTTTTGTATGTCTTATGGAAGTTGGGATGCACAGGGATTTTGTGCTACAAAGCAAGATGCCACAGTTCATTTTTCAGTGAGAACAGTAGAGAAGAGACTTAACACTGAGAAGGGCTGATACAAGAAAGTGACACTAACAATCATCTCCATCTGCAGAAATACAGAGGGTGTGCTTCCCAGTACTGGGATTCCATGGGAGTAAATGTGTCTGGGGATGTAAATACAGCTTTGAGAGGTGGTTTTTCTGACTAAGAAGAAAACTTTTGTGGCTTTGACAAGGTACAAGTTTTCTTCTTATTGCCAACATGCTGTCCACAGGTGGATTATTGGATCTTTTCTAAATTGTCTTTATCCTAAAAAAAATTATTATTATTATACTCAGAAGCAGCCCCATACATTTCAAGTTTCATTACTGGGTAGCCAGGGAGCCCAGAACACTCCTTCCTTGCTGTTCCCAGCTAGTCAAAAATGAATGATGACACAGAGTTGTGTGCTTTGCTGCTTTCTTCTGCTACCTACAATTCACTTCTCTAGTCTTGCATCTCAGTTTTGCAGAGAACACTCTCACCCGCTGTAGTTTTCAGAGGCGTAGATGGTGCTGTGGGGCAGGTGAGGCCCAGCACAGATCTCAGGCAAACACTCCATGTGCAGCAGCGACCACGAGCGCCCATGGTTGGTTGAAAACTCCAAGCTTACACTGGTAATGCATTGAAGGAGAGAAAGGAGAAAGACACCATGAGGGTACCTGGCATAGATCTCAGTGCACAAGTACCAGCATTGAGAAACCACCAAATCTGCTACTTCTAATAACTGATGAGGAAACAGGAAATAATTTTAAGCAGATTTTGAATACAAAAAATCCTGCAAACGCGAACATGAGACAAAGTTTAGTGATTGTTTAAAACCACAAAGGTTTACAGACTGAGGATTGCCTGAAGACAGAGTTCTTGTTTGGCCACCATCTAGCCAGTGTTTCTATGGTGCTGCTGTTAAGTAAACTGCATTACTTTTATGTTTCATGTTGAAATAGTTTCAGATATGAGGAGAAAACTTGGATTAATCAGAGCTAGAGAGCATAATGAGAGCACAGGACACCTATAACTGCCAGCTGCTACTATAGCTACAGAAGGTGGTAAAAGACCACTAGCTGTTCATGCACTGGCTGGCTCTTTCCTGGGTTAAAAAACCTCAAAACTGTTTACAACCTATGAGTATAAGGAAATTCTTAGATGGCACACACTCTGAAGACCTTGAAAAAGTAATATAGAAAGCGCTTGATTTACTATGGATTTAGTATTGTACTGAATTACTCTTGTAATTTCCTCCATATAATTAGCTTGTAATATTCTGTTTTATTTTAAGTAATGTCAGTGGAACATTATAATAGTCATAATTCATCTCCTCAATATTAAATTATTGGATTCTGAATTTTTCTTTTTATGATAATTTGCTGGCAATATTATTTTATTTAAATGTACCATCACTGTGATATTGTGTCTATTAAAACTGTTTATGAAGGTTTTGACTAATTTATTTCAGGTTTAGCTGTAGAGATACCTTAGAGGGTCATATTTACCGCATATATTCAGTATGAGTCTCTCACATTTGCAGTAATGAAAGCATTATGAATAATGCTGCAGACTGGGAGATGTGAAATGCTGCAGTATTTGGGAGATACAAATAGAGAAAATGGTGACCTAATGCTTCTTTGGTTATGGAGAAGCTCACTTCTCCTTCAGAAATAGTTTGATGAGGGAAGAATATTAATCTTTCAAAATATATACTAATCTCCATCAGAAAACAGACTGAGACAGAGACTTTATATAACATGTTTACTGGCCAGGAGTGTTTACAGGCAAAGTTTTCACTTTTCATGTAGGAAAATGTTGCTGCCTTCTCTTCCTATCAAATATAAGTGCAGTGCCTTGATTTTTGCTTCCACTTGAATTCTGCTACCCTGCATGGATGCAAGAACTGTCAGTGCTAATGCAGCTCTTTCCAGCTGGAAGTAGACGCCATGGGACACAAATAAAAGCACTTATAGTCACTTACTTTAAACTCTCAACTCTGCAAAATATAAACTAACTTAATCCTCACAAAATATCAAGATAAATAGTCCCATATGTATATAATGAAAGAGGGACAGTGGGCAGTTTGGTTTTGGGTTCCCTGCTTGAAGAGGGATATTAAGGATTTTGAGAGTGGAGTAAAGGATGAGCAAGATGTCCATGGCTTTGAGCACCAAGCTAGGGTGGGCTGAGGAGCTGGCTTGCTCAGCCTGGTGAGGAGGGGTGAGCTACAGCATCCTGTGATGGTGCAGAGGGCACTCACAAAGAAATCAGAGTCAAACTCTCCTCAATAGTGTCAAGCACACTACAAAGGACAATAATCATAAAGACATGTCTTCATAGTTTTGTATTGTACATTAGGAAACACTTTTTCTCTTGAGCAGGTCACTCAGAGAGGTAGCACAGTGTCCATCCATGAAGATTTTTCAAGTCATGGACAGGCAGAGCCACGTCTGACCTGCCCAGTAACAATCTCTCCTGCAGCAGCAGGTTTCACCAGATAACCTGTGTAGGTCCCTTCCAACCAACATTTCTATGATTCTACAAAACATGGAGCCTAAAATGACTCCCTTCTCTCCCTTTCCCTGTGGAAAAATTCACGCTGAATGTCCTGAAGATGTAAAGCCAGCAAAAGAGTTCCGTGATCAGCCTACAGACAGTGAGACCCTCACACCGATGGTCATTAAGATGAAGGTCATTTATCACCAGTCTTACAAGAATTAGATATGCTTGTGGCATCAGTAATCTCAGAGAGGTCAGCAGGGCAGGTATCTGCTGCTGCCTTTAATGCTTTCCCCCTTACACAGTATTAAGAAGTAAATCTCATATCCATTAGAAACTGAAGCAAAAGTCACTCTGAAATCATGAGCATATTTCAGAATAATGGGCTAAGAAAGCAAGTTTTGACCTGGAAAGCTATTAAATGACTCTTTATTGCACGTGAGGTACATAAATCTAGGCCTGTAAAGATCAGGAGAAACATTAGCTTTTGAGCGGCTTATATTTGTCATTATTAATGGGATCCCTTCTTACTGAAAAAAGATTTCCAAATCCTCATATAGATTTTGTAAACCAAAATACACTAGAAAGCTGATAACCAAAAGAATGATCTTGCCAGTTTTACCTGTTACCAGGTTGATAAGTTCCACAACCCAAATTGATGGAAAACTGGATCATGTGTGTCACCGAGGAAGGGAGCACCGGAAGGACGTGGAAGTAATCCACAGCCCAGACATTCCTGTTGTGGCCTTGGTGACTTTTCTGCTTCAGGCAAAATTTGGTTGCAGGAGTCTGCAGGTCTGGACTAATGACAACAGAAACCAAAGATGGCACCTTTAAAAGAAATTAAATAAGGCTTAAATAAGTTAAAGAGGTCACAAGGTACCATTTAAAATAACTAAGAAGCTCTAATTGTGCTGAACCAAATGTGATATTCTCTCTCCTTCCTTCGTTTTGTTAACTTTTTCAGCCACCTTTTCCACCACATGATCCCAAATGAAATAATTTACTATTATGTGCACAGGTATTAACACCCTGGATACCAGTGATGCTTATCACCTCAGAGGGATAGGAGTGTTTGGTTGTAAAGACACAGAAGAAAAGGCTGTACCTTCTGTGTTCTGAAAAGGGCAAGTTTATGTTGTCAGTTTCAGTTGGGAAGGGAAGATGATGTTTGTCCTGGAGCCTTACAGCTCACAGAAGCTAAGGCAGGGTAGTGGCATGTCTGCTCTGGATACGTGAGACTGGAGTAACAGCAGGAGTTCACAGGGATAAGTGGGGAGGATGTTATGTTGCTGAAATAAATGAAAGCACTGCTTTACAAAGCTTAGCCTTTGTCCTAAAGCAGTGTAATTAGAACTTTATTATGTCAGAAGAGGATGTCAGCTTTAAAACTGCTTGTTTTAAAAAACCTCCACAATGAATTCCATGTAATTTCAGATCCTATCTCTCCCCAAGTTCCCTAATTAATATTTTATTATTTTACAATTACAATTTCCTTAGTTTTACAAAAGTTCTACCCTGTCTTTCACACAGAAGCAGGCAAGGAGGGAAGCCATGCACAATGAAACAATGCAAGTGACTCAACCGAACTCAGGCCAAATGCTATTGTAAACATTTGGTTTCTAAGTGCTAAAGTTACAGACAAAATGCCCACAGACCTGTGCTTGAAATCAGCTGCATCATTACCACCAAATTTCCCTCACAATATGTAAGCACAATGCATTTCTATACCTACTGTATCCATATGCACATATATGAAATACCAAATTTTGCCTGTTTTACAGCAGCAGAATAAGGAGACCTCACGGCTGGATTGTTCAAGGTGGACATGATCGAAGTCCTCCCTTGCCCTAGACAGGAAGGATCCTGAAGGCAAGTTCAAGGTCTTTATTGTCCTGCCTGAGGGTGGTGGATGTGGTTGGAAGGTGGCTGCACTTTGGGCAGAGGAGATGCTGCCTGTGCATTCTGCCAGCAGCTGCCTCCCACGGCTGAGTCCGTGCCCACACCACTGCAGACCCTCTCCCAGCCACTGACACCACCACGACTGACCCTCTCAGGACCCTACTCCTCAGCATCACACTGTGGCCAGAACAATCTTGAGTGGAAACAGGAGCCATTTTTTGTGAGGAGATGTTATCACTGAAGTTTTCAGCTGATAACTGACAATTTTTGCCCATTGCTTTCTTGCCTGTTTCCCCAGCCCCGGCCAAGAGTGCACAGTCCTGCCTGGGGCTGGAGTGACCAGCAGTATCTGCTGAGCTGTGCTGCAAAGGCACCCGACTGCTCCCAGGTCTGCACATGTGTTTGGAACGTCACGTTTGAGTGTCCCTGTGGAATTCAACACACAATATTCCTGTGGTGGCTTGAAAAGAGAACGGTCTATTCATCCTATCCACCTGCTTCGTGCATGATGATTTACCTTGTAAGCAGCATAGGTCAGGGTATCAAGGAGAATGTGTTCCCTCCTGCCTTCAATCTTGGCATAGAGTATGACATCATTTTCATGGGATTCTCCAGAATCACAAGTTCCCCCTGCACAACACACATTTGAGTGAGAAAAAAATTAATTGAAGCCCTTGTTATTGGAAAGTGGAATCATATATGCAGCCATAATTATGAAAATAATTACAATCAGATGCTATTTAACTCGGGATCTGAAACAAAAGAACACCATCCCTAAGGACACAGTGTATAGGAACTGTTTGATCAGATACACCATGGCAGAGATCAAGGGGGCTGACGATTACGAGAGCCTCAAGTACCTCTTTTAATCAGCTTATCAAAACAATTTTAATAGAAAATGCTGTGCCTCAAGCAATACTTCTATCTGTGTGCTTTAAATCCTATTTACATAGATTTGCTCTGCTTTTGAGTTGTCATCAGTAAACTGCTATTTACTCCTCACACTTCATGCAGTCACACATGTAGGTATATAACAATCTCTTAAATACTTCTCAGCTGATGGTTTGGCAGCCGAGAACTTGTTCTAAGTAGGAAATGAGAAAGACTGCTGTGTACCCTATTTGTCGTGCTGCTCCTTCTACTGTCTACACCATATCCTAAAAGGGGTGGCTGGCTGGATGGAATCTGTTGTACCACACAAAACACTTGTGGCATGCTTACCCAACTGGAGCAGGGAAGCATTTGAAATACCTTCATATGAGTAGAACTCAAAATACTCATTAACCTTCTGTGAAAGAGTGGATGTATTGGCAAATATGAGCATTAAGTTCTGCATTATAGTTACAAGATGAACATCATCTCACCAGTTTGATATTATGTAAAAGAAGTTTTTAAAACAAACTTTCTGTATTTGAAAGAGGAATTAATAATTAATTATTTTCCTGTACTGTATGGGTACTGCAGGTATTAAAAAAATACCCCAAAAATAGAAACAAAACCAGAATGAGGAAGCTTCTTTGAAAAGACTGCAGAGTAGAAAGACTGCATATTTTGGAACACTTTCTCTGATTTTTTTTTTTTTTTTTTGCTACAACCAGCCAGCTTGGAATGGACTAGGAAAAGCAGTCCAGAGAACTGGATAAGATGTGCATCTTTAATGTGTTTTATACTGTAATAAGGAACATCCATTTGTCCTTTCAAATTCTCCTTGCCTGAATGTTTAAACTATTATTTATTTAATTTAAAAATACACACAGAATACATTTTTTCAAATAATATTGCACTATCCTCTGTGCCTGCATCTGCTGACGACTTCTCCCCTAAGTTCAGAAGGTTGACAAAATTTCTTTCCTGTTTCTCTTGCAGATGTTCTAATGCTTGGAAGAAATGGGAAAAAGCATCCTCTTTTTCCTGTGTTTTGTTCATAATTCATGTAACACAGAGGAGATGTGCAACAATTTAGGACAACAACATGAGGTCTTCCCCTCATTAAATAAAGTGTTTTTTTTCTCGTTGATACAGAAGGTTGCTTTGGAGGTCACAGGTTTACTCTCTGCTTCCTCCTTTATTATTCTATTATTCCCTTTTAGCAAAAATCTTCACTTTCTCTAAACATGGTGTTGAGAGAATAACCTCATGGAACTTCCTTTACGCGCAAAATAAAAGTTCTGGAAAAATACTGTGGGTGTTAACTACCATGTTCATGGGGATTTTGATCTGTTGCAACATCAAACCAGTGCAGTTGCACTGACAACAGCAAGGAGGGGAAGTGACAGGACAGGTTGGTTCTTTGCTGCTTTCTTAGCCTCGGTAAATGACTGATGTACTTTGCCCCAGTAAGGAAGGTCCACAGATGACACTAACACCACACCAGTGTTTTTCATAAGGGATGCCACATGTAGAACACACCTCCTCCAAGACCATAGCACACTACAGCGCACTCTGTGTGAATCTCACCCTGGGCCAGCACATTAGCAGAGGAAGGATTTTACAAATGGAGTAAGAGCTTTCTAGGTGAAACTATTCCACGGGTTCATCAGGGAAGGCTGCCCCACCTCTGGGCTACTCCCATCTCATCCTCATGTGCAACTCTCTTGACTCTGATGGATTAACACCAGGATCTACATGGATATGACTTTGGGAGGATATGAGAGGTACCAGTAAAACCTCTAAAGATGACAAAGATATGCCTGCCTCTTCTAAGTATGGATTAAGGGCCACTGAGTGAAATTAGTATATACAAGACAAGAAGATGCTTCTTCACATGAGAATTGTTAAACTGTGGGGCTGGGGCACTGCATAATGTAAATCTCACACACTTCATGTCTTGTATTACATTAGGAATTTATACTCACCCATACTGAAATAAAACCTCAAGTTCCCATAACCTGTGGTGTCCATGTATGGAGTACATATTTTTCTTTCTCCATCTCTGAGAAACACCATAGCTGAGCCAGATTCCAGAGTTCCACATTCAGTACCAATGACGGCTCCAAAGATGTCCCACCTGCAGAGGCCAAACAATGCGTGGAGAATGTGCAGCAGCACATTACTGATAAACTCATACAAAACATGTCATAGGGGTTCATTTGTACTTACAAAAGTAGTTGTTTCTACTCTTACATAGGACAAAAAATGCAGTGTTTCAAATGTGATCCCTATGCCATTACTTATGTACTCAATATTAGCATTTAAACTCAGTTGACTCAACTAAGGAAAAGTTAACGCAAATATTTAAAAGAATTTGGCAGAAATGCATGAATTAATAAAAAAATGAGGCTTTTAATGAATGCTGTTACCAATTATGCAGTGTTGTATTGTTCTACCATCTTCATTATTTTTTTCTGTCGTTAAAATGTTTAAAATACAAATATATTCTGCTTCATTTTGCATAATGTAAGATTTATAGATCAATGAAACTTGAAAAGGCACATGTCCACCCTATCTGCTATACAAATATTAAATATGTAGGTAATAGCTGAAAATGCTCTCTTTTCATCTTTTTGAGCATTTAGGGTAACAGTTTTTAACTAACACATGAACAGAGTATGAAAAAAGACTGCTGTGTTTCTAATACGTGATGATACGATCTCAGTTTTTCTGTACAACATTTAATCTTATTTTTATTCAGTGATAATTAAAAGAGCTGTTGCAGAATTTTCTAATTAAATATTTTACATTGAAAATACATTTTCATCATGAAAGTGATGGTTACTTCAAAACTCGATCAAAATGTTTTGAAATATTAGAAAGTATTGAAAACTTGTGCATTATATTGGTCTGATACATTATTATTATTCATGTCGAAGTCTTAATTCATAATAAAGTATTTAAGAATTATAAGGCTGACAAAACAATGAAATTATTTAGAATGACTAAATCCTGATAATCCAATCATTTAACTATCCAGCATGATTCAGGAGGAATGAGAAAAAAAAGAAAGTTCAGAAACCTATGTGGGTGGCAGAGTCTTTTCCTGTCTCCTTCCACCAGAAACAATCTCTAGCAGGTATGTGCCATATGACAATTTCAAAACCTGTCATTTCAAGAACTAAACAGTCTATTTATTAGTTTAACCACTTGAATGACTTCAAAATGAATTTCTAGGATCTTCTTAAAAGTGGCCAGTTTCCCTAAGGACCTAAGCTGTGACAGACTGGTGACATGCTGGTTTGGAAATCCTGCTTTAAAATTGCCAGTCATTTACACAGGAATTAGCGAGCTTAACATCACTGAAAAGCTTTATGATATAAATATAAATATTTTAATGGAAGCACAGTTTAATCTAACCCTAATTCTATTGTGCAGATTTTTTAAAGGTAATGTGCAATATAATCAAAACACAATTTTGAAAATGGGTCTCCTGGGTTGAAGGCAAGAACAGAATTAAACAGTTGTGCCTACTTTAACTTACACAAAAAAAATCTCACAATGCTCCATTGATCTTTCGTATGCTCTATTTAGCTCAATTAAAACACTCTTTGTAGTGACCCACAAAACAACTCGGGGTCATGAATGATGCAGATCTTAGATGTTTCCAGGGAACCTCTCCTTTCAAGCAGCATCAGAAATGAAAACCAGAAAATTCTACGTATTTTTTTTAAAAAGGCACTTTAATAGAAATACATCAACACACTGCCAGTAAAGAAAATGGAGAAGGATCCTGGGTTATGGCATGATCTAACATTTGCATTTGAATTAATTTAACCCTCACATGACTCTCGGAATTCCTCTTTATAAAACAGGTGATTTCTGGACCTAAACTAGACCAACTGGACATGGAAGTCCAAAGCAACAATGTGCCTGCTAGAGACAAAGGCAGCCTGATGTGGGGATCTGTCCACTTTTAGGATCAGACTCTAATTCATGCAACTAAAGAGAAGCGGAACAACAGTGGAAATATGTCTGGTACTTAAACAGCAACATCTATCCACATAGCCTCCCACTTTAGGTGGTACATGCAAAAAATACCAATCAACTGCTTATTAAAAACAGCGATAAGTTCCTCTGTCCTCATCTCCAAGAGCATTTGGTGCAGAGGAGAGTGGTGGTGACCTCTACACCTGAGCTTCCTTTTGCTCTCCCTTATGAAGGATGCTTTTGCCTTTCCCTTGGGAGCTGGCAGTCTTCAGCTGATGTGACAAAGCAGAGCCTGAGAAATTCCTGCAAGCTCTGTCTCAGGTATACAGTGCTCTGTGACTGTTTGATTACATTAAAACTGTATTTCAAATATAGTTCAAATAGCATTCAAAAATATTTCTCTAAGAAGTGATCAAGGAAACTCATATATATTTGCATTTATGTACAGCTCCCAACACCAACTTCAGAGAAACATTGAAAAGAGGAACAGTAGCAGTGACAATTTTATATGATTAGGATGTAGTCCATAATATCACCCAAGTTCGGTGTTTATTTATGGCAGCATGCAATTTAAATCTCCATTCTTATAGAACAATTGAAAGAAGGAAGTTTCTAATATAGAGTAAAATTTCCAAAGGGAAAAAAAGGAAAAGGTTGTGAGGCCTTGGGCTGGCAGAGTGGGGGTGGATCAGGACCTGGTTGCTGGGACACAGAATGACAGAATCAAAGGCATCTGCTGGCTGCACCCTCTCTCACCCAACTGCAGTCGGACCTTGGCACCATGTGATAGGGAAAGTGTAATATTCCTAATTCAGAAGAAACTGTACGTTTGCTAACCAGGGTTGCAAGTACTCAACTTATCATAACTAAACACCCAGTTCAGCAGAGACAAGATTCACAGACAGGGCAGATGTCCACAGACAGCACTCCTATCCTGTTTTTTCAGGATGGAGAAAAGACTGAGACCGCATCTCAAAGTTGTCCCACATGGTCACGTAGAACACAACACACACAAGCTCATTTTCTTCCCTTTGTCTGAAGCAGCACCTGCTGCCATTGGCTGATTATTTGAACTGGGACAGAGCTCACAGTGAATATTTTTTCTGTAAATCCCAAATATACCACGTGTCCACAGGACACATTAGCATGTATTTCTTAAAAGGTGCTCTTTACTTTCAGCACAGCATAGGCAGCATTTGAATCAGTTGCTAATGATCTGAAGTACTTTGTAGGTTAAAATCAACATTCAGTGGAGACCCATAAATTAGCAGTGTATGTTTCTCATCGCCCTGGGGTTACAGCAACTAATGATTTTTATTTTTTTTTAATAGAAAAGAATCAAGACTCTACTGTAGGTTATTTTTTTTTTGGTCAGAATTTATACAATGAGGTATATAAAATGAAACTTCTTTATCAGGACACGTTTTTTAAAGCTCACTCATGTTTTGGTAAGAGTAATAATATTGTTGTCCTAGACAGTTTTGTTTATTTTCTGTGTCCTTGCAGCAGTCCCCGATGGATACGCCTTTACAGGGAGCCTTTGAATCACAAAGTATATATTCAAAATAGAAATAGTGAATTATCAGCCAGACCCTGAGCTCTTGCCCAGCAGGTGTGGCTATGCTCTTGGTGCTGCTGGATGAGAACAGACTGCTGCTTCAGTTGTCCTGACTCCACCTTCTCCTCCTCTTCCTCCTCCAGTACCTACGGGCATCTGTATAAGCAGGAGCTCTCAGTAAAGTGAGGCTCACAGCAGTGATCCAGACGGGATGAATTTCTCGAGGAATTCGATTTCATATGGACATGAGTTCACACTCTGGTGTGAATTAAAAAAGCAGATCAACATCAAATGTTTCTTCAGAATGGCTACATAAGTCACAAACACGCCTTTTTTAAATTAAAAACAGTGGTGACAGGATGGTCCAGAGACAAACTGTTCCTCCTGGACTTCCTGAACTTGTTTCTTCCTAAAATCTGCAATCATGTGCTATTTGCAGTATTGCTATTTATCCTAGTCACAGTCTTCCCTGACTACACAGCAGAGATAAAATGCAATTCTCTGTTTATCCCATTTCCTCATCCCTGGAGTGATGCTACTCGCCTCTGCAGGGCCTGGCTCAGGTTGGGGACACTCACCCTTTGGGCTGGTTCTCAAACTCTTCTGCCCACTGCTCCTGGGCATCCTCCATGGAGAGGTCCACGTCCCGGGTAGTGGCGAAATTGAACTCGCTGCCCTCTGTCCCATGGAAGTAGATGGAGTTCCCATCGGACTGGCAGCTGTGCTGTGGGCAGAAGGAAGCTGAGGTTACGTTGGGTTTGTACAGTGCTCACACACTGCCAGATCTGAGCTGTACTTTATCTAAGGACTCACTGGTGCTAAATAAAAATCAGATGGTCATCTTTTATCTTTCTTGTTCTGCCCCAACAATTGTGTCCTAATCTCGTACCTGCTTCCCTACAAACCCACTACAGGCCATGGTAATACTGTGTTTGCATTGAAAAGCCATGTACCATATCTCTGCATGTTTATTTCTGTTTTAAAGTATCGCCCTTATGTCTGGACCACACACAACTGTGTCTGCAAATAACTTCAGTAGTATATCAAATATTGCTATGTGGATTTTGTAGGTGTAAGAGTTTTGTGCTGCAAAACATGTCAGATCTATATGCTCGAATTTTTGCCAGAAGAGGTATTTGAGTGTAAAATTGCTATGCATTGCCATACAGTAAACTTTAGGCCTCAAGTGTATGAGTGAAAATGCTGTATTTGCCATATTTAGTCCATACTGCATAACAAATAGCTCTAGAGACAATAAGCTCTTGTGATACAGCAACCCCAGGGATCCCGAGGCCGCTCCCAAACCCACTGTGTCTGCTTTTCCTACCGCGTTTCTGCACATACGACCTCAGCAGCATCAAATGAAGCCGTGTGTCTCCCCCAACATGCCCTGACCACCACAACTCCCCAGGACTATTGGCCTGGAAGGAGCTGCCTGTGAGGAGCACATGGAGGTCACAGAACAGATTTTCTTCTTTCTCCCATCCTACTTTTACCTTCTTGTGTGTCTGATAAAATGACAGTCTGACAAATCTGTGGGGCACAAACAGGTACCAGAAGCTTCTAAAGAAGATCCACCTGGTCTTAACGCAAGCAGAGCACTTGACATTTTGTTGAATTGTCAAGATTACAAAAAGTACTGATAAAAGAAGTAATTCTCTCAAACACTTCTTTTATTCGTGTGTGTGTGTGTGGCATCTTGCTCTTCTTAAAATTGGAAGGTGAATTAAGGAATTATTAATTAGAATAATTCTGCATTCTTACAACATTTCAGCATTTAAAAAAGAGATACAATAATGCTAAATTGCATTGACCTTTTCAGTATCATCTGTGCAGTGCCCTCTTGTCTCTGAACCCCTTCATAAGGTGCCAAGGGAAAATATGACAATCACATCTTCTTCACTTAAAAAGGTCATGGTGGTGTCACACAAGGGAATAATTAGATTTTTAACAAAGAGAAAGGTGGGGCAAGAAATGAAAACTGCTCAGTACATCTTTGTCTATGGGTTTTTATGAGCAAAGTACAAAATAACACATTTTGTCATATTCTGTAATGCTTTATTTGTCAACGCAATAAAGTGACATAATTGAAATTCTTTTATTGATGATTTTCAAGTATGGTTGCCGATACCTCAGCAATTAATTTATACTGAGGAACGTAATTTGTGATTGTATTTCTAGAGGTGCCTACATATTGTTAGAAAAAACTGTGAGTACTTGAAGTCTGATTTTTGTATAGAGACTTCCTGGTCTATACTTGAATGACAACAGCTCTATGTTTATTAACACAGACTAAATATCACTTAAAAATACAACACACTGTAAAATTGTAAAGGCGGTTTCAACTGCTAAAATAAACAAATTGCTGTTAAAGTGTTTTTCTTCCAAAGAAAGGTCAAAGCAATAGAAAGATCCTGAAGTGTTGATAATTTATCACAGAAATGAAATAGATTTTGTCACAAGTCTCCTTTCTCCTTGCTCTGTTAATGCAGCATACACACAGTACACCATATATGCCACTGAAAAGGCAGAATAATTTACACATCAACTATATTAGAACTAGCAGAAGTTAATGAGACAGTTTTATATCTTCCCTTTGAAAAACAGCAGTTGTACTATGCAGTTATTTATAACTGACTCAGAAATTGCTTTTGTTTACTGATTTTAACCTTCACACTCATAGGTATCGCTAACGTCAGAATTTTAAGAATAATTTGTTTATTGTGCTTCTTGATTTTCAGAATTTTCTTCATTTGCTGAACACAAATGAAGTATTCTTTGTCTGTCAATCAGTCTGACACAAAACCCCTATTATCTGCAGGCAGTCAAATAAATACACTAAAAACAAATATTCAGGCTAAAACATAATTCAAATTTATACGTAACCCTTCATCTCAAGAAACAAACGGGTAAACAGATCCTACTGAGCTAGATATTAGAATTGCATACAAGCATTGGAAAATCCTTTAGAAGTCTTACTTATATCTCAGGTGTTAAGTTATATGTAAGGATGCATTTGATAGTGGGTATGTAATTAGTAATCTCTTGCCTGATGAAAACTGTCTATTAAAATAAACACAAACCAGATACAACCCCATTATCTTTTAATATTTATATGTCCTTCTGCTGTCTTGCAGAATATTTACTGAATGGAGTTTTCATTTAGGTTGTCAAGATAAATAAATGGGTAGTTTGGCAAGGGGGGTATAAATAATTATTTATAAAGTGGTGTATGATCAACCCCTTATGAAAGCTCAAAATCATAATTTATTTCATTAGTTCTATAAAGCTATGTTTATGCATTTATACACAGCTCCATAGTATCTATGAATATGTATTTATGCATATTTTATGTGTTAACGAACCACACGACGTATGGCTCAAATCACAATCTGCTCATGTCGGCTTTGGCTCATGTGAAACAGCTAGGCAGAAGCAAAGTACAGACTGGGGTTTAACTCCTGCTGTTATCCTAAACACCTATGAAACCTGTAATAGCAGCTCATGACCTTTAACGGCCTCAAAAAAGAGTAAGAAAGATTCTCAAAACACAGGTATGGCTTTTAAAGAAGTTCTGAGGTAGTGCCATCATTTTCTTGTACGGTTTTGCCCCAGTGTCACCATCTGGGACCTGGGACACCTGCCCATGGGAGAAGCAGATGTGGATGAGCTCCATGAGCTAAGCAGCCCAAGCAAGGGCCAGGGCTCCTCCGCTCATGATCTTATTCTCTCCCACCAGCCACATTTACCTTGGCTGTATAACCATCACCCTCAGGTTTTTTCTTTTAACTTTCCAAGCAATCACTGTCACTGCTTTTACTGCTTTTTTTTTTAACCTGATGGGCTGCTGAGGGAAGAAAAACCTCAAGGAGCACTCAGCCAAATTTTCCAGGAGCAAAAGAAGCTCTGCAGAAGATGGTCCCTCACCAGCACTGCCCCCAGCTACCGTCAGCATCCAGGAGGCTGCTGAATGTGTTGGATTATTTTGTGGGTTTGCAATAGGGCTTGAACAGATAAAAGACAGAATTGAAACCATCAGACTCATTTTCTCTTGGTTTCAACCCAAGATCTGAATTCAAGTCTTTAGAAAAAAACACCTAAAGTACAATTTACATACTGTGTTACCTCTTTCCCAAATTAAAGGCTTTGCACTTGCGGCTGTAGACTACATACTTCCAGTATTTAGGGACTGAATTTCACAAGTGTTTATTTTGTTATTCACAAGAGATGAAACATGTGGAATGGATACGTAATTAGTTTTAAAACTATCTGGATTAAGTTCTCCCTAAACTGGAGATCCTGTGGATTATGTAGTTACAGAGTCCTCTTTTATGAATTGCAGATTAAATTTGTTCTCTGTTTAATTTTAATTTGCATTTAAATAATTTATAAGAGGAAATTAACTTGCTATGCAAAATTTGTAACTAAAAGGGCCAAATGACAGCAGCTTGTAGATATTTGTCCTTGTTACCATGGAAGCATCAGCTGCAGGTCCAGAACTAAAGCACTGTTCAATTTTATTTAAAGGGGATTAAATGCATGTGGAACATTTAGTGTGTCCTTGTGCAAATTACAACACGGAAACGTTAACTAATTTGTAAGGAAAAGTTAATTTAGAGAATAAATTCTTTGACAAATCTGACAAACATCATTTAACAAAGTTTACTCCCACATCACCTTCATAACAGAACATAAGACACAGGCACTTGAATGAAGCCACTTCGCAACAGTAGTTGTTTCCCATTGTTTGCAACTGGAATGGGACTATCAGCCTTCCATAAGTAAACCATTGTATTCCTAAATAAACAACCCCTGCCTATTGCCAAATGGAAAGAAGCCAGGTTCTGTTCAGGGACTGTGGTGATCCCAAGAGAAAAAAACCCAAAAAACCAACAAATAGTTTAATTTAATCTGGCACTACCTTATTCACTAGCCGTAATTGTTAAGCTATTGCTCTGCAAGAATAGGGCAAATTAAAAACTGGCTGGATGTATTCCCAAATCTCAACATTCTTGGATTTACTTTCAATCTAATCTTCACTCTGAATTTGCTGTGTTTCTGTAGTTTGTCTACTGGATAGTTATGGTAACACTGCTTTTTCCCCATTTTCAAGGCCCTGCACGGCTCATCCTCACCTACCTCCACCATTTCCCATATGCCCCATCTCATGGGCCACTCTTCCTTTACCGCCAATGTTTGTGTCACTGCCTGTGCTGGTGAGACAACCAAACGTGCATGCCCTTGTCCATTCTGCCCACTGCGCTTGTCAAATTCCCACAATTTCCTTCAGACACTTCCTCAGTGCTCTCTTCAGCAAGCCTTATCACTGAAGTACACTGAAGAGTGAACTGATGACCAGGATGAGCATTCCTCACTCCTGCAGTATTTCCTTTTACTCCCACGTGTCCCCATCCCCAGCTTATTCCCTGTTTTATAAACAGATGGCAATGTCCTGGGACACAGGCTATCTTTTTGGTTTGTGTCTGGAGAGGCAGCAGTGGTACATTCAGGGCTCTTTGATGCTACATTGGTACCACTACTACAAAAAATACATTTTCACTCTAAAATTGCTGTTGTCTATCAGTATTTCTAGTTTATGAGTACAGTTCTTAGCCAAATTGTCTACAAGACCCAGCAAGTCTTATTAATTCAGGTGAGCTTTCTACTACACATTATGAAAACGTTAGTTGATGGGAGAGAGAGCAGTGCATGGTTTCAAAACCAAACTTCTGTCAAGAGTCTGCCTTGCTCTTTATCCTACACTACACTTCTTAGATTTTAGTTCTTTTAGGAAAGCCTCTTGATCATATGAGATGTCAAAGTGTTTAAATTATGACTGCTCAAAACCACTGGTCAACAAAAGCAGGAAAGTCAGATTTGGTGAAGCAGGCACTTTAAAACTGGACCTCTTTAAGGTTTCATAACTAAAAAATGACCAACTTTTTGTAGCATCTAAATGGCTTAAGGGCCCCAGGGGAGATCTGGGATCCTACATCATGTAACATGTCTGAACAATCTCCATATTCTTAAAGACTTGCATGCCAGCACCACGTAAAGAGACATCAGCTACCCTCAGCATGACCTCCTGGCTAGGATCTGGAGATCTCCAGTCTGCCCTGCAACGGGAAGTAGCACAAGCCTCAACCAGATCAGCCTCTGTCACAGTTGCAGATAAGGACATAGCCCTGAAGATTTTTAGAAACTCAAAAGACAAATATTAGGAATGTAAACAGAAGCACTGAAGTTCATCCAAGCCAGCTTCTGTCCCGGTTGTTCAAGTCAAACTTGTGAATCAATAAATACCTCTTGGCTTTACAGTATGGGATTTCTTTACTTGGAGAGTGAAACAGAGGGCAACTAAATGATACAACTGTGCCATTCGGCAAAGCATCAACAGGAAACACTAGTGTGAAATTCCTCAGTGTAACAGATTTTTGGCTGAGGTCTTGCATATCATCTTCCTGAGGTTCATTCCTGCACTCCCATGAAAATGTTGTTCACCTCTATGCCTTTAAAGTATTCACAGTCATCTTTACCATCATTTAATTAGCTTTTTATCAGTGACAAACACTGATGCTCTTCTTCATATTATCTCCCCTGGGCCTAATGGCCCTGATGATTCTTTCAGACAGCTGTAGCCTCACAATTTATTTTTTGGCGACATTTCTTGCATTGGAATGAATGTGTTGGGCATTTGGGCAGTGCCAGCTTGCAAAGGGCTGACGGCAGATGGAAAGAAATCTGCCCAGTATGCCTTCACCTCTACACGAGCAGAGGGCCATCAATTTCCCCCATTAAGGAGTTGTCACGCAGCCCACCCAGCTGGAGAAGCATCTCTGATAGCCAGGCTGGCTGGCGTATGCTATTCAAACACAAAATGCACTTTAAAAAGAAACGAAAATATCATTTGTCGGCAAATTGAAAATGCGTGGCTTTGACCGCAGCCAATTTTTTAATGACTGTAATATTTTAAGTGATTATTTTTGCCACTTCAGATTGCTCCTTAGAGAGGAGAGCTTTTTTAATTAAAATCTAGGCAATGCAAACAGATGAGATATGAGAAGCAGAGGAACAAGAAGAAAGATGAAGAAAATTAATTGAAGCAGCATTGTCAGTGGAGCTATAAATTAGATATTGTGTCTTTCTGGAGATGAGTCATGCAGGTTTTAGAAATTTTAAAATTTTGACATGATAGCAGGTATAAGGATAGATTACGTCTTGATAAAATCCTACTTTGTATGCAATGTCTCAGCCAACAAAGGTATGGTGACAGAACTTAGGGACAGCTTCAAATTCTAAATTCTGTGGATTTGGCTGTTAATGCTCCTGGCCTGACATCCCTTCTTTAACCAAAAGAAAGAACATAGTGTGATTAGAATACCTTCCCATGAGAAAAGCAGAGCTTTAGTCTTTCCCATGTGCTACATTTTTACATCATTTAATGTAGGCTGCAGAACAAAAACCATGGCTGCACAAGCAGGCCAGGAGCACAGAGGGTTATAGTGCACTTTCCCTTTCCAAAACAATGGGATGAAACTTGTCCTGTGATGTAGCAAGAAGCATTTTACAAAGTGTGTTTTCACTCAGCGTTTCCGATTATAGACTGTTATTCAAAGGCTACTGCTCAAAACACTGCTTGTTTATGAGAGATTTGTATGGTTCTTAGTTTTCTAGGACATTTCATGATGTTTGTATAACACCGATCACTCTGGTGATTACTGGTTTCCTTAATGAGTCATTTAACTGGCATGAACTGAACTATTCCTCTATGTTATGGGAACTACTGATGTTTGGAACACTCTGCCCTGAGCATCATCTTCTCTTCGGAAAGCAATGGTGTGCATTTATACCACTGCAAAATTAGAGTGAGAAAGGATCAGTCAAAGTAGTTTCTACTCTTTGGCATCTAATGGGTCAATTCACGTTGTTTTTATTGATGTGCATCTCAGAGTGACCTGTGAAGATCAAATTCTTTCCTTCTAGGAGGCAGGAAAGACTTCCTGTGCTTTGACGCCAACTCAGAGCTAATGCTGGCTCCCTGCCATCCCTCCCAGCACTTCCAAACCACGGGGAACTGGCATGGAGAAAGGTGTAGGTTCAGCATTGCTGCCCAACATCAATTCTCAGCTGCCCAAACGACTCACAGCACCACAGCCAACCACCTGTCAGTTCTTATGAACCCCTAGGCATTGTATCTCAGTATTATTATTTTAATTAAAAGTGTGATTTTTGGCAAAGAAAAAAAAAAAGCAAGAGCAATTCCATCCATGGGCCAGATGCAGCCCTATGGATATACAAATGCCTCCTCATGGGCACAGCTCAGAATGGCTACATCCTAAAGGGCGCCAGTTGACAGGTTTTGTGCACCCTGCACTGCTTTCTTCACCTCTCCTCCTCTCTCACACTCTTCCTTCCACCCACAGAGAAGCAGGAATGGCTCTCAGATGAGGTGCAGCAGGAAGTCTGCCCATCTCCTCCCAGGAAGATGTGGTGGATAAGGGCTCCTGCGAGGCAAGCAGCTGGCTAGAAGGCTGGGTCTGGCCCACAGACCAAATACTGCCGCCTTATATCTTATTCAAAAAACAAAGGAATCTTGTCAGAAGCGTCTGTCTCTTTGTAATGTTGACCAATATAAGGTCATAGCAATTTTAGTCTGCCATTTTCACACTGGCATACGTAGAACATCACCTCTACTCCTTCAAACAAATATATTTGATCTTATTCTGAAAATGGATACCTGAATGCTTTTTTAAACAAGAATTTAAAAGCAAAAGAAAAGGAAAAATAATCTTGTTCATTTTAGCACAAACCCAAAGGAGATATATATGGAATATCAGGATGTTTGTTTTAGAAGAAGACTATCCAAAGCCATTCCATTAATTAACAGAGTATTCACACATTTGGAAATCTACTCTGGAACAAGGGAGGGTCGAATAGCTTAATCAGCCTTTCTTTTTGCCAAACTCGCAGGCCTGCATGCATGTCTTCTCCACTCAGCAACACACAACACAGGTTCAGGAAGGACTTGCAGATCTAGGATGTGCACAGCCCTGTTCTGCTCAGGGTGTGGTAAAAGGTCACAGTGTTTTACACATATTTTCAGCATACTTTTCTGAGTGTGTTTAGCTCTCCCACTCTTTTTTTATGCAACTTTCTCTTCTGTTACACTGGCATGTGTATCTGGGAAATGGATGTTCTGGGAGCTGGATGATGATGACTTGTTACTTAAAGGGCTTACTGAATCAGTGTACTGGGATTGGAGCATTTTCATCATTTATTGGTCACGTCCACATGAATAACAGTGAATAACATGGATCTGTTACCATTCCCTAGTCCTAAACCCAGCCTGCTCAGTGAGGCTTGCACACACCTGCCCCCCTTGCCCCATCCCATGCCAGGCTGCACACACAGAGCTCAGCACCAATAGCCTCAGCTGTAGTTCCCAAACCCTGCAGACCAAACAAACCAAGATGTCCAGCTGGATGGCAACCTCCAGACACCAAGTGAAGCACGGCTGCAACTACTGTGAGACAGAAATTCTGTAACCTGACTCTTCTCAAAGACGGTAAATGTCACTGGGTTAACACACCATGACCAAATTGTCACTGATGTCTGTGATGATCCATACTGCTTTTTCCCAGCGTGGAAAAACTCCAGAGACAAGTGGTTTGGTCTCAATGTTATTTTTGTGTAATCAAAGCACTGCAGAAACATAAACTGTAAGACTGCTGAGGTTGCCTTCCTTCTGAAACTCAGTTTTTGAGCTTGCACAACCAATTTTGGACTAAGGCAGTCAGAGAAAACAAAAAAACTTGCAAAAGTTGTACCTCAAAGCTCAGTAATTTCTGGTCAAATATAAAATATATATGAAGTGCCCACTGAAAGCTGAGTCACTTTTCTTTTCTACAGGAGTAGAGATCCAAGGAGCGTTACTGACAGAAGCACAGCACTCTTCCATGCATTTCAGCAATCTCAGCCACCAGAGCAGCATCCTAACCATGCTTAGCTGCGAGAGTGTGCTCATGCTCAGAGCTGTCACTGGAAACATTGAAACGCAGTCAGGAATTTATCCTGTTCAACACCCTTCCACACAGTCCGACACAGATAAACACGTTCCAGTGGATCCAATTAATCTCCTAAGGGTTGCTTGGCCTTGCTAACGGCATCTCTCTTGCCTTTTGCTGTCTTCTTTGGAACCAAAACACACAAGTTCAATGGCTGATCTCTCAGCTTGCATCCTATTTCAGTCGCCAGGTCCAGCTGCGTCTGCAACCAGCCATGTGCTTTCAAACGAGTAGCAACTGCTCCTGAGTGCCACAAGAAACGTAAGGAAATCCCTGGGCCAAGCTCAAGCAGACTGGGCAAGGAGGAGAAACTGCTTGCCAAGCTGGGTACAGGAAAGTTCCCACAGTGTTTATTGAGAACACAGCATCCAAACCCACCAAACTGGAGTGAACACATTGCTGCAAAATTCCCAGTAATACTTGAACTGTTCACTCCAGTGGTAATACCTTCAAGGGATGTACCCTCATAGATGAGCCAGGGACTCAGCAGACAGCAAGGATAACACCACTCCTCTGGGAGGAGACAGTCTGCATAGGTGGATGCAAACTCTGCTATGTCATTTGCCATCAAGGACAGAGAGTGGTCTAATGGCCTAATCCTACGTGTTAGAGCTGCAAGAAAGAGAAGAAAGATTTTTAAGGCTAGTCTTTCTAAAATATTAATTGAGAGAGGACAGGAGGGTAGGAATTTAAATTTGTATGGCACAAACATACAAAGCTTGGGTGTCAGAGAAAAGGTCTTGTGAGCTTGAAATGAAGTTTGGCATTGTGGTAGTATGGCAGTGTGGTAGAACTCCTTTAGGCACATAGGTGAGAGTTATAAAAGGTAGCATGATACAGCAATGAAACTTCATAGAATCATAGAATATCCTCAGTTGGAAGGTACTCACTGAGATTATCAAAGTCCAACTCTTGGCCCTGCCCAGGACATCCCAAGGATTACACCATGTCCCTGAGAACATTGTCCAAACACTTCTTGAATTCTGTCAGGCTTGGTGCTGTGACCACTTCCCTGGGAAACCTGTTCCCGTGTCCAGCCACCCTCTGAGTGAAGAACCTTTTCCTCATAGCCAGCCTACATCTCCCCTGACACAGCTTCATGTCATTCCCTCAGATCTTATCATTGGTCACCAGAGAGAAGAGATCAGTGCCTACCCCTCCGCTCCCCCTGTGAGGAAGCTGCGGTCAGCTATGGAGACCACAATTTGCTGACCTCTTAGTAAAATGTAAAGAAAAAATTTAAATTGCTATACAGATTTTGTGGACAAAGATCAGGACTATTTAGCAAGTTCTTGATGTCTGGGAAGCAAAAAAACTTGTAGAAAAAAGGGAACTAGAATTATCTGTGATGGAAGCTACCCCTGTAACACTGTTAGGGTTTCTCAGACATTATTCTGTAGGCCAATGACTTTGGCTATGATAGAGAAATCTCCTAAAGCCTTCCCCTATGTCATATTTAATGTTATTAGCACAGTCTACAAGGATTCGTGCCTTTCTACTTATACAAAATATCATGTTTGTGATGAACTGAGTTTAGAACTAAGAGTTTTAAAGAAAATAATAGAAGGTTTTGTAAATTTTTGTATCACATTTCAAACATGAAATGCTAAAAAAATTGTCAAAAAATTGTTCTTGGTGTTAGAATGCTACGACAGGTTTTATGCTGATCTGATGTAAATCTTGACCCAATTTATAGTCTTACTTTTGACATAACATGAAATTCACATTGCAAAATCTGTTCAAATTATATTTGGCAAGATTGTTGCTGAAAATCTGAGGAAGACTGCAGCAAGAGCCTTAAAAATGAAATGAGTAAAGGAGTGCTCTGGTGACAACACAGACACACTGTAGGGTCCCACGAAGAATAAAAGCCCTGCCTCACACATAGCCTTAATCCAGTGTGCCTATGCCACAGCCTTACACATAGCCCCAACCTGGTGTAAATGGCTACACACGGTCAGATGTCAGCTGCAAACAGGCATTTGCATATTTCACTTGTACCTAAAACAGAAGATAAGCCTGGAGGAATGGCAGGTTGGTGAAACCTCGCTCCTGTCACATACAAGGCTTGAACTTGATGGGATTTCTGTCTAGACAAGCTCAGTGCTCAGTGATCTCCAGGTGTAGGTCCTTTGTCTTTCAAAAAAGCCTAGTTGTGTACTGGCACAAAATGGCTAAGTTTAACTAAACAAACCCCAAAATAACCTCCACAACCAAACAACAACAACAACAAATCATAAATAGCAGCAAAAAAAGAGGTTTATTTGCTAAAGTTTAGATGTTGTTTATACATGTTTCAGAAAGAGCAAGCAGTGTTTAGGCTTGGTCAACTGAGAAAAAGTAACTGTGCCTGTGGTACATTAATCCTTGCTTTGCTTTCACACCTTCACATGTGGACTGGATTTCAAAATCCAGACATAAGACTGACAAAACAACAAGTGTGAACCGCTCATACAATATTCATTAAATACAGAGGACATTATTTGATTCTAAAATCTCATATAAAAGCCTTGCCAACGTAGTTTGAATGCCCTTGCTGAAGTAAAAAAAAGTCAATAAGATGGTACTATGAGTAGTACATTAGTGGGAATATTTTTTTCTAAAACTATTAATTTGAAGCCATTCGTGTCAGGTTCTGTGGGAAAAGGATGAGGCCAAAACCAACCTCTTACTGCCCTCAGTATTCAACATCTGTTTCCTGTGCAATTGCCAAAACCATTAACAGCGTCATAAATGAACCCTCACATCAAAACCGTTTCTGTGAATGAAAATAGGATGAAACCAGAAAGTCATCAGCTGTCGAACTTCTGGCTGCTTGGAAACATAGACAGCAAGAATCCAGCTGTTTTCCAAATACTGAGCAACTCTGCATGTGAAGGTACACTGTGCACAGAGATCTTATTGGGCTCCTTAGAGTTTTTCTCAAGGTAGAATGGATCTTGGTCTTGCTGTAGCTCACATATTAAAACAGGGTTATACTGAAAAAGAGACTCTTAAGGAGCAGCTACTACCTGAATGCATGCTGCAATGGAGGTAGGATAGTCACAGACAGAAAAAGTGAGAAACCTTATTTTTGGTGATAATTTGTGAAGTGAGTAGCTGTAGCTGAAGAACACTGAGTTAAAAAGCAAGCATTTAAAATATCTAGCAGAAAGACTTGATTTTGTTTCAAAAATATTGTACTGTTTTGCTAAAAGGAAGCTCTTTTCCATTTTCTGTTACATGATCTTTGACATGACAACTGACTTTTGGTTTTGGTCATGACAGAAAAGTTGCATTGTTTTAGAGAGCCCCAACGGGACAGAGAAAGGGTGAAAACAAAGCTATAAAGAGCCCAATGCTAGAAGCGATGGAGTTACCTGAACACCCTTGTGATCACAGTTTGCTTAGATGTTACTGTCTTCTTCTATTTACAAGAATAATAATAACATTATTATAATAACACGGAAAATCAGACTAACCTTAACTGTGGCCCCAGGAAAGAAAAGCCAATTGCCAGTATCCACAGGATCCAGATTATCTTCTAACACAACTTTTCTGTGAGCAGCATTTATGATCAGGATGTTGTCCAATGCCCAACAGGCTTCATACACATCACCATCATGAACATAATCCTGTTTCCACTGAAAGTGGACGTTCTCCCCTTTAGCATCTTCAGGAAGGTACAAGATGTGGATGATTGTGCTGACGTTGGAAGGGGCACTGAAAAACAATGACAGGGAATTAGACCAATTTTAAGTCATAGGCAAGAACACTTTTCCCTCAATTAACACATTTACTAGGTGTGACACGGTTGTGCTGACATCCCTTGTATGCTGATAAAGCTTCTATGGAGATCAGAAAACACCTGCCCTGAGGCAGAGTCCCGCTGTGCCAGGCAGTGCACAGGCAGCCCTGCTTCAAAGAAAGTGCAAGCGAAGGCAATAAACAACAGATCAGTGCAGATGTTTGGAGAGCAGGAAGACAGGGCAGGATCACGTCCATGCTTAGTGCCAGCCACAAATGGTGACTGGGTATTGTCAGGTATTTTGCAGGTATGGCCAAAAGGAAATGTTAAGGAAGCCGATTACAAAAACAGGTCTCACAAAATGTGATTTTTGCTTCATCAGAAGAATCTGCTGACTTCTGATGTCTCAGTCCCTTGAAGATTTGGATGAAGCAGAATGGTTGGAGAGAAAAGCTGGGAATTTTCTCTGACAAACATGTTCTTCCAATCCCACACCCCTGCTGTAAGGATAATTCTGTGGATGGGGAGGGCCAGGTTGTCTTTCTTTCCACGTTCCGCTTCAAGAAACAAGGCATTTGTCCTCTCTCTTGCTGCTGAAAATGGAAAGTTAGGGGTGGAGAGTTAGACCTGGAGTATTACTATTAGGCAATGATTAGGGCCTTGAGCTCTTCTTCAGAGAGCTGTCCTCAGCTGTGAAAGGATCGAAGTCCACTCCGAAGAAGTGAGGATGTATGGGAGGCTGGGAGGAGGTGACCCCAGCTGACCAAAGGGATACTCCAGACCACGTTACACCACGCTCAGTATATAAAGTGGGGGAAGAAGGAGGAAGGGGGGATGTTTGGAGTGATGATGTTTGTCTCCCCAAGTCACCGTCACATGAGATGGGGCTCTGCTCTCCTGGAGATGGCTAAACTCCTGCCTGCCCATGGGAATGCATAGCTTTTGCTTTCCCTATTAAACTGTCTTTATCTCAACCCACGAGTTCTCTGGCTTTTACCATTCCAGTTCTCTCCCCAGTCCCGCTGATGGGGGAGTGAGTGAGCCTCTGTGGGGGGCTTTGCTGCTGGGTGGGGCTAAACCTCAATAACCACCCAGCAAGTGAATTAGCTACATTCAAACCTCAGGCTGCAAGGAGTTACAAAACTGAGGTTTGCAAGACGTCAGCTACTCAACCTTCTATCTGCCTTGGTAGCGATGCTTTGAAGGGTGAATAGTTTGTCAAAGACAATCCAGAGCTTTTAGGGGAAAAGGGTACCAATAGCTTCCTTTTATAGCAGAAAATTGAACTTCTCTTTTGAAAGCAAAGCAAAATACCGAAAAGCAACTGCCTTTGTCCCATATTCACACCCAGAATCTGCCCCCACAAATGGCCCAGCACTCGCTAAGCGTTGTGTCTGTCACCCTCCAGTGCGGCGCTGCTCTGAGGCGCTGTCCTCGCTTCTCCCGGAGCACACACACAGCACCCGCCTTCCCCGAGAGATCTCTGCCCTCCCTCCCAGGAGTCCAGGGCTGAAATCCCACTGACACAACATAACACTTCCCTTCACGGCTGCCCTCCCGTCCCATCTCTCCCCAGCTCTCCCACCGTTCCCTGGAGCTGCATGTAGTGCTGTGAAAGTCGCTGAAGCACATTCGAATAAACACTGCAGTTCATACGGACCACAGGAGAAACGAGCATCCTTCCATAATTCATCCTCTCCACTTCGCACGACATTGCTCTATTGACCTATTTTCTACTGCTGGCTCCAGCATCAAATTTTAGGAAAGAGAGGTCAAACTGCATGCACATTAACTCCAAAAAAATTTGGTCTCAAGGGCTTGTGTTTGCATCCTCACAATTCTTGAGTTTCCTGGCTTGCAGAGCTATGAGAGCAACTGAGATGATGTTACGGGCTAGGTGTGTAATTTTGCGTCAATGTGAGAAAAAATAGAATGTATTGTGTGGTTACTCTGAGGCAACTTCAGTGCCTGCAGTGAATTACTCTTGCTTTATATTTTTCTGAGATAAGAATTAGCACCAATTGCTTTACTAAAATTGACTATCGTTTATGCTTTTTTCAATGAAATTGTAGTCCCACTCCCCCAAGGAGTTGGAGGATGAGATACTGAAATACACAGCCTAGCAGCTAGAGTTTTGCTTATTCATCAGAAATTAAGGAGCCTTTTGCTCTGCAAATTGCCTCAGTGGACTGAAATAGGCTCAAGCGTGTCACTTGTACAGTACTGACACTGGGATAATGCAGGAAGGCACACTGAGATGCTATGAGTACATTACCTATAAATAACATTTTTTTCTTCCCCAGTTGTATAGTTTTGTTTATATGCCGTTGCACAAAATGCCTTTCCTATTATTACTTAATAAAATATGATGTCTTAGAAAAATCCATCTCTGACACTGACTCTCTCTTTAAAGGTGTGGATATTGCAATGAAAAGATTTAAATTTTCCATTCACAATCCTTTGCATTTTCACGTACACCAGTTGGTTTAAAAGCAAGGCACTATTCACCATAATCTTGTTATTACAAGAGCGTTAGGAGCCAAGTGTTCATACCAAACTATAAAATGTTTTTATTGAACATTTTAATCTGCCAAAGTAGATACTTGAAACATTATAAAATATGGCCATTGCTGACATTAAAAATGGTGCTAAAATGCAAAAAGTCATCAAAGTTTTGTTTTTTCAGGCACGTGAACCTACTGGTTATTGGAGTTGCATTTTAAGTGTGAAGTGATTATCTTCCTCACTTTCCACATGCTCAGTGGATGAATCTGTGATTTACCAAACCTAGTGGCAGTTCTGCAGTTAGCCAGGAGTTTCACCCCTCATCTTTTGTATGAAGAAGGAGAACTGAAAAGTTAACAAATAAAACAAGTTTTAAAAGAGCCAGGTTTAAACACCACCTGCTCAGCTGGAAAACATGAAAATGATTAAAAAGCTGTAACAAACCTAATTTTCTCCAGCTGAGTCCAATCTGCAGAACTGTTCTTACTGTAGGACACCGTGATGCTGGGATCGGAGTAACTAAAGCGACATGAACCCGATCCTGGGAAAGCAATAAAATGAGAAGTGTTACGATACAATGAAGCATAAATGATTCTTCAATAACCACAGTTGCTGACTGTGCCTTTGTCACTTTATCACTTCTCCCCATTTTAAAGTGCTTTGATTGATGATGAAATTTCCTGTGATCTGTTGCTGAAGGTAAACACAAAATAATGCATGCCTTATGAGTCAGAAATAAAGTAGAAATGATAAATCACAGTAGTGCCATGTAATCTCTGCAAATTTCCCAGGGGAAGCCAAGTAAATTACTTAACACCCCCAACTGCAGGAAAAACCACACCATCTAATGTTTAAACAAAACCTTCTTATTAGAAAATAATCCACATAGCAGAATTCACAGGGAAAACTGTAAAAGACTTTTTCATATTACTGTATAAAATAAGAAAAGTCTAGAAATAAAAATACAGTAAGTGAGAGGAAAATATACACAAAATTACTTGAGCCAAGGGCAAATGTGTTTCGGGAATTTAAAAGAACAAAGATGTTACAAAATTAGTTATTTTAAGGTTGCCTGAAGAAAATTAAATTAAGAAATCATCCAATATACTCCCTAGGTCCTATAATTAATAACAAACACTTGATGCTGATCTGGGAATCTCAGAACACTTTACAAAAATGAACTAATTAAGCCTTATGGCACCCCTGCAAGGTAGGGTAATATATTTACTTTTCATTTATAAAAGGGTGCCTTCTGGGTGTTGTCACAAAAGATGAGCTTAACAATTAATACATGGGGCAGTCAAAATAACACAAAAACAGCATTGAGAAATTCATCCTAGAAAACATGATAAACAACCTGAGTGGTAATTAAACACACTAAAAATACTGTATTTCCTCAGACACCAGATAATTTATCTGTCTCAGAAAATTCGATGCTCAGTCAAACAGACACATTCTAGCCTGTGTTCCAAAGATCAAAATTTCATAAGCATATGAGATTCAAAGCAGCAGACATAATGTACTTTCCATGTTTAAGAGAAGCAGCTCTCAATTACAGCACCTCTGATGGCATCAGGGTACTACTGAGTACCACAGCTTTGCTCACAGTACGAGTACGTATTACATGTGCACAAGTAGTGTGTTATGTTTATGTGTGTCTCAGATACGTTCAATCACACTGAAAGTTGTGTAAATACATATTTTAATAGATGTATAAATGTATATACACACTGCTGACAATAAAATACTATAATTTTCTAACCCGGGGTGCTTATTTTTGTAAATTAAATAAATGGCCTGATTAAAAAGGTGTTAACCACTTGTACAAGAGAACAGCTTACACATTTTAATGGGAACATATGTCATTAAGCACAATGCTTGCAGCCCCAGCTCCCCCGAGGCAGTTCACACTCACAGCTCTCAGCCCTACAGAATTGCTTTTTGGCTCTGAGACACACATCACATACCCCTACAGGGGGAAGACCACTCCAAAACATGGGATGAAGTCTTCTCTCTATAATTTTGTCTCATACATCAACTAGATTCCTGGAAATCATCCACAAAGTTGCTTTCCTCTATCTTTCACTAAAGTTAAATTGCAAATAGAGTAACAGATAGTTCCGAGCCACTACAGCTGCGTGTGGTATGTTCAGCTGGTCTGACACGTATTCTTGCTGTAAAGAGGCACAGAATAATTAATATTGCAAAGGCAGCAGGACTTTGAATTACCAACCATGTATCCAAAATGACTACAAAGCAACTGTCTAGTTATATTTTACTTACAAGGCATTTTATTTCTATCATATTAAAACCAAATGATGTCAGGAAAAGCCTTTGCGTTTCATATTTGCCCATCTGCTGAGATGGTCTACTTTACTGAGTGACATCTGCTGTTGGTTCCTACTTCTGTGGAATTTAGGAGTTCCAACCCTTAATCACACTTGTTCATTTTATTTTAGAGGAATTCAGTTCAAAAATCAGGGAACTGCAGCCAGTTTGACCTCTTTGGCCAATCAGAGGCTGTGAGGTAAAACAGCAACATACTGAGTTTTATGTCAGACAGAAATTAAAATAACATAAACAGTAAAAATAACCAGCAATATGGACTTTATAGCATGTGCCATTCCAGTTAGTGCTATGATCAACTTTTGGTACCGTGCTCTTAAACAAAGCTAGGTCCAAATATGCTGCTTAAAAAGGAGAGAAAGCCGGATTTCCCACACAATCATCATGAAAAATGTTGTCTGTTAGATCTGAGCACCCTCAACTATGCAACGAAGATCAAAGCTGTTGCTTAAAAGAAATGGGGCCACTCAGAAAGGGCTTTGCAAGGTAGATGTGGTATTTCACTTTTGAGACTGGAAAAAGAGCAGTGGAGACAATAAAAAGAAGGGAGACAAATGCTGGGTTTTATTATTATTTTAATAAGCAGGGTGGGTTGTATTAAGATTAAAGTTATTTTGGGAAAGTCCTCGAGTTGCAATTACTCGCTGTAATGACAAATGTGTTTTTATCAGTGTTTAAACCCTCTTTATGTATGTTCTTGACTCAAAATCATAAGATAGCAAGATTATTTTTCATGTACCTATCTAATTCTGCAAAACTCAAACTGATAATTAAAAAAATTAAAAAGTACATATCTGGTACTTGAATCTTTTACAAAACTAATATACATCCTAGTTTACATTAAGAATTTCTTCCCAAGGAAAGGGAGGATGGTGATATATGCAAATGCACTACAGGACAGGGTTTACTGAGATGGTCTTGGAAGTCGCTGCCTTTCAATATGATTTTCAATATTACTTTAAATATTATTATTACTTAATACTGTGGCTGTTAGTCCGTGTCCCTGTTATTTCAGTAATCCTAAACTAGGATTATTAAAAATAGAAATCTCCTTTTTGGATGTTTACCTCTACCTCGACCAGCGAAGGTACATTCTGACTTTTCCACAAATAAGTGATCAGAACTCAAGTAGTAACATCTCAGGAATGGAGCTCTGGAGGGACGTGTCCTTCCCACTGCTCTCAGAGATGGTAATAAACAGTTTGTCAGCTCCGAGCAGAGAAGCAGGGGCAGGATGTCATGCCGTAAATCTTCACACCTTCCTGTCCTCTGAAGGAAAAGTTGTCCATAAAACCTTTTGAATGAGATTAGATTTGGTTTGCTTTCAATCAGGAAAGCCCGGGATTTGAATTAGCCCCGAAAATTGGTAGCAAAACCTGCACAATGATTACTGTAAACAAGTCTGTGTTAGGAAGCCACTGCATTAGAGAAAAAATGCTGTTTATTTCTTAAGATGAGTATGTCACAGCAAACTTGATGCCTTGGTAAAGTTATTGCTAGATAAATCTGACTAAGAGTTAGGATTATACTTTCAGTATTAAGGGCTTTCATGTGTAATTATCTATGGGGAGCAGGGGGCACCCCAAACCATCCTCTGATCAAGAACAGCCAGATTTTTCTTTACATATGTACAAGGCAAGCTTGTCCTTGTGTTTCAGGAACAAAGTATTTTTTTCCTTTGGAGTTATTTTACTCCTTTTGATAGACTTTTATCTGATGTTCACAGACTTCCAAAACTTTCAGAGAAAAGCTGGAGTAGAGACAACCTTCACAAATTTAATTTTAAATGATACATTTGAAGCTCAGACAGCAGTTTTGTCTGTTATCAGAAATTATAAGCAGCTTCAGTTATAAAACCCAGCCATTTTCATATACTGAATATTCTGAAACACTAATTTATTTGGCTGGTGCTTTACATGTTTGGATTTTTTCCCAAGCCAAATTTCAATAAAACAAAATTTTCTCAAAGTTGAGTCCAGGCACCGATGCTAATAGAAGAGGGTTTTGACTGGCAGAGTATGGGATTGCTAAATATCTCCTGACAGCTGCTTGTTAATTCTGCTTAGCTAAACAGGAAAGAATGGAAAAGTGAAACAAAAGGTTGTTTCTCAGTTGCTTTCTTGCTTGTTTCACAGGACTGGTAACCCATAGCCAGGACCTGACTAGGACAGACCACTCTCAGCGTATCCACCTGAAACAGTCATGGGTTTTGTCTTTCTTAATTTTAGATCTTGTTAAGCTGATCTTGGTTTCCCTCCAAGGCCATCTAAAGTACTGGTGAATATTTTACCTACCTTATTTTTTAAATGTCATGTAGGTAGCAGTACTAAGAGCATGGTATTTCAGGAGAGATGTTATGAATGCACCACTTACCAGCTGTTTGTATCCAGGTATTCAGTTATTTGTATCCAGGCTGACAATGGCAGGCAAAATTAATTCTCACCACAGCTTTGCCTCCAACTGTGTCAGATTTACAGAAACCCAAGTCATACAGCTGTTGGTCTCTAAGATTTCTTAACCACATTGATTAAAAGCTGGTGTTTTGCTGAGATAAAACTGGGTGCCATCTGCAAGGGAAGGAATATTGTGCTCCTTATAGAATGTGACATCCTCTGCCTCTTGACAACCTCTTGATAGTTCCTGCGAGTGCTTCCGTGGATAAGCAGATGAGATATCTAATGCTGGCTTTAAGGAGAATGAGTCTAATGGGGGACTGCACAAGAAAGATTCACACAAAAATTGTGCTGAAGGGTTTAAACTGTGTCCTGAATGCAGTCTGAAAAACAAAAGGGCACTGGGAAGAATCCCTTTTATCTAATGCTGGAAGATTACTTTTATTAATTTTGTTAATGGGATGAATAATGATTAGTATTTGCTAAGGATTATAATTTGCTGATATCACTTGAATTAAGCCAAACTGGATAGTATAAATTACTTGTGGTCAAATCTGGCTGGCTTGCTAATAGTTTTTTCCAAAGTAATGAATCATACTGTTTGGTATAATGAATGCTCCATGGATTCTGATGTTTTTTTAGGTGTATGTTTATATTAGTTTTTGATCAAGAGCAAGATTATTTTAACCAACTTAAAATATAGAATATTTAGTGCTGGATATACCAGAAGCACTGGTACAAAAATTTGCAATGCACTGTACATTCCATTCTGCCTATGAAAACTTGCTCAAGAGAAGGTCACAAGAGCATTTTGATTTTTCTTTGAAGTCACAACTTTGAATTTAGTTACAAATGTGATTTTTAATTATGACTTTCAGATCTTCAGATTGTTTCTTAACAGCTTTTCCCTGTTCACAGAATGAATTCAGAGTACAAAGAGATATTTTGAGTGTAAAAATATTCAAATTAAAAACTGTAAAAACTGCATTCTATTTTGTAATCACAGTCTATCTGTTCATGGAAACAAATACTTTTATTGCTGGCTGCTTTTCTTTCCCTTGTGGGAAAAGGATTTTGAATGTCTGTCCTCTTGTATGTGTTCTGATAAACAATCTGAAATAAATACCTGACATTAGGGAAAAAAATGCCAATGGCGTTTGCCTTTCATAAAAGTCAGATCTATTTTGGCATTAGCAAGAATTACAAATTTTGTAATGCAAAGTCTCAGTCATTTAATTTCTGCAGGTTTCTGAGAGCAGCTAACTTTTGTTCCACTGTCAGATTTAGGCTGTTGTTCCATTTTAGAAATGCTGAGTAGTTATTTACATCTAAATAAAATTAAAGGGTTGACAAGCAGGCTAAAAGCCTCCACTGTAAAACTGTAAAAGATGAGGAGAAGAATAATTAGTAAATACATTTGATAAAAATGAATCACAAGAACTTCATAAATGAAGTCCTAAAATTTAATCTGAGGCTAGACTCTAGGAGGATGGGGCCCTGAGCAAGCTGTCCTTGGCCAGGGTGTGATCCTGGTGGGAGCATGGAGCAGGTGATCACCCACAGCTCCCTTCCCATCCACCTCCTGCCAGGATTCCCAATAACAGCAAATGTACTTTTTATGAATTAATGCAGCTAATTTCCTTTAGATGAGAAGTCTGAGGAAATACTTATCTAGTTCAACTTCCTCTTAGTCTATTTTTATTCAGAGATCTGATGTGCTTCCTGCGCTCACACAAATTTGTTCTCTTCTAATGAACAAGATCAGATCACAATTCATATTGCTTTTTGTGCTGAGAATGTTAAGGAGAGAAAAATAAGCGGAGCAGAAAGCTATATTTCCCTCATGCCAGTTTCCAATTTATTCTGATGTAAAGCTGTTCAGCTATTTATAGTGTCTCTTTCTGAGATACAGCCAGCAGGTATGTGCTTGGGTAATAGTCTGTGGCCAAATAAATAATTACATGATGCTAAATTTAACCACTTTCTTAAGTGCAGCAACATCATATAACACCTTGCTGTAGGCAAAGTGAATAAACTCACTTAGACCTGGATGAAATGGACACCCAGGAATTGTAGCTACTGAAACAATAGTATCATTAATGCTCCCAAAATACTTATAACTGTAAGTATTGGATGTCTGACAAAATAGGAACCCCTGTGTTCAGGAAGCATTTCTTACTGCTGCACCCACATTGTACACTTCAACATTATTGCCATTAAATAGTTAATGTCAGATTACGTGGAGATCCTCTGAGGGTGACCTTTCAATGAAGCTGGGCAAAAAGTAAATGATATCATCTCAAAGTAGTTCAGTAGTACACTAACACATATCAGTAAATAGATGCTTTGTGTAACTGTGTTTAGCAGCCTGGGTCAGCCTCGAAGGTCTCTAATTAAGAAAATGACTACCATAAGGTGCTGGTAAGGGTATTAAAATAGTGCATTCAAATACATGAAGTTTTATTTAGATCTCTACAGCCAGTCCATTCTAGAGAGGCAGTAGAAAACACACATTGGTCCCAAAAGCTGTGTAAAAGGAGATACCTTGAAGATACAGATATGAAAGTCCTTTCCTTGGCTGCTTTAGTGAAATTCCCTGGCACCAAGAAAATCTGGGAAATAATTTTTCTCAAGCCAGTTCTGAGCTGAGGTGTCTCTCTTTTCTGAAACCAGGTGATTACCTGCCTTTAAATGTATATGCAGGTAGATAATAATTAGTTTAGTAAAAGTTGGTTTTTGCAATTCCTGATGGGCTTTTCTATTTTTATCTGCTTTTACTTTTCAATCCCTCACCCACTGGAGAAGGAGCCAGGGCTGTTTTGCTGAGCTGGGGGCTTCTCCGTCCCCCCCCCCCCTTCCCCCAAGGAACTACAGATGCTTTGTTGTTTAATTCAAAAATGGACCTTTTTAATCATACAAAAGTGTTATCCTCATACAATGAAATGAGGAGGATTAAGAGGAGTCTGTCTGTAATCCAGCATTTATTATTTGCAATGACCAATTCCATAATGGCCCACGTTTGACTGTGAGGTGCTGGCATGGCCACCTGCCCTGGATCTGAATCCTGAGGCTCTTTATCTTTTCTGCTTTTCTCCATGTAGTAAATCTTTAACGCTCACATTTTAATTCCCAACAGTGGCTGAGAAGCCCTGGAACAGAAGTAATAAAGACAATATTTCATTGTAACCTTGGGCTAGCCAAAACAACACAAATCATTTTGCCCCAAGGCCATTAAAATGTCTTTCAAATACAGCATCAACTTTAAAGCCTGGTTTCAATCTAGGTATTACCTAGGCAGCCCCTCTTGTAAAACTCAGCAAAATCAATAGACACCACCTAACATTTCCACATGCTATGTGAAGAGTACTTGATGATGTTACTTACCTGTCTTATCCTATCACATTAGATGATATGCATAACCTATGCATCAGCACAAAGGGCTTTTCCACCAGAAAAGGGAAACTAGTAGGTTTCATGTCAGACAATAGCAAATGGCAATTTGTGTAGCCAATCAAAAAAAAAAGTGTAACAATGTTTTACTGGGGAAAAATGGGAAATGAATCAAGCAAAAGAAATGCAGTATGATAAATGACACCAGTTTTGGTATTGAGTTATGTTAAATTCTCAAGCTCTTCCCAAATATATAGGAAAGAAATTAAAAGAGCCTGAGGGTTCAAATATTTTTAATTCTGTGCTCTTGCTGCTTAGAAGGGACAGAATCTAACTCTAGTAACAATGAATCTGTGGCCACCAGAACTGCCCTTCTCTGCTGGTACCACTATCAGCATGACTGTATGGATGTGCCATGCCTGCAGTGGAAACCTGGTGCTTCCTGGAAGGCACTGGAGAGAGAGAAATTTTTGTGACTGAAGGAAATCATCTATATAGGTGACTAAAGCAAAGGAGGTGGGGCTCAACATGCCCAAAACATTTGGCACCACAGCTTCTTCCATGAGGTTGTTTTGTGTTCAGCTAACAAGATAGTGATGAATTTGAAAGATCAAGTGCTCCTCCATGCTAAATTCAGAAGGGGTTTATTTTTCACTTTGGTATTTCTCTAGAGACACGTGAGTGAATTTTCGTGGCAAATCTGAAGGAAGTTTCTCATCCCTACCCAGTTCTGCTGAGGCTGTCTCACAAAATGCTGTAACAGCATTTGTCAGTCATCCAATAGCTTCTGCTGATTGTAAAACTGACTGAATGAAACCGGAAATTAAGAGAAAATGATTAGCAGTGGTTCCTTTCAGCCAAAGCTAAGACCTATTTAGCAAAACATGTTTGGACCTGTTCTATTGAGTGGTCTGAATCCAAGCAGAGGATAAACTGCATAAAAAAACTACTGTCAATATAACAGCTACCACCAGAACCGAATTAAAACATGATAAGAACATAAATGATAAATGTCTTCAGACTGCTACATGGGGCCAAATGCAGTCATTGTTGTTCACATTGCTGAGCCAAAGTGGAATCAGTATGTTTCTGTTGGGAAGGAGAAGGGATCATCCCACGCACATCTCTGCAGAGCGCTCCAGCTGCTGCTTTAGGGGACAGCCCTAGCAGTGAGAGACTGCTGTTTATTTTTGTAAGATTATTTTGTGTTCATCATGATCTTCTATTTGCTGAGCTTAAATGAGACGTAAATGTGAGTTCTGAAGTGCAGAATCCTGTCAGGTAAGGACTAATCCAAAGGGCACATTCAACAATTCTAATGATGACGCTGATGATATAGTAATAATAATAATAATAATAATAATCTGTAGATTGAGCATGCATCAGGGCAAAATAGTATTTCCATTATCTACACAATCAAATAAATTTTATAGTCTAATTCTGCAAGGCTACACTGGTAACAAAGGAAAATTGCCACTACAAATAATGAGTGGAATAAATAAGCCTGAAAAAAATTAAATTTTATTCTGTAAAGGCGATGAACACTATCTGTGCTTTGTCTTCAACAACCATCACCAAGACCATTAGGCCATGGATTTTTCTGGGTAAAACAGCTCTCACATAGATCCTAGTGACCTTGGTAACTCAGGGAGAGAAATAAAGTCTGCTGCTTAATGATTCACTAACCTGATGTCTTTGGATGAGGCAGGACATGACATGAAAATCCTTTTGGAATCATGTCAAAGATCTGCATCGAAATCCATGACCCTTACTCATATGCTAATTAAAAGCAATCAATAGCATATTTTAAATAGGTTTCTGATTTACAGTCACAGAGGACTGTGAAATCAGCAGCATCAAAAACACACTGTAGACAACTAAGCCACATGGAAGTCCTTGGTATGTGCATTGCACAAACACCTCACCTATTAGAAAACATGACTGTATAAATGTAAAGTCATCACAGGTAATACAATTACTCTGCAGTTAAGTACAGCTGATGGTCTGATGGATTTTCAAAGCTCAGGAAATTTGAAGTGAAGGCAGGGATGGTTACTCAACCAGAAAATAAAGCTGCAAGAGTGGAAAGTGTGTTGAACAAGATTGGAGAAATTATTACTTCTGTACTGGTTTAAGTGATTATACTGTAAGATTGTCAGTGAAGTATTTATGCATGTAAAAGCAGAAATTTTGGCATTTTATTTCCTTTTGAGGAAGGTAGAAAATGGGGACAAAGTGGGTACTGTAGAATGAAGATCACCCTAGCAACATCTCTGCACCCTGAATTACCAAAAATCCTGAATGGTTGAATACCAATAATAATATTTCTTAATAATATTTTAACCATATTAAAACCAACACACACACACATTTATCCTTGCTATAGGATTCTATTAGAAATATATTAAGGGAGATTGAGAAACTGCTGGCAGGTATTGTTAGTGATTGTAAGAGATTAATTTAATACATATGGAACCCTGTATGGAATCCTTGTCAAATGCTGTAATCAACAATTAACTTGGTCACCTGACAGATGTTTAAAGAAAACGATTTGGAACAGTGAAAGGTGCAATAGCAATAGATGACAGAGAAGTGACTGAATGATGTTAAAGAAGCTGATAACAAACTGTAACTCTTGGTCAGCCCTGAAATAGTTGGGTGGATGATCATTGTAGGTCCCTTTCAACTGAAATGGTTCGGTTCTATTCTATTCTATTCTATCCCAGAAGCAGCAGGAAAAAGGGCCATTCTTAATCTACAAGTAAGGTCCAAATGCTTGTGGTTCCAGACCACTGAGCAAATCACAACATGAGTGACTCATCTTCTGGATGATATCTACTGGGATTTTCCTGAGAGGACAGAGTCCATCTGGCAAAATCACAAAGCATTCTCACAGATTAAAGCCTGCTACTAAAGCCTCACTGAAAACTGTTTTTACTGAAGGTTAATGTGCTAAATTTGATTCATGTCAAGTCTTTTCTTTAGCAATAGCTAAGGCACTAAGCATATGATCCGTGCAGCAAAGATGCCTAAGGAATTTCCAGTGTCAAGGCCTGACAGCCTTCAAGCACTGAAGATCACCTTTGCTCATGTGTCTTCAAGTCTTTCACGTTAACAGCAAATAATGCTCTCAGAGAGCAGCCCCTTCCTTGCCAGCTCAATGATATTCTCAGGGTCCACCGGCAGTTTAGGGACAGGCTTTATTATTTTGTTTATTGTAGGAAAGTGATTTTGCATCATACTGAGATTCTTGTAAGAGGTTTCATTCTCCAAGATGAGCATATAGACCAATATTACACATATGAAATGACCATAACTCAGCTAAAATCGATTAGGGAAAGATGGTTTATGATTACAAACAACTTTTAAATACTGCAAGTCACATATTTGCCCTACAAAGGTAGTTTTGAAGGGGAGTGAAAATAAGGATTAATGGTTGACTCAAAGTAAAACCTGGTAGATTAGGGAACCCAACATTTGCAAAAGTTCATTATAATAATATTTTGGAAGGGAGAGTCCAAGTCCAAGCTTTATCTCCAAATAAAGCAAAATGTTTTTGAACCTGTAGCGATTTCTTTTTTTGCAAGACTAATGGTTTGATCCTTAAGAAACAGAGCAGAAGTGCCAAATGTTTGTAATATCTGAAGGTGTAACCTTCTCAGAACCCCCTTCCCCCATAAACCAATTTTGGTTTAATGTAAAACAGTACGGAGGTTAGATTTGTTTTGAAAATTAGGGGGAGAAGAAGAATTGCTAATTTGCTCTAGTAATGACAGAGGATCTTTGTGACAATGGCACGAAAGTTGAATGGAAAGCAATTTTCTAGTAGGTTCGTGCTTTACAAACATTATGTATTTATCCAGTATAAGATACTGACAAAGTCATCCTGTTTTCAGAGGAATGTGAAAGAATTTTCATAACAAAGCTGAAAAACGGGAGGTTTCCTTGTCAAGTTATTTTCATTTTCAAATACTGTTAAACAGCCAGAAATGATCTAGTAATATTAAGACATAAGGAGAGAGCTATGGAACAAAGGTTTTCAAGGCAATATTTTCCGTTAACAATTTTCACGTTGTTACACACGTGGCTCCGAGGAGCACCTGCCCTGGAGGCCAAGATGAGTGTTGATACTCATCACAGCATCTTCAGCTCCAGCAGAGGCCCTGCAGAGGAAGGAGGGATGGGAAGCACCTGCCAGTGCTGACCTGCCCATGCAGAGCCTGCACAGCCCACACACACCGGTGGGCTCCTGAGCACATGCTGAGAACTCCCAAGGAGCAAGCATAAGCACAACAACTTGCACACCTCACACCTTGGCATTGCTCCCTCAAAGCCTTTTCTCTTCTCCCCATGGGATTTTATGTCTCTTTCTTCCTGTGTTTAGCTCTCTTGCTAATCTCTCAGTACTATGAGTCACCTTCCACCACAGTGGCCCATGTGAATGACAGATCATGTTCAACCCTGGGGAAGCCCAGGGATGTAGCTGGGGGGAAAAGGCTCAAATTTGGAGTGAGAAATAGAGAATATTTCAGCTAATGAATCAGACTAACGTTGTGTGGCAGCTGAGTCCAGAGGCTTTTATGCAATATCCTGCAATTCCCAAGCTGTTGAATCAGATGTTCTGGCCTGAGAGAGCCCAAAGGCATTGCTTTAAATATCTCAATTAACAACCCCACTGAACATTAAGGAAACTGCTAGACATGTCAGTGTTAGGTCTTGGAGAAATGTAGTGATGGATGATGAAGACATTTGAAGTAATCAAAATTTTCTGCACACTTGGGCACAGAGTGCATGAGTGTAAATATCACCCCAGCCCTGGACCAGCTCTGAGTGGATGCTGCATGATAGATGAGTTCAGTTCATTCCGAAAGGATACTGCACATTAATGTTGTCCTGTGTGCTGAAAATGCCTTAATAATCACATTTTCATCCTAAGTAAGCCTTCTTCTTTTCAACTGCCTTAGCCATTAAAGAGCAAAACTACCAAATATGTGATACATGAAGGAAACCATACAGAATATCAACTAATGAAAAATTCACTAGTCTGTTACCCTTCCTGACCACAGAGTTTAAAAGGATCTGGAATTTATGGTGAAACCAGAATCTTTTCTTTTTTATCTTCATTTCCTAGTACTCTACTGCCTATATACCTGCAAATACAAAATTCCATCTGTTAATTAGGGGCAAGAGAAATTAAAGGGTGTGCTCTTTAGTGAGGCCAAAGCTATGTGACAAATTTAACATAAAGATACCCCCAAAAGGCTACAGCTAAAGCTATTCCATGCTTGATAGAAAGTGGCAAATATTCTTTAAAAAAAAAGGCAATTCCCTTGGATCAATTCCTGAAAAGGGTTATGATTAAATCGGACATTTGGGAATAAGCTGGAAACTGGATTCTAAATCCAAGTAGTGCTGAGCTCAGCAGCAGTCCCCTGGCTCACACTGGCTTCTATCAGTTACAAAACCAATCTGCATTGTATTTCTAACTCAACACAGGCACATGGGGAAATATGATACATTTTCATCTGGAGGCTGAAATTTTATTTACTTGGATGTGCATCCACCCCTCTCCTGCTCCATCATACTAAGAATTGTGCTGGTTCCTACTGGTATGAGTTCAGGTATTCCTAGGATATATTCATGACAATCCTGTCATGTAGAGTATTTCCTGCTCAGCCTTTTCTTATCCCTTTTTTATTTGACCTTTCACATCTGATAGGCACAAATGCTCCTAGTGAAATATAAAGTCTCATTTTGAGACCTGTGGGAGCCTGCACCCTTCTGCAGTTCACCTGCAGCAGACACCAGGCACTGGGCTGTGACAGCAAACATTCACCTACCAACCCATTCCCCTTACCCTGCTGTTAACCACCCCAGGTCACTGCAAAAACAATCCAAAGAAGATTTCTGTAAATTTTCATGGAAAGTGAAATTCCCCCATCATTGCAAACTTTCAGCTTTGTAAAAGTCACATCTCCTTGTGCTTCTGCCAGTGAGCAACACATCTCAGTGGACCAAGTGAGCTGCTACCCTTCTACTCTCTGAATGAAACTGCAGGGCAGCAACAGGCTGGTTTTCATCTGACGCACCCAATATTTATGCAGTAATTCAGCTGAGGATTGGATAAATTTTTCTGGCTTTTTAAAACCAGTAATTCAAAATAAAAGGATAGATACCAGTCCTTAGATGTATTAACACTGCAGTCAGTTGCAGGTACTGATGACTTCAAATACCCTGATGAACAACTTCAGGTAAAAAGCAAATTTAAATGATGTATTTCTGAGCCTTCTAGGATTTTGATTTCCAATCCATTAAAAAAACCAAGCTGTTTTCCAAGCTACCTGATTGTTCTTATTTTCAACTGAGATTTCCAGGGTTTAATCACACGTCTCTTGAGATACTTTTGGAGAATTAGTTTTTTAAAAATACAAATATGATTTGGAAATATATGTCCAGGGGTCCACAGAGGAAGCAGGCTACATTTCCTGCTTGTTTTTTTATTGAACCATTTGTATCAAAAGAACATTTTTCCTTCATATTTTGAACACTGATGTATGAGTTAACAAATTAGGTGTGTTCCAAATTTGCCCTCAGCCCAAGCCACAACCTCTACCATAATTTATAGCCAGAACTGCACAGAGAAATGTGCAATAACTCACAGTATTCTAAGTAACACAGCATACAACTATGCTCTTGATAATATGAACTTAATAGCATTTAGTCTTCATCTGCCCTACCTATTCTCTTTGTAGAAATGTGTTAAAAACAGCACTACCTAGGTGTAACTTGGAATATATCAGGGGGGTTAATGTTAAAACCCTTCATTTTTTTTTAGAAACAACAATCGCACTTCAGAGAAAGACCAAGGAATTATTGTGTGAAACATCAGGTTATAAAATAGGGGAAAAAAACAAAACTCAAACATGGCTCATCAGAGTACCCATTGGAGTTTTTAATTTCCAAAATTTAAAAGACTATCTCCATATCAGGAGACGAATAAACACACTGCAGTTTTTAAAAGATTTTTTTAATCCCTCATGTTGAGTGTAACATCAACCAGAAAGGTACCCCTAAACTTCGTCGCCATTTTCCTTTGCAGAAATGACTTTTTGCACTTTCTTGGGTGAAAGAGTAATCTAAACTTACCAAGGGAAAATTGAAGGACGGATGCAGTAGTTGTGTTAAGGCCATTGGTGGTCTACGGGAAGAGAAGCAAATAGTTTTGTTAGATCAGCAGAAGAATACATTCATCACTTGTTTTTCTTTGAAAGCATGGAAAATCTCTAGACACCTACATCTCCAGTGCATAGGACTGTTAATCACCAGCCCTTTTAGGTTGAGTGATCATGGACATTTTTATTATGTCATTTTGATTATTGAAATCTCATCATATGTCAAAGCCAGAATTTTTTTCCACCATACTAATGTCTACCAAAAAAAGCACATTTATGTGCAGCACTGGCATTTGATCACTGTTTAGAAGATTGAAAAAATGAACTCTGTGGTTTATGGTCAGCTTAGTGTAAATCTGTATATATGGAATGGTTCTCACTTTTCCCAGCACAGAACAAGGACTGAAAATTATCATAAATAAATAATAAAAATAACATTAAGTAAACTTAAAATAATGAAATATTTGGAGGAAACAGCAGAACTTAAATCTTACACACCAAAGCAAACAAAAAACCCTGCTGATACTATATGGTATGTACAGTGAAATATGGTAGCAGCATCTACCCCCTGCTGACATCCAGCCAAGACCTAGAAAGAGACAGAAAACACCAGCAGCTCACCCTGTACTCAGCATACCACCCTCCTCTGAGGCCTTTCTCCCTTCTTTGAATGCCTCCATATTGCAGTAATTCAAATTAGAATGGTTTTCCTAAAAATGCTATAAAATAAAAAGCTCTAGTGTGTTGTGAAGGACACCTAAGTCTTTTCAATCTATTTCAAAAGTTGGATTTAACAATACTTCTTCTTAACAAGCAAGGCATGCTGTGGTGGTGATGCAGAAGAGCAAAAGGGCCTGGATTTCTTCCAGTGCCAGTGCACACCTAGTTGTGGTATTCATTAAATAATGCCTTTGAAAATAATGGATGGAGATCTGCATGAGCTGGCATGAGGTTTTGGTGTGTTTTGTTTCTTTTCTACATACATATTACATACACAGAAGAATTTCTTATAAATATTAAGGAATGGTATCTTCACTGAAATGCATTGAAGATTAGCTGATAAAAAGACTACATGTCCGAACAGGTAATTTTAGTTCTTAAACAAGAATAGGGAAGCTGCATTTACATAGTCCCTTAAAAATACAGTCACATTCCCATTTAAGTCATTCTGTCAGGATCGATTCAGTATTAGGTATCACACTTATCATGCCAAATAATAAATTGCTTTCTGATTTGAGTTAGGAGCACCTATTATATTAGTTTTCATTCAGTTAATTATGTTGTGCAAGTTATAATTTGAAAACAAAACATTTATTGAGGTTCAGTAGCTCATATCACCAAGAAATTAAACTTATCAGTTATCACAGAAGAGTCATTCATGTAGACTTAGACTGTGTTGTGAATCATTTCAGCAATGCTTTGTGAAAAAGCATTAGACTTCCTAAAAACTTTTTGCAAAATTCTGCAGAGGACTGCTTAGCTCAGACACTGCAGAGAGCATGGTAGGGAGCCTTCAGTAGTTATTTGCCTTTGCTTGCAACATCTCTGATGCTACACACCTTTCCAAGATTTTGCCAGCTGTAAATTCTCACCAACAGACAGAGACAGTTGGTATTAAAAACACTCTGCCTGCAGTAACAGGTGGCTACCGGAAATCAGAAGAAAAGGAGGAGGTCAAAGTAGCAAACCAGCAGCTGTTAGAGCTGGTGATATATTTTGCAAATTCACCTCTTCTTGACTAAGTATTTTAAAGCAGGAATTCATGTACTGGGAGCCATTAGCAGGAACAGAGATTTCATGATCCATTTCAAGCAGGGGCAGATTAATGAAAATCGTGGAGAAATGAAACAGGTTTTAAAATTTGTGACAGAAAGAGATACGTTGTGAAACTGCCAAAACAACTACAAATGAGAAACAGGTTGGTTCTAAGACAATAGGCATTTACATATATGTCCATACTCAAAAATAAAACTAGATCACACCTCTGGCCTGAACACTGTCTTGTGCTCATCCATAATGTTAAGCTATTGGCATGTTCCTGCAGAAGAATTTGATTTTTCTGCAACACTGCCATAATATTTATAGATACATTCATTTTTAGGCTGGTAACTGTTTATAAGCATGAAGATTTTTTCAGCTGATTATTTAATCACACCACTTTGGTATCATAACAAATTTTTTTCCAAATTCCTGATGCCACAGTAGTGCTACTTTACCACACAGCAATGTGACAAATACAGTCCAAGACTGGATTTTGAAGCCAATTCCTGATTCCTAAGGATAGTTTAAATTGCTTTTCAGTAGGGAGAGGACAGCTAAGGAATGACAGTTCAAAACCCTCGGATCTGGGACCCTGGGTTTGTTAAATGTCACAAACATTTTTTTCCAAGTTGTGTTACCTGTGCTGAGTACTACAATTAAAAATGAATGTAAAAAGTGGAAAAACATCCTAGTGGTGTGACTTCCCTTTCACACAGGACATAAACGAATATGTGCCTTCTCAATGCAATTAGCAAAGCCTAGCATATTCAAACAGGATGCAAAGCAGCAGAGAGGCCATTTAACATCCCTGACAGGATTCCCTGGCTGGAGCTGGCTGTGAGGGAAATTCTCCTTTATCTGTAAAATCTCTAAATTAGTTTTATATGTGTTTATGACTTTTATGCACCACATCAGCAATATCTACACTGCATTTGTGTAATTATGGTCCCAGTTAAGGATGTAAAATTAACCCTGTGAAAAGACTTGTCAATGTCTGAAATGAAGGGAAGATGCCTGGCCAAAACCACTTCTGTTTTATGGCCCTCTTCCATGTTTGCTCTTCAAATAGCTCTAATCAGCCTCTCCCTCCATTCAGAAGACTGTTGAAAACATGAAAATTAATTTTGAATTACATGGGCTTTGATCTGGCCTTTTAATTTCTCAGTTCTTTCCAGAACTCCCCTTTTATGTACATTATTGCAGCTAGCTGCCCAGCATCAGCATGTGGGCATTGGTTTATGTATTGCTATTCATTTTCCACACCCAGATGACCCCAAGTTAATGCAAATTGTACCATGTTGTTTCTTACAGCAATTTTATGACCAAACTACCCCCCAACAAAATTAATTCTGTCCCATTCATCATGACTCAATCTGTTACATACACTTTCCTGAGACTGGCAGGTGCTTGCTCCAGGCTGCATTTAAGTCTGTAGGATGCATTGTTCACAAGTGATGTTTTACAACCAAATTAACATTTGTCAACAGGGACAAGAAAAAACGGGACAAGACTAATAAAATAATAAAAGAGAAATGAACCCTGTCTCTATTTAATTGTTGGATATAAAAAGAGAATGATGCCAGTTTGACAACACAGTTCTATGTCCTTGACTTTTCAGTATTTCAGAGATACTTTAAATAACTTGGATACACACTGGATCAAGAGACTGTCCCTTGCCAACTATCGCAGTAACCTTTGGTTAGCATCTATCATTTAAACCACTGAGAGGTTCCTGGGTGCATTCTATGGGCTTATCACCTTGCTCAAGAACCTCTCTGCTAAAAACTGAACTTTCAAAGCACACCAACATCTCTGCAGCTGACACACTTCATAGGCTGCAGCCCCAGCCCCAGCAGAGGAGGCAGCCTTCACTTACCAGTTCTCTGGGACCGTATGGCTCGCAGAACGTGGCAGCGTTGCCGTGCATTATCACCCCGCAGTGCTCCCCGACCTCGCAGTTACTGCACTCAGACCTGCAGGGAGAGCACACCTTGTTCAGAATGGAAACCACAGACTGGATCTTTGAGACCACACTGGGCTTGAAACTGTAAAATCAGACTGCTGTGCCTTGGTGCTCAAACTGGATTGTTTGTTATCATGGTGCTGAACACAAAGGTCGGGCAACTGTAAGAATGATTCACTAGAGCTGCCTCTTGTGAAAGGCCCTGGTGAGTTAGGACTTGCTCTCTGCAAACTGCCCCTCCTCTAAAGAGGGATGTCCCTGCTCGTTGAATGTGAAACAATCTCACCTTGGAAACCAAGTTGAAATCTTACACGTATAATTTACCCTGAAGCTACTCTTCTCAAAAAATCCTTGTGAACATTTGATTTACCATATGTAAACCCACCGTCATGGAGTTCCACAAAGAACAGCTGAGGACAAGGGGCTGGGATCAGCCCCTCTCCTGCTTGCAGGGCTATTTCCCAAAGGCCAGGCTTGAGGCTGCAGTGTAACATGGCACTTGCTGTTGCTTCTATTTGTATTTGTCATATCCCATATTCCTAGTAAGAGAGTTGCCACTCTGCTCACCTTTTAGGGGAAAAACTATGAAGAAATATTATGAGAGGCTTGTAAGTGCTGCAGAGACAAGTAATTACACCTCCCCTGATATTTCTTAATTTAATATGAAGGACTTTGTGGGCAGCCTGACTGCAAAATATAGGGAAAGGTCTGTCTCCCCCACCTTCCAGGATCGGGGTATCAGATCTTGGCATGAGGACCACATTTTCAAAAAATATTGGATATACTCCTGGTCCCCAACATGCTGCCTGCAATAGTGATGATCAACATTGCCTTTGGGCATCCAAAGCTCAGCTTAAACCTCAGACCTACAGAGAAACATTTACTCCAGAAAAAGAATCAGACACAAAAAATGTTTGAGTTGTTTTTCCTGTATGACCGTGCCAATGAAGTAATTCAGCAATTCATACTGATAGCATTTAGGATTTTGAATTTAAGCAGCAAAATAAAATATTCTAATAAAATAATATCGTTCCAATCAATTTCAGTGAATTAATATTTACTTACAGAAGTCACAGTCAGCAAATAATTTTATTTCTCAATAAAAGGCAAAAAGAGAGCACGTGAGTGAATAAAATGGTACTTCCAGAGAAAGCACGGAAGCAGAGTTCACAGAGGATGTGTTTTGTCGCTATCTAAATTTCACTTGATCCCAAAGTTCTGGCAACTGAAGAGAGAGGGACAGGAACTAGAAGAATTCTTGGAATTCTGTAGGATTCTGGCTGTTACATAAATTATTTTCATTGTCTGCCTCTACATTTTTGAATTTTATAGTGGAGCATCTACCCAAACTCCTGATATGTGCAAAGAGACAGACAAGGCAGGAAAACTGCCATGAATACTTTGTAGGGACCACTTAGTCCTTCCTGAAAGGTCAGGCTACATAATCCAAGAGATATTTTAATTCTGTAACTCTCATATTTCAATGAATAAAAAGTGATTAATTTGTTCTACTTCTGTAATGTGGTCTATGAAATATTGTCTGGAAATCCAGAAACACTGTCCTGCTAATACAGCAGTTTCATCATCGGTTGTCTTTTCTAGGATGACTCCTGTCATACAAAATTGAACGGCTGTTAGTAATCCTGATTCAAACCTTTGTGCTCTCTTTGAAATGCATTACCTTTGACAATAAACTGCTCATTAGCTTGACAAGAATGCATGAAGAGCAAGATAATTGATCTGCTGTTCCTCAGATCATCGTCATAGCACTACGTGTTTAGAAACGATCCAATTTGCTCCGATCCTGGTGCAGACAGGAAGGTTAATTTCTTTTCTATTTATACAAACAGAAGACAGTATTAATTGCCCTGGCTGGGTGCAGCTTTCTACATTATCTTTCTCACCTGCCTGGTCTAAAATCTTAGCACATTAAAATCACTTCAGCTTTCTCTTCACAGCTGGTCCTCTGCCACTGCTGACATGTGTCGCATTTATCGAGATGACTTCTCTGCAGACCTGCCATCGCTCTCATCTCTGGCTTAGAGTCTCACCTCTCCCTGCTTTGTTCTTCACTTTGCTGAAGGGGAAACATCTGCTGTTTCCCCACCCCTATTTGTAATTTCTTTTCCCTCTACAATACCTGAGTATGTGGACATTATATTGACTGATGTCTTTCGTGATGTCTGAACCATAAAGAAGATAAACATCTCAAACTGCCAAGAGATTTTTAAACATAAATCTTTCTGAAGTTTAATCCCACAGTTTTAGTGCAATTTGGAAACCACTTTAGGACCCCTCTCTCCTGTCACAAAGCTTTCCTCAACCTCTTTGCCACTGGAAATATCACTGTACCTGTACATTTCTCATATGCCATGAAGAAGTGATGACCAAGAGAATCTCTGTTTCTTATTGATTGATTTTACATGCTCAGCTATTCTTCATGTCATCTTTGACAAGTGTGCCTTCTGTAAGTGACTGCTGCTTGGCTTTAAGATGAAACATGACATCAGATTGGGAAGGAGAGTTTAGCCAGCAATACACTTCTGTACTGGCTCTTTCTCTTTTAAATGTACTAAATCCCCTGTTTGCTACAGTTCTACTATTAAAACTGTTTTATACAGAAACATACATTAATGCCAGCGTTTATTCTTTACTAATTTATGCATCTTCTTAACATTAAATAATTTATCATAGGATTAAACAGAAATATTTTTTTACATTTGTTCTTGTTTGGCCTGGTTTAGTTCTTATATAGCACCTTTTTTATAACCTCAGCCGCAGTTTTATGAGTTTACATGGAGGCAAGATGGTCACAGGAACAGGTGTTCAGTGACCTAGACAGTCTTCTTCACACCACGAATCTTGGACCTCTACTCATCCAGCCATTCCCTGGCAAGCGGTACATGGTGCAGATTCCCTTTCCCTACTGAAGAAACCAGTTACTTCAATGGCTCCTGAGCTTTCTGATCTAACAGTGTCCTGTCAGTTTTCAGAAAGCCTCATGGACACTAATCACCTGTATTATTTGGCTTCTAATTGAAAAATGCACTAAACATTTCTTTCTAATTAGTTCCACAAGTCAACAGTGACCAGCTGAGCATGGATATTGGTGCTACGTTTACAGTGGTGTGAGAATCACTTACCTACCTTAACTTCCACAGCTAGTACGTCAGATATATAATATGTTGGGCATTTATGATTGTGTAAAGCATATTTGTTTCACAAGAATAGAAATCTTTGTAAAGTTGGTGGCAAATGAAACCCAAGAAATGAGGAAATCTTTGCTTAAGTAAGCAGGCTTCTGCCTATGGGTTGGGGACTTTGGAAATGACCATATTCTGACATGACTGGACACTGGAAGAAAAGATTATAAACATTAGTTGGACAAACCACACGAGAAAATCCTCATCGTGGGTGGTTTCCCAAGAAAATGAGACAGATGAGTCATGCTACCGTTCCTGCATTCCCAGCATTCTCCTTCTTTGTTCTCCTCATGTGTCCACTCCTGTTGCCTCCTCCTCTCCCTGTCCCTTTCTCACTGTAGCAATTTTTCCTCTTTTCTTTCAGTCACCAAATTTTGATTTTGGTGAGGAACGGTGGTGCTGTGATTTTTCTTTTACAAAGAGCCTTATCCCAACCTTCCCCTTCTCTTCCTTCTGCAGCTCCAAAAACACTCATAACCACTCCTTCCCTGTTTCTGAGCCTCCAAAGAAACAGATGGTTGCTGGGAAGAATGTGTCTTTTAATGCTTTTGAAAGAGCAGAATTCCATAAAAACCAGGCAGTCATTCTAGAAATCATACAGTGCCCTTGTGCAAAATAGTTATTTGATGTGAGGCCTCTCCCAGCAATGGAGTGACACACAGGCTCTGCTGGGACTCATAAAATTGGACACACAGAGAGGCTATAAACTGCTTATCTGGTGCACTTGGGCGGTACATCTCTGCCAGAGCTGCACATGCCAGAAGGGGAATCAGGAGGAGTGGGAAAATATTAATCACTTCCAAGCCAGTGTTATTTAGGATTTGGGGAGAAAAGATTGTAGGAATACACAAACACTTCTCTTTTCATCTGCACACAAATAATGGCTTCAGAAGCTGTTAGAGTGGGTCAGTGTAAGTGCCCCGTGGCACAGCCCTGCTGGGGTGTCTGTGCACACGAGGCAGCTGCTCCGCACAGACCTCACCAAGCAGGGCTGGAAATACTGCTCCAGCACTCACTGCAATTGTTTGTGGTAAAGATGGGATTTTAGCAGCTGCCAGGGGAAAAAAATGCAATTTTAGGGTGGATGGCAACAACTGTTAATAACTCCTAATTTTACTCCCACAAGACAATCAAATGAGAATGAGCTTTCTGCCACTAAGCGGGTCTTCACTGGAGGCAGAGCTACTGCAGAAATCCTTTGTGCAGAAAAGCTCATGATACCTCATTATGGTTTTCTTTTATTTGTGCTCCACTTCTATTTAGCATTGCTGAAAATGCTGGCTTTCTGCTATTACGGGAAAATCTGTTCCAGGATTGTGGTGAGTTTTGGGACTGTCTCCCAGCACCCACCTACCTCTCTGCACTGACTCACCAAACAAGGTGGGCAAAGTTTATTCCAGAGGGACCAAATCCAAATCCTGGGGACAAAAGGAGCAGAAGACTGGGGGCTCTTTTAGTCTGAAATTTCTCTGTTGAGACTTCTATAAGCAAGGATGAATTTAAAGTTGAGAGCAATGGATAAATAAATTATGGAGGCTCCCAACAGACAAGCCCTCTGTGAGTTATGAGGCGTCTGCAGGGAAATAATGCCTCTTCTCATTTCTTTCCACTCAAGTCCATTTAACACACTGCTGCTAAAGCTATCTACCTTGGCAGCTATTCTGCAACCCATTAAGAGTCCTTGATCTGTTCATACCCATAAAGAAAGAGGGGTTTTTATGTTATAGTATTGTAGGTCCCAATGCCTCTAATCCAGAAAAACATTTAAAGAGCTGATACAAAAGGAAAAAAAAAGGAGCAAAAATTGTCGGCACATATTAAAAACTATTAACATAAGTATGTGCAAAATAAAAATATCCATAGAACTCTGTGAACTACAGCATTTTTACATAAGATGGTTAAACTATGAAAGACCTGCACAGATGGAAAGTTGTGACAGTCCTTAATAAAAAGGAAAATTAAGTCAAATGTCACAGAATAAATGTAATAACTAACAAATGTAGGTAAGTGCTAAAGTGCACATCAAGGATTTATTTGAACAAGATAAACTAACCAGTAAAATATTTCTATGTCTTGTATGAATTAAAACAATAAAGTTAGTTATATTTATGAAATAGCATTGGAAGAAATAGAAAACTCAGAAACAATCTTATATACAAAAAGGAGGCTACAACCATCAAAAAGTGTTTATCTGGGTATTATATACTGTATTTGTATACTCACTATACAGAATAGAATCAGTTTTGTGCAAAGAGAGATGTGTAACTTTCTCTTCTGTGACATCGTACCCATATATCATGTGAATCATGTGAATATCAATGGTCCTCTGTGTTCAGTGTGGTGCTAAAATTATTAATAGTTAAGATTCAGAAGTCTGTCTAGGAGTTATCTTTGCTAAAAGAGCACTCCTTTTGCCTGAAAGCTAACAGTCTGCAGCTGTTTGTAACTCCCCTCTTCTGAGCTAAGGGAGCACTGGGGGGTCACTCTTATCAGCTCCACCAACAGTCATCTCTTCATATTGTCCTGTTATTTACTGTTGGACAACTTAGGACTGTGGCAGTGACTTAAGGAGTCCATCCCTCCCAGGGATGGATATTTCACTTTATTAACATTGAAGTGATTATTTTTCCTCAGCTCTTCCCTTGTTTTCTGTACCAGTGCATGGGTTGGGTCTCTGCAGAGGCTCGGCAGAGAATGGGGAAGCAGAGGGAGAAATGGAGTCCGAGAGCTCTCTCACTATGGTCACAGTTCATAAAGCTGCTGCCTGACCTGTCCTAAGTGGTACTTGCCTTATTCTGCATGTGAATGTTGAGATTCTTCTATAGCATCTACTGGTTAAAGAATGATAACATCTTGTGCTGGCTGTTTCAGACATAGACTGTGATAATATGAATGACCCTAGTCAGGACTCCCCAAAACCCCCAAATCCTAACAATTGGGAGTTGCTGCATAAAACTTAGAAGGGAAGAGTTTGTGTTCTTATACAATACAAAAGTTTTGAAAAAGTGTGCCTTCCACAAAAAAAAAAGGAAAAAAAAAATCAACTTTAAACATTTTCATCATCTGAAAATTAGACAGAGGTATTTAATTCCAGCTGGGGGGTATGGGGGGGTTTTCTTATGATTTTTAAAATCATTTGGAAACACTTCATTTCAGTTTGGAAGGAATTTTTGCTATAGTTGGCTTCACCAAAAACATGTACAACATAAAATTAAAAAAATTTGAAACAATAAAGTTTAATTATTGAAATTCTTCTCCTTTTTTGATGAAAAGCTGTGTTTTCAGAAAACCAAAATATTCATTCATAAATATTCACTGAGCTCAGCTCTAGTCCTATTTTTGGATTAGTTTAAAATTTGAAATCAACAAGAATTTGTCACCCACTTCAATGGGCTTAGAATTTTTCAGTCACTCATTAATAAATTAATTAATAAACCAAAATATTTAGGTCCTAATGAAGCAAACCCACACTTAAGTTTATACTCCACTTCTTTCAATAAATATAATGTTTTCATTTGCTCAAATGCATATAAAGGAGTGCAGAATTCTGAAGCTCACCACATGATAGGATTCAATTCTTGCTGATGGTAAGAGTCAAAGTCATCTCGTAGGATAATGCTGTCACTGTGCATTTCAGCTGCAAAGAAAAGAAAGCAGTATATGAAAAAAAATCCAGTGCAATCATCCCATGCTTTCTAAATGTTGCCTTAGCTACAGTTAAAGTAATGCATTGTAACTGCTTTTTAGGTTATGCTAGTTATAAAATCTGTGGTTCCTTAGTTACAGGGTTTTTTGCTTGCTATGGATCATAGTACCACAAAAATTAAGAAGCACCTCCATCATGGAAGTGCGATGGCTATGCAAAGATGGAGTCATCAAGTACATACTCAATCTTTTAAGAACTTTTGTTCCAAATTGTTGTTTTTCTGAAAGTTTAGAAAAAAATCCTTCCAGATTTTGAAAACATGGGCACAAGAATGGATGAGAATTCCTAATGAATCCTACAGCTCTTATAGTCAGGGGATTCATTCTGACCACTCATAAGCAAAAATCTGTGAGCTCATTGGAATTTCTCTGCTACTATCAGCAGACCTGGAAGTAAAGGTTAACTCATCTAAGGAACATAAACTGTAAGTTATGTTATGCAAATATTTCTCACCATTGTTCCACAAATTTTGGACTCCAATATTCCACCTAGATTTACTGTCTCATTTATGTATGATGACCAATAAATTCACTTAAAATCCCAAAACTTTGGCGCCTGTGATTATATTAGACAGACCCTTCTCTACAAATACTTCCACTAAATGAATGAAGTAACTGTCACCTGCTATTCAAACCAAGCAAGAATGCCAGAATCTGTCCTGGAGTAATCAAATTGCAGCACAAGGGTTGGTGGGTGCAGGGATGGAGAGCAGGAGCAGCAGTGCCTTGCTCCAGGGTCCACCTTGGAGGTGCACTGGCACAAAATCTTCCTCACAGTAACACTGCTCTGGTGTGAGGTGCTATCCCACACTGAGGGTTATGGGTCATAGCATCAGAGAATGGTTTGGGTTGAAAGGGACCAGAAGATAATCTAATTCATGCCTCTGGCATGGGCAGAGACACCTCCCACTAGACCAGATTGTTCAAAATTGCATCCAACCTTGCCTTGAACACTTCCAGGGATGGGGCATCCACAGCTTCTCTGGCAACCTATTGCAGTGTCTCACCACCCTTACAGTAAAGATTTTCTTCCTGATAGTTAATCTAAACCTGCCCTCTGTCAGTTTAAAGCCCTTCATTTCCCCTTGTTCTATTACTGCAAGCCGTTGTAAACAATTCCTCTCCAGCTTTCTTGTAGCCCTTTTAAGCTCTAATGTCTCTCTGAAGCCTTCCCTTCTCCAGGCAGAACAACTCCAACTCTTCCAGCCTGTTTTCATTGCAGGGGTGCTCCAGTCCTGGTTCTCATGCAAACAAATGCTCTGATACACAACTAGGAACAAAAGCTCTGCAGCATGATATACTCACACTGCAAGGATTCAAAGGCAATAAAGAGTAAAAAAAAATCACAACAAATGAACAACTAATCAGAATTAGACACAATTCAGTTCATTTTATATGAGTCTCACTTGTATTTGAATTCCTCAGACCTAGTTTCCTATGACCTTACAGGTTTTTTATTATAATAAAGTCAGTGATTTTTGAGTTTAAGTAGTAAGAATGATAAATCACTTACCTAGGTGAGGATGTAAGGGAGCTTCTGTTGGGGCTGTGGAAAACAAAGACACACAATGCATTAATATCTTTTATGATCAGGGCTCAATTGCAGCATTAAAAATCGATCCAGCTTAAAACAAGTTGTACAGTACATATTCTTTTAAATCAGCTATCCTGATAGTTTAATTGTGAAAAAAGTGATAGACCCCAAAAGTTACAAAAATATAATAGGAAAACTAAAATAATTATTCTCTTGATTAAAAAAAGCATCAAAATAAATGAAAGGCATTACTAGTTTTACAGTAAGGTAAAAAGATCACTTCTAGTCTAGAACTGTGAGATATTATTAAAAATGATTTGGATTAAGATTCAGTAGTTTGAGGATTAACAAAGAGAGTGGGAGTTAGGCTGAACAAGAGAAATAGTCTAGGAGTGGCAAAAAATGCCACATTTTGATTGTTTATACTGCACTGAAGATTTTACTGGGCATATTATTGGGGGAAATAATCCAAATATTCCTAGTGCAACAAGTAACAGATTGATTCTGCAAATCACTGTATCAAACACTTGTATCAAAGCATGTTTTTGCAAGCAATGCTGATCAATTCCCCAGAAGGTCTCTGCCTCCCAAGAAACAGCAATATGTTGTAAAGACACACTGCAAGGGGGGCATGTGTGTGAAATGGCACAAGTTTGTTAAGTAATCTTCCACCAAAATTTTGAAAGAGGAGTCGTGGTGTATCATTACACAAATGGAACAAAAATGGATCTGAAATGGCACAGTGACATGAAAATATATGGGGAAGTCTAGAAACTGGCTACACAGTATGTTAGATACTCCATGGCAGCTACTACATCCATAGCCTTGCTCGACCTTAAATTCCAAGTAATTTGGATTCTCTTTCATGGAAGCCAAGGGGGTGCATATAATCAAAATCCTGGGAAGCAGCTACCTATTTGTCTATCAGCACCTCAGCCATGGATCTGTATTTCCATCTGTATTTTGGACTTTGGTAAAATAAAACCACTCCAAAAAAGGAGAATATTTGAAGCCAGGATTCATTTGATGATTCTGTGATTTTTCGTTGGGCACTGACCTAAATTTTATCAGTACTCCTGATTTCTTCAGCATTTTTGCAATAAAATACTGAAGTACTGCAATTTCTGTCGTAACATCTGACAAATTAAAAATAGATTAAAAATAAACATAAAAATGAATGCAGCAATCTGTGTAGAGCTCTCACACATAGTCATCTGAATAGAAAGTCCAACACAAATCTCAAGAATTTTGTTTTTCTCTTCCTGCTTACTCCTTAAACACTGGGGTTGCAAGGAAGCATGACATTCTATAATGAAATTGCAACATTTCATGGGAAGTAGGTGATGAAGGAGACTGAGCAGTCCACAACTGAGGTATCTGCAGACCAGAAAATGATGGCAAGCAATCTGGATTTACTTTAGACAGAAAACTTTGACTTAACTGACTTACAAATTAGAAGACTGATATGTTTTGTACCATCCACTTACCTGATAAATATATACATATATGTATATATATACACCTATCTCCACTAATCTTATGTACATATATACATATATATATATACACACACGCAACACTGAAAACCACCACCGAAAACTTTACCACAGAAATCTGAAATATTTTTTCTTTTTTGTGGCTAACTCACTCCATTTTTTATACAAGGAATTCACCCATGCTGCTTTGTCTTCCCTAGCAGAAATGCCAATAATGACTCTAGCAATGGCCAAGACCTCTCATTGTGATGGTACAAAATCTGGAGAAATACAACTATTGCATGTTAAGCTTGGCACTGCCTCCATGATAGTGCTGGATTGCACCGGTGAGTCCTACAGTGGAAAAGACTGCATCTGTCCATTGCAGCCCCAGGTGTTGTTTTTCTCCATGGGAATGTGTAAATTTCACCAGAAACCTTTTAAAAATTATTTGTACAGAAGAAATGGACTGAACTGGATTAACTGAATTATTTCCCAGATTGAGCAACACAAACTGTTCTGGATTTTGCCTGCAGGAAAAGAAGCAAACTATGGGATTTGTAATATTCCTGATGTTGTAAGAGGCTAGGTTTAAAATAAAATCTCTGTCTCTGATGTTCTGCACAACCTCTTTTCAGTAGCTCCAGAGCAGTACTGAGGGGTGATCTGCTGTGAACAAAGAGGTGGCTGAGAGCCACCTATGAGGAGCGTGGTGATGTCAGGGCACATCATGGGCAGAATCATCAGCTGCCCAAGCAAATTTCATTGGCCTTTGAAAGTAACTCAACTGAAGGGGACCACCTGCTCCAAGGAGAGCAGTTCAGACCTCCAAATTGAAATGAAGGACGGCATTATCATTCATCCCAGGTTGCTTGGCATGGCTCTTTGAAAGAGGCTCTGTGGAAAGGGCTCCAGCCGAGGATACACAGAGTCATTGATGAGACTTTCTGAAGTTATTATGCAAAATTTCAGCATTCAGCAAAAAGGCACAGTTATAGCTCTTTTGACTTCACCATTATTTAATAAAACTCACTGTTTATGTGGTTAAACTGTATGGAATTGGGATCTGAGATTTTTTCCTGAAACAGCTCTTCCCCTATATGCACAGTACATTGCAAAACAAAACTGCTTACCAATAGAACGAAAGGAAGGAAATTGTGCAGGTGCTTATGCTACAGATCAATCATTAAAAAAACTAGAGGTGGAACTAAGCAAACACTTAATGTTAGACAAAAATGGTGTTACAAAACCAGACTTTATGTTGGGGAGGGGTTACATTTCCTAAATCTTTACAGGATCTAAGAAGCCCAGGTATTTCTGCCTCAGGTATTCTGGTTGTAATTCAAATTCCTGAGCTGAATATGACAAAAGACAGTGAAGGTACCATTTAATGAGTGATAAACATAGATTTTAATCTCTCTATAAATCATTTCTGTATTACATTTTTTCGTTTCATTGCAAAACAGCACTGTGTTGATCTTCAAGTGTTGTATTTAAGGCCAGTAAATAATCGAAATTCAGAACATAACGCAAAACTAGCTGTAGTTGTTTTTAAATATCTTGAGATCTGCCTTTCTAATAAATTTATAGAACTATATACTTTAAAATAACATGGATTTTTCCATAAGCCATACACTGTGGCTAATGTCAAATGGAGTTTTTTTATACAATATGACAAAGTTAAAAGAAATGACACGGTGCAGAGTAGCTATAGACTGTAAAGATATAAATTTATAATTTAAAAGGAATTATACAATACTTCAGGCTGAAAGGGAAAAAGAAAGACCATCTCAGTTCATATTTTAAACCATTATTCACTTTCTTAGATGTTCCTTAGGCACATGGTTGGATGGTTTTAAATTTAGAACCAGTATTTGTGTGGCTCCAAAATGCATCTTAACTTGAATGAGAATGTTGTACCTTTTTAAAAAATAAAATAAATGAATTTATTATTTGATTTTTAACTAGCACCCTGGGTATATACAAAGCCTTACAAGAGATGAATTGTAGTGAGCAAAGAATGAAGCAGAGCTCAACTGAGGTCACAATCTAAGAGGCATGAGCAATATGAGAAAATGTAAGGAAATGTAGAGTGCTTGCCTTGTAAGACAAGTCAATCCCTTTGGAAAGGAAAAGCAGAGAAGAAAGTGTGCAATACAAAGTGATTCAGAGAGAGAAAGGCCACGGTCAAACTGGAAGCGTGCGAATCTTGAGGAAGCTAATGGGGAATTCAAAAGTCAATGGGGACATTGTGGGGTTCTGTGTCAACGGGATGAGAGAGAATGAAGGCATCTTTTGGAGTAAAAGGTTAAATTTTTCTGTGGATGAAGTAAGGCTACTGAAAGGTTAAGCCAATTTAAATATGCCCCTTTTTGGTTAAAGTGGAAGGGAGGGAAGTATGAAAGAAGTGGGAAGGGAATGTCTTCTTCCAGAAACTTGAATGTGAGGAGGAAAAAAACCAATTTGATGGCGGTCTTGCTGTTATGAAGAAATAAGAACTGAAATCATTAAAGATGGTAATAGTTAACTGTTAAGTAACACTAGTCTCCACTCGGATAAAAAGAGCAAGCATAAGGCAAATTAAACACATCCCAGAAAAATCTGTTTGTGCTATTGACAACCATATTCCATAGAGCTCTGGGGTCAAGACTCTGTATAGAGATAGGTAGAAAATGCAGCATCAGAAAATATTCTTAAAACTCACTAAAAAATATACCTTCTTTTTTTCTCAGAACCGTAAACTTTGTGGGTTTTTTAATATAAAGGGAAAGTGAATTACAGTAGCACGAATGCCCACATGCTCCCAGACAAACACTGTGCTTAGAGTTCTACAGCCAGGGGCCATCAGCTGTTGCTCATCAATTCATGGCAAATGAGATGTGGGGGGAGGTATCTTCTGCTTTGCAGGTTATGAAGTCTAATCTCCTTGTCATTAGCAGCCAGATGAAAATGAAAAAGGAAATTAATGTTTTTATTTAGACTCCCTCCAATACTTTCTACTGGTAAACAAAGTTGCTATTGAATGATAGAGGCTGAGCATCCCCTGGGGAGAGTCAGTGAGTTGCCCCAGGGCTGTGTTATTCTTGCTGACACATTTACTGAGGAACTTCACACCAGCTCTAAGTTCCAGTCATCCACTCTGTAAAATACTGCTCTGGGAGCTTGTAAAATACAAGCCTGAGAGCCTGAAATCTGTTTTGTGTTTCTTTTCCAGAGTGTTCCTAAATTTTACAAGGTACAAAACACACCTAAAAGGTCTTGCACAAACATTCAGGCAAAAATTCTCAAATAAAAGAGAGTCTGGGCCAGTTCTCAGGATTTGCTTTCAGTATGGAGATGTCTGTCAGACTGTAGAGGGGTCTCTTAAGAAAGGAAACCCAGCCTATAATTCATGGCACTGAGCATGAGATTGCATAAAATTCTGGGAATTATGCAGAAGGGAGTGGTATTGCACTAAGAGGGAAAACAACCTCCTTCATCTTTTCTATCTCTTAGGTTTTACTGTTCTGAGATTCTCTGCTAATCTACACACAAACTAAACTACACACAAATCTCCCAGTATGGTCCTTTTCCCAAAGAATGGTTCTACTGGTCCAAGTTACAGTGTACCAAGGAAAAGGCCTCCTTAGCTGATATCACCCTACTTGGTGAGGCAAAGGCAGGTGGGATGGTGCCCCACGAGCTCTTCCTCCCAGCAACATTTTTATTTTCATGCAGACCTAAACTCTTCTGAGTTCTACTATGCAATGCAGCCAGGTCTGACGTCTTGTCAACTCAATTTTAATTATGTCACTGTTTATTAATGTATGATTTTTGTTCTACTCAAGCCAGGAATAAATATGAATCAACATGCACAATACTAAGTTTACCTTATTTTCCACTTATTTTACTATTACATCAGCAAGTTAAATAGACGGTTTATTAAATATGTTTTTACTGGCAAGAATATCATCAGTCATTATGATCCTTATTTGTCCTTAGAAGTATTTATAAGACATCCAGCTTCTCTAGCTTCTTTTATGTTTGTTTGGGTTTTTTCCTATTTGTGCTGGATTAACATTTTCTATTGTAATTTTTATGTCTCCTTTCTTCAATATAATTCTCATAAAATTTAAAGCTTACATCAGCTCTCAAACATCTCCCTAGCTTCCTAAAATATGTATTATATCCTGAACACAGAGCTTTTTAAGCAATTATTATACTTTCTTTGGTGTCTTTCCCTATGGCATCATTTCTTACTCCATTTACATTATACATATGGCATTGCCATCCCTTAACACTACCCTTTATCATCCTCTAATTCTCTTCAAAATACAAAAAACCACTTTCCTTTCCCTGCCCAAATCCCATTAACTCTGTTAGGATTTATTAATGTAATCTGAGGGTGGACAGCCACAGTGAACATGATTTTTGAGATTCCTTGCTGCTTTCACATCTTCATGTATATCCTCTATACTAGACATTATGAAGTCTGATATCACCTCCAGTGAACATACTTATTAAGAAGATGTCCTATAATAAATCTATGAAGTTGCCCTGTGGTTTTATTTTTCTTTACTTAATATGTCACATCATTCAGTGCACTATTTCAGTATAGTAATGTTTAGGGCTAGAAACAGACTATAAAACCTCATTTATGTCAATCTACCTTGCTGTTTTGCATATATATTAATATGATATTTGCATCTAAATAAATTCACTAATTCTTCCTGAAAGAATCCTTTGTTTATATTAGTGGTGTTGATGAAAATGGAATAAATGAAGTAAGGTCTACTTCAAAGAAAGCCTCTTTCCTTTGAATAGGAAAATTAATTCTAATTGTATGAGAATGATAATAGTATGCAGTGGCTAGAGAGTAATGCAACGCACACCGTGTGCTGAAGAAATAAGAACAAAAAGGCAGAGAGGAGCCTGGTGATGGAAGGGATGTGAGGAAGGGTAGTGAGCAATGCAGTGGTTGAATATCCAAGTCAAGGGAACTGTATTTGAGCTAAGAAACTAAGGGAAGAGAAGCTGTGATGAGGATAAAAATGTGGGAGAAGAACCAAGAGGGGGACTGAGAAGCTTGCATATCAGTATTGCAGGGAAATCTGGTCACTGCTACAGTTGTCATACACTGTCCACTGCCCACAGAACAGCACCTCTGGGTGATCCTTGCCTAAGCAAATCCAATGTTTGCAGAGGTCCTGCAGTGACATCACATATTTTTGAGGATGATAAATCCAGGAAGTCTCTGAAGTGACTGTGTATAAAGCAAAGAGAATTGCTGGGAAAATACTGGGAAACACAAGTTATAAGGATGTGGGAGACTGTGACAAGGTGGGGAAGCTGAAGGCCCATTCAGGGAGCTGGTGCAAGATGTGGCTGTCAGTGGCTGGATGGGAGGAGGAGGAGGCAGCAAAGGGATTGTCCCAGCTGAGCAGCCAATGGAACATCTCAGCATCCTTTATACTCTGCATACAACCAATACCCAAATTCTATCTTCTCCTTGTTCTGCAGAGGTCCTGTGAACTCAGGGACAGCACACAGTAACATAAGGACTTACTGCTCTAACCAATGTAAGAGTTGCTAAAATGTTGACGCTAGGTTAGGTTATGCTCCCAAATTGCAGAACTGTAAAGCAGAGAGGGGTGGAAGAATAAAAGTTTCATTTGTCAGCTCTCCTACTAAAATCTCAGGGAACAGCATGTCTGAAGAAGGACTGTCAAGTCTGTATGGATGGATATCTACCCACTTGTCTCTGCTCACCAAGGTATTTTCTTCTAGAGGGAGAAATCTTATTGCTTTGCCCATATTCTCCTTGACCATGCTGCCAGTTCTGACACTGACAGTCATGTATTTCCATTCAGCTTTCTTGTGCATAGCTTTCACCATCCTGGTCACTGCCAGATCTTTGTCACTGCCATCAATATGTCCCTCTCCCTTCCTTACCTGTTCTGGCCTCCCCTGTCTTTGGCAGTGGTGTGCTCACCCTGCATCTATGCCTTGAAGAATTTAATCTGTTTATGAGTTTAATCTGTTTAATCTGTTTTGGTCACTTTATGCTGATCGCTCTGCATATTCATTTTTCCAGTCTTGACTCATGTCCATCCAGCAAGCAGCCTGTGTGAGATATCCTCACCATCCTCCTTAGCACATCCCACATGGTGATCCTGCCAACACTTATGTTCCAGGTCCCTGTCACCAGTCACTGAAACACTACTCTTTCACACCCACATTATGGGTGTACAATTATCTCCTGTTAATTTCCCAGATGTTTTTCCTTCCCCACAGCAAAAACATGGCTGGCCCAATCGCCTTCCATCCAGATCACCATAACACTCCCTTCTCATTGCCAGCACCTGTGTTACATACTTCTAACTCCTTCAAAGTATAACCAACATCCTAGCTTGATAGATGACATTTGGTCACCTCTTTTCATCCCTCTTCCTACTTCGATTGAACTATAACAGAAGTGAAAACTTGAATATTGAAAGTTGAAATACTTTTGCCTCATTATCACAGAGCTACTCTTGATACCTTGTATGAATAACTCAATTTATGCTCCTGACATAATGTTCAACAGCTTTTTATTGCAAAAGCCATATTCCCACACTCATAGGACAAAAAAACCACCCTTATAGCTCTAATGCCCCCAAGAGATATGTTTTATGTGATTTTCTCGTGTGTTAATATGACAACGCATTTCCATTTTTAAAATCTTTTTTTAAAATCGTTTGGCCCATGTTTCATTGTTTCTTTTCAAGGAAATTCCTTCCTCTCCTGTACCAAAAATGATGGATACCTTCTCTCCTTCTCACTGTTTTAATGAAGCAGGTTCAAAGCAAAGTGCTGTTTGTAGACAACAGATGACAACAGGACATTTATGTTTTAGGTTATGCATCAAAAGAGTAAGCTGTGAAAACAATTAGATTTTTAAAGTTTGTGTAAGTCAAACATTTTGTTTAGCTATAAAAATGATCAAATGTTGTGTGTGACGGGCAAAATTTCAATAGCCTACTTTCACAAAATGGGAAGGCAGAATTTTCACAAGGACATGTGTGAGCTGGATAGTAAACAAAGCTTTTGCTGCAGGCATGTTGCTTAAAGTTAATACAGTGAGGGTTAAAAATCAGCTTGTGGTTCTGACAGAAAAGAAATGTTGGCTATTACAGGCTGATTTCAGGCATGTCCATAATTTTACTTCAAGTTTTGTGTATTCCCCAACACTTAGCAGAGAGGAAAAGAGGGATTCCTGGATACCTAATGGGAAGTATGAAGGCAAAGAAACTCAGTTTCAAAAATGTAAATAAGATCCTGATATGAGGTTTTCTAGAGAATAGCTTTCATGAAGAGTAACATTGACATGCAGGTACAATGGAAAACCACATTTGCCAGGTATTTTTAGACTTATGGTGATTCTTACCTCCCTGTTCACACAGCTGTTGTGCTAAGGCATCCTTGAATATAACTTGGCCCCTATGAGTAGCTGTAGCCCTGTGAACATAAAAAACACAACAATAAATAATGTAGTAAACTTATTTATATATGTATATGTATATCTTTATGCATGACTAATCAAATCAGAAGTCCTATTCTGCTTTATTTCTGTGTTCTTTTTTTTTTGCACTAAGTTTATAGAGTAATTTGCGGTGATTATTTTGTGCACAGCAAAAAAAAATTCCTAAACCAAAATGGCTGGGTTGGTAATAAAAATCACTGGCACAGAGGTTTAATGAAGGACGTCTTTGACATATGTCTATAGCTGCACATGGAGTTTCTATATTTGAGGCCTCAAAAGTTTTGTCCAAAGAATAATTAATTCCCATTAGTGACCCACAGCTAGAGAACGTGTTAATGTACCACAAAACTTGTCATTTTGTTTCCTCATGATCAGGTAGAAATACAATGCAATTTTATTTTTCTCTTACAGAGCTCTCATGCTAGGAGTGATAGTTTTACTTTCCAATTGCTCATTTAATCCCTCTTTTCCAAGTGCAGCACTTCACAACATCAGTTTTATCTCAGAGATTTCAAAACCTTTCAGTATTTGCAAGTGTTGTATTTGAAGTCTGATTTCTTTCAGCCAAAGTAATTCCAGTATCTGTCTAGACTCATACACACTCTTCATACATGTTCTTTAGCCTTCTCTAATTAACATTAATGGGCTCAGTATAGATCCATGTGAAGTCCTTGAAATTGCCTCTCAGTTCAACAGTAAGGTGTTGAAAGCTACTTTATGAGTGCAGCTTCTCAGCCCGCAGCGTGCCCTCTCTAATGGATCATGCTTATAAAATGTCAGAAAAGACCAGAAAGGAATGGTCTGAAAATGAAAGTCAAAATGCATCATATTTTTTCTGGCTGGTAGGCCAGTTACCCTGGAAAGGAAGAAGAATAAAAGTAACACATCTAATAGTAAATTTTCCTATACAGTGGATCCTCAGGGTAAAACCCATCTTCAAACTGTCAGAGTACAAACAAGAGTAAACGAAAGCTTCTCTGGGATCTGCTTTGCTTCCTGCACATTTAGGAAAGCTCTATTTACACCAATGTGTGTGTCCTGAAATGCTATGCTCACCTGATGTTCCTAGGGCTTTCAGACGCTCTCTTCCTCTGCCTGAGGAAGGAGAGCTGTGTTGCCTTTTCCATCTTGGACTCTCAGAGGCAGATGTAAAGCTGGAGCCTTGCCTCACCTGGCAGTGACAGTATTCTGGCCACAGTCCCAGCATCACATTACCAGTGTGAGGTTTTGGTTGCAGCCCCCACCATGTGCCCCATTGAAACTATTTTAGGATTTTCAGTACTTTCATAAAATACAGCAGAACTTCATGCCATAGTTCCCCATTAGCATTTCTATATCTGCTGACAACACCAGTGACCGTGCTAAGTACAGAGTAAAATAAAAACAAATACATTGCTCCAGGAGAGCTGAGGCTTTAAGTCTCATTTAAAAATAAGCATTAAAGTATTTATTAAAGCTCAGTTGTGATGAATATGCATGAAACTATGATCACTACACACATTTCTGCATTTTCCACACAGGTGTATTCAGTCATGGAAGTCAGAATTGGACCAAGCAATCTCCAAAATCAAACATGTGCCCAGATTTCTTTAGAAGGATATGGTGGCTTCCTCCAGCAGCTGGAATGGCAGGACATCCCAGAGCCAGCTTTGGGGCCAATGCAGCACCGACAGACACATTTTGCATGTGTTTCATTGTGGGAATTTCATGTATTGAGCTTCCCTGGCTCAATATACAAGAGAAAGGCACACCTAAAGTGCAGAAGGTACTTTGTACAACAGTTCTATCCCCTAAGCTGCCAGGGTGGAAGAGAGGGTTCTTTGCAGACAGTGGGAAAGTAAATTTTTATTAGCAGTGGACCAGGACTTCAGAGATGCTGTTTATGCAACAGCCCAGAATACAATTCAGAATGTACACAACAACAATGGCAACCAGAGCGTTCTTTATGAAGCAAAGAAGAGAAAACTCTTGGAACACAGACCACATGCAGAGGGGAGCTTGAGTATGTGTCTGAACGCAAACAAATACCAAGTAATACCAATAATTCCAAACTCTGTACTGTTTACTGGATCTCTGCATGCGTGTGAGAAAAAGGCAATTTGGGCAGAGAGCCAGCAACCAGTTGAATGATCGGCATCTTTCTGTGTCTGTCATCCCTTGCTTGATAATGCAGACTAGGAGCCAATTATTGCTGTTCCATAGCAGGAGTGATCTGCACCCCGGGGACAGGAGTGCAGTGCAGGAGGGGCACTGCTTGCTGCAGTGTGCTCACACCAGATTAGCCTTGCCATGGGCATGAGCGGCGACAGCGCAGCTTCAGAAACTTGTTAAGGGTGTTGCTGCTGCCATTTTACCAATATTTGCTCCATTTTCTCTGTGTTTATGCTTTATTAATGAAACAAATGAAAATAGTGCAGCGCAATTAGGCATAAACTGAGCTATTTCTAGGAAGAAGTGAAAAATATACCTTTTCTGTATTGAACTTTCTTTGTTGTTGATGTTCCTACCTGACAGTTGAGGTTCATGGAACAGGATCATGAATTTGGATTCTTTTCTTATAAAGACATGTAACATATCCAAACCCATCTCAATTCCTATATTCACACTCCAGTCTAAACACTACATATTATTTATGATAATTATAACAAAAATAATATGGGCAATGCCTGAAAGAGAGTCTACTAAAGAAAGAAAAATATTCGACTATCAAATATGGGGTTTTGCTTTTGTGACATAAATAAATAAATAAATAAANGTGCTTTTTTGAAAAGTTTCTATGCTGTCTTAAATGTAGTTAAATATTGCTTAGAGGAAGGGCACTTAGTAACTACTATTTGGTGTTACTCCACACCGCTCTATACTCCCACTCTAACATTGTCTGCTATTTATTCTCAGCTAAAGGGCAAGTGACTAATCAAATCTAATGTGTCAGTCAGCCAAAAAGGCAAGATGCATGTTCCACATGTCCCCAGAGATAATTCCTAAGGAGGAATTAATCTTTCCAAAGGGATGAGAAACAAAAGAAAAATGGGAGAGAACAGGAACATCCTGACATAGTAAGTGAGAGCTTTGAAAGAAAAACAACTTAGAGGTAATAAGGTTCCTCTTTATATTAACCTCACTCTTCCATTAGCTTAGATGTATTTGTGTGCTTGGGGCTATGCAAGAGAGGATGAACTGCTGACAGAGGAATAAAGAGGTCTGAACACAAAAAGACTACATCAGGTGCCAAGGCTCACTGGCAGTTCAAGGCAGTTCAATACCTCAATTACAGAAATTTTTAAAAGAATTTTCCTTCCTGAACCACAACTACTTGAGTTGAAATCAGGTGCCAATAAGGACTTCCAGATTATCTGTCACTGAAAATCAAAAAAAAAAAGAGAAAAAGACTTGCTGATTCCCTACTTAAACTATTTATAATCCATGTCACCTGTGAAATGGGGCTGGAAGTGCCACCCTGCTCATCTGCTAACAAGCTTAAAAACACTTCAAGTGCCGTGTTGCCAGCTCCTCTGAACATAGTCTCAGTAGTATCAATTTGTCTCCTGTGTGATGACACGAATCATTCCAGGTGATCTGGGAGGAAGAAACCCAGAGACAGACACTTCCATATGATAGCAAGTCCTCCCTCCTGCCTGCTGCTGATTGGATGCAGTAGGCTGGGCTACTGCAGAGTACCTGTCCCAGGCCTTGCCCTGGAGCTGTCAGCATTTGCTCATGCTCTGGGGTTCAATGCCTGGTGCTTGCTCTGCCCTTGCACAGGTGCTTGGCCATCTGCACCTTTCCCTGGTGAGGGAAGAAACTGCGACAAATTCATGTGGAAGGAGGCTTCAAAAAGACTCAGGTGTCCTACAGTAAAATACCTCATCTCTTGATGCACCAAAAAGGGTTTTCTACAGGATCAAAGAAAAGAAGGTTATTTTTTTATCTGAACTAGAAGAGTTTAACCTTGTGCCAGGTACTAATGGTAGGTGTCTGCTTCTACTCAAGGAAATTCAGGGTGACATCCACAACACTGGCTCCAGGAAAATCAGTGACTGACTATATGGAGCTGAGATTGGTCTTCACCAACCCCACAGTGGTGCCCCCCAAAATCAGGTCTGATGCACTGCCAGCACAGACTGCTTTGCTTCCCCACCACTGTGGGGGACTCAGTCAGTGCTGGGCACCTTATGAGTCTGGGCTGGAGCCGAAACCAAAGCAATGCATACCCAATGATTGCTGTTGCCATTTTGTGTGGAAGTATCTTGTAGTTCACACTGGATTCACATGCATTGGTAACGTGCTTTTGTTAAGTTAGGTTCATTTTAAAGAGAGTGTTTCAGCTCAGGAGGGCACATGCAGGAGGCTACATGGGACTGACCCTTGTGTGCTGCCTCTGCTGCCTGGCTCTGCCAGCTCCATCTGTGGAAAGGACGCATGGCCACACTGACCAGAGGTGGGCAGTTGCCCTCCTTATGCAAATAAATGGGTTGATTTTTAATGCATGGTTAAATTTGCATGATCACCTCTGTAGGGTTGTTTTGTTTAACCCATTTTCTTTAAAAAATATATTCTCCTCCAATACTGCCTGGTTAAGGGCTCTCTGAATAAAATAACTTTAAAGCATGATGTAGGACAGGCCTTCTGGTGATTAAGTTCATTGGGTGGTTGTGCACAGCTGTTCATGGCGGGAATGTGAACCATTTTCTTCCAGTGCCCTGCAAAGGTGGTTTATTGACCATTTACTGCATGTGGCAGGAGGTGGGGCCAGGCTGGGGTGCATTTTGACTTGTGCTTCTTACCAGGGCTGGAACTTTCAGTGACAATTTCTTCAAGAGCAGTCAGACCAACATGTTAAACCTGACTGGGAGATGGTGCTGGTTCTGGTGCTGGGGCCAGTAGGGAAAATGTACGGAGCACTCGTGGCTGCTGATCCAGAAGGCACTTGGGTGGGAGGCTTCCATCTACTGGTTAAATGCCTCCAAGTTGTTATTTCAGTTTTCACTTGACATGCAAGCGCAGTCTAATTAAAGCAGCAGAAATGAGATCTGTGTGTTCTGAAATACACATTTTGACTCTGCTTTTCTCTCCCTGTCCCCAATGGTTTCCTTGCTGAGATGTTATAGAGAAAGTCATCTGTCCTGACCATATTCAGCTGAAATTGTCAGGGAAGTTTGGCAAGTAAGATGCAATTACTTATGTAGACATTTGTTCGGGAGACTGGAATTAGCACACTTGCTCTAAAAACCTCAATCAAAGGTGAAAATTCTTCAGGGGGAAAGGACTAAAATGGCTAGCAAAAGCCAGGGTATATGCTAGAGGGCAAAGAGCAATCACTTCATTTGGGGCAGCTGTCCTGAGCTGAAGTTTGTGGTTCACATGAATAAATTATGCTCATAACTTACTTCTTGGGTGAGCCTTTGCATAGGGTAAATGCAAGAGTAACAAGACCAACCTGACTTTGTCTTTTGTCTCTGAATTTATCTCTGGGGACTGCACATGTGGGGAAAAGGAGTCAACTCAACCTGAAGGTTTATTAAAGAGTGATTTAAGTAAACATTTAAGGACTTTCTTTAAACAGGATTTGAATAAAACAAACATTCTCAATGAGGAAGATAAATGAGAAGGGCCTACAGAAATTTCCTTCCAGTACCTGAAGGGAAAGATGGAGAGGGACTTCTTACAAGAGCATATGGTTACAGGAGAAGGGGAAATGACTTCAAACTGAAAGAGAAAAAGTTGAAAATAGATATTAGGAAGAAAATGTTTACTGTGGGAGTGGTGAGGCACTGGAACAGGCAGGCCATTCTGTGATTCTATTCTAGATTCTATCATTTTAACCCATATTACAGAGGATGGATCTAAGGCTGTGTCTTGGGAAGCAGAGGGGTGCACAAGCAGCCCCAGCCCCTACATGTTACAATTTATAAGAACTTGTTTTTGTTGTCCTAAAGAACCCCGAACTTTTGTTTGGTTGCAAGGTGCATGTACAAAAGATGGATACAACATAACAATGTATATACCTTATAAAAGAGGTAAAAAGTAAGACCATTTTAAACTGTATATGATTGTTTTCACGTTCCTTTCTCTTCTGTCTCAGAGACTAAAAAGATGTGTTTTTTTTTTTTAAATTCTGTCTAGTTTTATGTGACTGGAATGATTAGAGCTTCTTGCTGACTGAAAGCAGATTAGGCCAGTACTTTCTTCTCAGCTATAGGAAATCCAACATTTTCATTAGTATTTTGCATTGTGTGATTATAAAGGAAAGCAAATTCTATTTTTTCTGTACTTGAAATAAAGGGTTATTTCAGTGGCATCTGCCAAGCAGAGAGCTCATATAAATAATAGAACAAGCATCCATTGTCTCTCTACTGACACAGTGCCAACAACTAGGTCCCCATTTTCCACCTTTTTCAGTCTTTGGGAGAAGACTCCGTCCTTGTTTTAGGTTTTGCAATCTATTGTACTTTATTATTTAGTGAAATATCAGTTGGATGAATTTTAGGGTTTTTTTTTTTTTGCGCTGAATAATCATAACTATTTGAAATCTATATTCAACCCTAAGCTAATGAATATATTACATATTTTGTTATAAAAAATACTGCTTTTCCTCAATTTTGCTTGTGTAGTCTTTTAAAACCTATATTCAATGAAGATATTATTCAATCACCTAAATTATCCTTAAAGAACAGCAAAACCTTTGTCTTTTCCTGTATAACAAGAAGAAATGTTGCAGTTACCATGGATTTTAAAATTCTTGAAATCTGTAAAGGAACATAAAGGTATTAAGTAAATGGACTTGCAGTCAATTCCTATATGCTTCTACAACAACCCTTTTCTTAACAACATGTACTAATTAAGTTTAGCAGTGCTGATCAACTGGGGGGTGTTCAGCAGAGGCCACAAAGATGGTCTGGGCTGGAGCAGGTATTCTGCAGAGGAACTGAAGGAGCAGGGCTCTTTCAACCTGCAGAAGAGATGCCTTTGGGGAGACCTGGCAGCAGACTCCAAAGGATCTCTCCATCGTGGAGAGTGCAGTTCCTCTCCATTGTGGCTGTATTTTAAGACCAGACTGGATTAAAATCCTGAGCAACCTGGTCTGGCCCTCCTTTGAGCAGGATTTTGGACAACAAAATCTGAAACAGCGTATGAGATGCTGGGATGAAAACAACATTAGTTTTAAAAAATCCTAAATAATGGAAAAAAGGATGATTTTACTGCCACCTTTTTAGTTCACTGCTCTTGTGCTATCTGTAAACACTATCCATTTCCTAGTTAAGGTTTCACCAGTCTGCCCACTGCTCCCAAAGGACATTGCCAATAACTGTGCACGAGCTGGACCACATAAAAATCTGGAACCCCATCCCCTGTATTTGCTTTACAACCCACACAGAGAAATCCTCAATAGCCAAATTAACTGCCTTTCTTAAAACCCACTAATTTCAATATTAATTACAGAGATGTAACTGGTACATCCACAATGTGCAAGTCAGCTTGTAAGGGAAGGATAAAACCTGCCTCTTTAGTCTAATGCTAGAAAATAATACATCAAAAACCAAAATTTCCACAGACCGCACCCCACAGCACATGGGGCAGATTTTCCTTCCTAAAGCTTCACCAAACTCTGAACTATTACACTCCTTGTCTAATGTTTCTTTGTGCTCTTCTCACCAACCTAACTGTTTTCAGAGGACTGAAAAGCAAATGAAATGTGGTAATCTTTCACAGACTAATCAAAATCAAACTAAGAGAGAACCTGATACAGTTGTTAGTGAAGGATTGTTATTCTTGCTGTGAATATGGTGAACCTCTGAAAAAAAGAAATTCAGAGTCACTAATCATACAAAGGACAGTTATTTCTCCTGCATGGTTTTTAATTTTCATCCAGATTTATGAGTTGGAAGAAAGCATATATCCCTGAAGACCATACTAGCTTACAAATAGAAATAGGCAGGTGAAATATCGCCTTAAGAGAATAATTAATTCCACCAGCCACTGAAAAAAATGAAAAATCTGTGAAGTATCACAGAACTCCAGACAAAAGAAGCAGGAGGAATGGCATCATGTACATGGCATAAACTGGAGAGACTTTGGTGAGGAGCTCTGGCAGGAGCTGGTTGTACTGGAGAAGGGTAGGAGGTTATTTGGGGACCTTAGAGGTACTGAAGACAAGACTGAAGTGTAGTGTGAGGGCCCCTGGAAGTACTGTGGTGTGGGTGCTATTGGGGTCCAAAGATGTAGGAAACTTGGATTCATGGATTCTGCTGCTCACAGTATAGTTCGGCCTTTCTTCAACACAGATTTTTTTTCAGAGATGCCCATCAGAGGGCTGTTTTAGGGTTGGGATTAAGAGACAATCAGAGACCTGGATGCCTAAATCATATCCAATCTTTCCCACCTCAACCATAGAGATCAAATTTAAAAGAGAAAAATCTGTTCTCTGTGTCCTCCCACATCAAGTCCTGTCCTCCAGCCTTGCTTTCCAAACCAGCAACTTTCAGCAGCTCCTAGGGCTGAGCAAAGCCCCTGAGCTCCCCTTGCAGGGTATTAGCAATGGCTCAGCATCCCTTGGTGGTGCCTTCCACCTGTGCTGTGGGTGGGAGCTCTGTGAGCCACAGCTGGGGTCAGGACTCACCCTCTGCCTCTGCTGCCAGCTCCAGGATGGTTGAATTCAGCTGCTTATGAGTTGTGGGCAGTTTTTTCTTCCTCCATCCAGGAAACCATGGGCTGCCCACAGATTCACCTTCACACCCCAGAGAGGATCATAAGAAAATCCAGTCTGGAAGGGACCTTGGGAGGTCACCAGACCAACCTCCTGCTCAAAGCAGGGTCAACTACAGTAATAAAACACATACAGCTCTGTTATACCTTTCACCACATTGCCTAACAGCACATCAAGGCTCACAGTTCTGGTATATGTGAATGCTTTTCCATAATAAAATAATAATAGGATTATCAAAATTATGTTAAACAAAATCTGCTATCTGAACTTCACCTCGAATTGGTCAGTCACTTGACACAGGCATAAATACGCTGAATTTACAACTCATTTATACAGCAGCCTCCCATATAATATACTGTTCCAACAATAATGAGTTTGAATCCATGTTTCTCACTAGGAAACAATCCATGATTTGTCTTACTCAGAAACAAATTACCTGCTAAGCTACATTGCTATAATATCTCTTTTAGATACGGTGTGGATAACAATTCTTTAAACCCATTATTAAAAAAGACATCGAAGTCTAAAACCTTTCTCTTAGAGTAAAGTAATAATGAAGAGATTTATAACCCTAGCCTTGAAAGAAACCAGAGTAACAGAGAATCTAAGCAACAATGTAAGTACTTCCAGGATAGATTGTTGCTCTTGGTTTTTTATTACTGACTAATTTTTCCTGAGCACAGATTTGTTTTCAGAAGTCTCTGGCAGAATGAGCACAACATCAGAATGAATCTTTGTATGAAAATATCCTGTTGATGCTCTGAGATTCTTTAGCACCAATACTGGATTCCCTATGTTCCTGGTGAACAAAAAATGGTAATACTGGGTGAAACACAACCAGACTTCAACTCTTCATTTATTTGCTAATGACAGTTTCCAATCAAAAGGAATACATTAGGAATTCAGTTCAGTAAAGTTGCCAGGAAGGTGAACTTTTCAAACACACACAAATAATTATTGCTTTTTTTACATGAAATATTGCTTGGGAGCTCAAATTCCCATGTCTGGAATCCCAAATTCCAAGTACTACAGATGAAGGCATTCATCGGAGACTTGCACATCTGCTGCTGTACACAACAGAGTGGTGCTGGAAATTAGAGAAATTCATCTGTAATTTGTGTAGCTAAGAAGTTTATGGTTGATTAATAAAACATCAAACTTGAGCTAACACTTAACGATAAAAGAGGATCTCTTCTCATAACTGATATTTTAATGGAGTTTTCAGAGTAATACAGTTTTTAAGATTTTGTGAAAATACTGCATCAAGTAAACAAAAACAACAACAAAAAAATGGGTTTGTTGTTGCAATTCTCTCCTCTTCAACTGAGGAACTTTGGGTAGTAGGTCCACCGTTGCCTTTAGTCCAGTCCCCTCTACCCTTATGGAAGGGACACTTCCCATGAGCTGCTTGGGATAAATTTACAAGTGTCAGGGTAAATCAAACAGGTTTTCTGAAATCTTGGTTTTCTGAGCACTCTCTTTGGTAAAGATATCCCAAGAATTGGCTCCAGACAGAGTCCCCTGGAATGGGAAGCAGTGACATCCCATATGTGACATAAATCTTCCCAGTGCAGTCTAAATAAAACTGACCAAGGATGGATTCATAACAGGTACTAGATTTCATGAAAAGTTACATAATACTACTACAAGTATAATTAGCAATTTCCCATTTTGAATTATCACCAAGCATCTGCTGGTCTCTGGGGAAAAAAAAAAATCCCATGTCTGCACAGAGAATGGCTGAAATCCTGAAAAACTACAATGGAAAAACAAAATACCATAAGCTAGAAGGTACCTTGTTGCTATGGATGGGATGGATGTGGCTGTGAGGCAAAAGAATTAAAGCAAGACCCATCACAGATGTGGAAGGAATAGCAGTAAACTGTTAGCTGGTAAAGGTGTGTGCATGACAGAGGTACAATTATAAATTTAGAAGAAAATAAGACATATCCAAGAACAGCATCTAAAAACAATGCTGTAAAAATAGCAGCACTAACTATGCAGTACCACTTGTTTGGCACATGCTAAGAAAACAGGCAGACTTCATCCACTGGCAAAGATAACTTTATGTTATTCCTGTATGGAGAATGTTAAAAACAGTATATTGCAAACAACAAATAAAATGTTTTAAAATACAGCTGGTGATGTATGGCTTTTAGCTTCCAGATGCATCTATTTCTGAGCATCCCGTAGTCAAACAGCTCATAGTAAGTTTGGATTCCTTGCATGATATTGCTGCCCTTTTTTTTTGATTTTAGAATCTTAAATTTTTTTTAAATTGATCTTGCATTTAAACTGAAGACCTGGTTTTATGTATTAATAATACTCAGTGGATACATGTTAACATGTACCTTTTAGCTTAAGAATTTCAAATGGTCTATTTATTTCTATCTCTCAATATGCATTCCACCTGACCATTGTTCTGGCTGTATTATTGACTTCATAATTCCTAAACTAAGAGAAATAAAAAACATTGTAAATCTTTTAGATACATTTAGTAAACCAAAACATGAGTCTTTTCTGAATTTCCATTCACAAATTTTTTCATCTGTGCTTACCACAAAAATTTTCATATTGTCTTGCTGCAGAGAAATACCTTCCTTTTTTGCAGCTGTCAATAGTGTTGTGGAAAATTGTTCTTCAGTACTTCTCATTCTGATACACGGTCTTTTGAGGAATTTACAATAAGAACACAGTAAAGAACTTTGACTTTTTGGTTTTAGGACGCAAGATTGAAACTACTCTTTTTTCCAGGCTACTTCATGTGCTTCATTATGCACAACAAAATACATTAAACATCAGGAAATCTTTGCTTTTCAAATGCTAAGCTTTGTCCTGTTGAATGGTATTTTAAATGAACCACACCTACATTTCTTAATAGTCCATTTAAAATATTATGCATGGTTTGAAAAAGCATTTATACCAATTAGCAGTTCTGAAACTTGTATCAAAATAAAGGAGAAAATGCCATTGTAATTTTTGGGAATATACTTTAAAAAGATCCTGTTTAAAGCCTTGCATTCCTGAACTCAGGAATCCATGTCTGCATTCCTGGTGTCAGATATGCTGAACGATGCTGCTTCACGACTTCATGACAAGTATGAGTTTATCTGGTACTGGTTTAACTTAGTGTATTTTCCTGTGCCCCTCCATGCAGCAGGAGTGTGAGCATGGTCATTCCTCACCTGAAGTAAGAGTGGTGATTTCTAAGTCATAGAAAGCTCATCACTTGCCACACTGGTAAAATCTTTCTCTTGATCTCCCAACTCCATCCCCTCCTGGCTGAGGAGGAGTTTGCTAAAACACGTGCTCAGCTGGAGCTTCTTGCCAAGCCTGAGCTTCTGCAAATTCTTCTCCATTTGTATATAATAATCCTTCCCAGTAGGGCCCTCTACATTCAGACATCCAAGATAATATATTAAAGGCACCTAAGCTGCTGTCAACTTTCATTGGAATGGACCTAAAAGTTCAGAAATAATTAGTGCAGGGAGAAATAGAGGTGGACAGAAAGTGTTTTCACTCCAGAAATCTTCTTAGGCTACATTAAATTGAATTTCCCTGCATGTTTTGTCTTTCTGTTTTTAACTGACACGGGCACCTTTTAGTGACAGAAAATTTTAATATTAGCAACTGTTTGGAAACTGAACAGTTGCCCAGGAAATGGATCTGTACTGTGTCACCACGTACAGCAGTTACTCATTTTAGAACAGCACCCTCCTAACCAAAGGACACACAACATAATGAAGAAAAATTACCCCAGTCACTGTTATTTCAGAAGTACTAGCAGATGAAGTGAGCTTGCAGTTAATTCTTGCACCATTAACCTCTGATCCTAAAGGAGCTCTGTGGTCTTGAGCACTTTAATGACATTAAGTAGGTACACCACAGGTCTTTGCTGAGCAGCCTTTTGCCCAGCCTAAGGATGCCACAACTAAGAAGATATCCATTTTCTTTGCAAAACTGAACTGAAGGTGTTCCAAACTACTCTGCTACAGTTTGGGCATGTCTGCCAGCAGAAGTGGGAGTGATGCCCCATGTGCTGGAGGGAAGACCTGGAAATCTCTGGGCCACAGCCTCCTGAGACCAAGGGATCCCTCAGATCCCACACACCTTCCCAAAACTCACCTTAATATCACCCAGCACAACAATGGGAGGGAAGGCTGCTAGATGTCAGGTGGCCAGGATGAAGCATTTTTGGAACATTTGGGTAAAATACTAATGGAAATTTCTAATATTCACATGTAGATGCCTTTTGTTATAGAAGAGTATCTAAGTTTTGTTTACAAACTGGGTAGAATTATCCATTGCAAACGTATTCCAATTCATTTTTAAGTGAAAATTTTAAAAAATCCCAACAATCTTTTCCAGCTTTGTGTAAAAAAATGAATCATATATTTCAATTGATTTTTTTCTCTTGTTTTAACAAATGTTAGAAAATATTAATGAAAGGGAACACAGGATATTACATGAAAGCTGGGACAAAAGGGTCCTGAAGACTGATTTCTCTCCTTGTCCAGAGATATACTATTTGTTTTATTGTCCTTTGTTTCCACTGAGAACAAATGTTTAAAGTAGTGAACAAAAAGAATTCCTTCATTTTCAAAAAACATGTTTTTTTCTAGTTTTGATTTATATGTAAACATTAGTATTCTCCCATGAATGTAATTCCTTCCAGCCATTTAAAATACATGATGACTATTTTGTTAAGTCCAAGAAATGTCAAAGAGGACATGTCCTGCTTCTTGCAGGAAAGTGATGAGAAAACTCCTAGCAAATGACAGCCCTAGTTCCTGCATAATTAACACTTCCAATAAACTGCATCATAAGCACAGAGATTTAAATCTTCTTGCTTCAAAATTACCATTATACATGAATGATACCATCGGGAGTTCATATACACTTGGAGTAATAACAAGGTGAGAGTGCCTTTTCAAGTCAGTGCCAATCCTAAATTTGGGCTTTGTAAGAAATTTTTTTTTACAAAAGCCAAAGGGAAAATAAATATTTACATAAAATTTATAAAAGAGTAAACACATACTAGTTAAATTTTCTGATAGGTTTTTCAATGCTCTGGATTTCAGTTTACTAATTCAAGAAAAAGTTAAAGAGTTAAGAAAAGAAAGACTAAAATAAATTTATTTCTATTTCTGCTTAGAGGTAAAAATAACAGTTAGAAATACTAGAAAGTGTTGAATTTTTAAAGTGTAATTTAAATAGTCAACAATTGTATTTATTGCAGAGAATAGGAAAGACTTTAAATTTATAGATTCCCTTAAGAATAGTTTTAAGTATATTCATGTAAATATATTCCTTTTTGGCTTGTGGTAAAAATAATGATAGCATTTGCACCCAAATATATAAAACCAGAGATGTTATTCACTTGACAAACTGCACTGTATTGCTATCTATTATTCTTGCAGAGAACATAAGGGCATATAGAGAGGGTCTGAAATGCAATCAGAAGAGGTATTGTAAAGCATATTTTTGACACCATCTAGCCCAGCCTACACTTAAATGAGAGATTGGTGCCTCTTATGAATTAAACATAATTCTTGATTTATGTTCTGTTACCCTTGTATCAAAACCCATCGTTCCAGAGCAATGTCACTGTGAATTCATTTAATGATATTGATGATACACCTAACACAGAGAATACAAAGTAACAAGCAGCGCAGAGCACAGCTTTATAAATCACTCCTACAGAGCATTAGGCAATAAGTAACAAGCCATTAATTCACTCTAAATTATGCTAAAACATGAAAACTACTTGTGCAGCAAATTATAAATACCTGCCATTTCTAGTAAAAATGTGAAACTTCTGACCAAGAAATTTTATCAAATCACAACATAAATATCAGACTTCAGATTAAGTGGGTTTGGGTTAGACCTTCTTTCTTTAAAACAAGACACAGATTGCAAAACAATATAGCAGTTAAGTCATCCTCAAGGCAGCCCGAGAACCCAGTGTATCAAACCACTTTCAGCACCTGTGTTTCATCCATCTCCTTGTCAAGCTCCTGACTGCACAGGCAACTCTCCCAACAAGTACTAGTGCTGCTGCCGCCCTTCAGCTAAATATGAAGACCCAGGTCCTCAGAGTTCTTGCGCTATAAGTTATCAGCACCGTATCCCGTGGGAAGCTCTCATGCCCTCTGTGTACACCAATACTCAAAATATTCTTCATGAGGCTCTCTACCCACACAACATTATCCTGTGCACAGGATTTAAAATAGCAGAATCTGGTCTAACAGAGATTAGGAAACATTTTCCTTGAGAAAATTTAAATTGGAGGGCAATGAATTATTAATTTACACATAAACTGATATTGAAGATTGTTAAGAGTTGTTATGGTTGAGAGTCTTTGTCAGAGAAACCAGATAATTTGTTACTTATGGTCTACTTTGCGGTATTTGTGGAAATTATATTTCAAGTGTTGGCTTTTCTGCAATTGCTCAGCAAGAGTTCGATATCTTTTTTGTCTGTGTCTAAGAAATGGTAAAGCAACCTCCAATTACACTTACTGGTTAAAAGTTTTTGAATCTTTTAGAGACCCAATTTTATATGGTCTGCAATTTGTTAGGTAGCAACTATGGAGTTGGATTATGACCTCTTGTCATGACCTATGTCATGAATGTAACAACCACAAAAGAAGTAGTTTGATTCCCTGGGAATCATCTCTCCCTCCCTATTGGATCTGCTGAGGGCTACAAGGGACATGATGAGAGAAAAGTAATTGTGCTAAAGAGAGTAAGACTGTAAGCCTAAGAAATCTGGTTAATGGACCATGCACTGACCATGCTGACTGAAGCCCAAATATTGCTCTTTCAGGATACTTAGGTTGGCTAGTCAAAAAACAGGGGAAAAAAGCAGTCTGACAATTTATATGCTACTGCACTTAGGGTGGCTGTTTTATTCCTTCATTAACCTATTAACACAAAGGACAAATTTTCCTATTAAAAATGGCACTGAGAAACCTGAAGGCTGAGACAGAGTGCAGGAGATGGACACCGTCCCCATTTCATACACACGACGATAAAACCTTTTCATGATCACTTTTCACCTTAGTTACCCAACAGTGCTTAAGTAAGAGAAATAAAATGCATTGTATTATTATAACAGGATAGGTCAAGCCTTGGTTTGGGCTTCCCCAAACTGTTTTGGCTCCTCTATCTCTGTTCCTCTCCCCAGTAAACCATAATCTTCAGTCACTTCCTATCCTGACATTTTGGTAGTGGAAATTTGAGGACTGCCACAGGCACAGACATGCCAGTAAAACTAAAGAAAACAGCTCTGTACGAGTAAGAAAGTTGTCACTCAAGGGTTTCTACTTTTACCAAATTTCTGTAGGCAAGGTACTCACTTTCTGCACAAAGTCTTCCCAGGCCTGGCTTAACCTGCACCCCCCCTACAAGTTTTGCTGTCTCACCAAAAGCTCATTGCTCTTTTCTATTTCCCAGACTGTATTTCTTTTTGTCCCCACCCATTTCTGTATTTCCCAAAATAATCTTAACAATATGCCAATGAGAAGCACAGTAAACAGTTCTTTCTAACTATCTCATCTGGAATTATATCTCCAGTTTTAACTTCTCCTTTGAAAAGGAACCACTTAGTCTAACATTGTTTTAACGACATTTTTAGAATAGAAATGTAATTATACTCTGCATATATGAACCTCAATGCTAAAATTTAGCTGCATCTATCCATAACTCTGCATCAGTTGCTGGGAGACCAAAGATTATGCTACTCACTGTCTTTCTCTTGCTTTGTATTTCAAAAGCCTCCAACCCTTTGCATATTAACAGCTGCATCGTACTTTTGCTCTTTAATTTGTTTCAGTGATTGTGTGAGCAGATTGAGGTCAGTATAATGCCCTCGAAATTCCTAGTGGCAAACCACTTGTGTGATGGACATTAAATCTAAGATGCCCATAGCCCAGACTTTTCTACGTAAAATATACTGACTGTGACCCAGTTATCCAGCTTTGGCCCAGGTTATTCTATTTTAAAAAAAAAAATGTTCCAAAGAAACACAGCAGCAGAAACTTATATATTGCAAACATTAGATACAGGCAAAGCATCAGGATCCCAGTGTGTAGAGACCAGGCTCAACTGTAAAATTCATCAAAATAAAGTTCTGAAGTATAAATACAGACTTCCTATATGAACAATGACAGCCCAAGCCATTACTGGTTTTCTAGCTGCCATCTCAGCTATATTTCCTAATTCTTACAAAACCCTGAAATTAAGTACTGCCAGCAGCAAAAGTTACACTTCTCATGTTTTGCCTTAGTAATAACTAAACAACTAGTAATAACTAGTAATAACAACAATAACTCTATAGCTGAAGACAGCTGTTCTTAGTTTGATATTATTTTGCTGACATTACTGCTGATTTAACTTTGCCCATGCAGACTCTCTGAATCCATAACTTCACATCCATGCAGCAGGCAGTCAGCTTTCTGGGGGTGCACTGTCTGTGTGTGCTGCCCAGCCCTGCCTCGAAGTGCTCTGGTCTTTGGCAAGTGCTCACTGACAGTGAATCTGCAGGAATGCACAGACATGAAAGGTATTATTACATTGCTATTTGTTATGCTAATTTTGTTAAGGGCCTGTCGGAATTTCATTATAAACCGTATTTTCAAGGAGCTCATAAATCAACCATGAAATGTATTCTGTGCTCACGCTTTCACTGACTGAATAAGACCCAATGACATGATTTTGCCAATTTAAAGCAAAAAAAAAAAAAAAAAGAGGGAGAGAACGAGGGTTTATTAAAATTCTATTTATTAATTTTTCAACTATAACTTGAAAGTTTAAAGATACTATTAAAGCACTGCTAAACAGGACACTGCAAATCTTCTAACACTTGCAAACACTGAGCTTCACTTACTCTATAATTTTGTTACTGTCTGGAAATCTAATTAAACTCATGAAAACTTAATAAACTTGGCTGATATCCCTGTTTTGGCTGAGGTTTTTATCCCTCCCTTTCCCTCTGTCACTGGGTGTTCAGCGCTCCTGAACCTTCCAGCTTCACACAAAAAGCTCCATGCAGCTGAGAGCTCCAAGATGTGCTACAGCCTTTGGAGATCCAGGGCACGCACAGCTCCAGGTCTGGCTCTCAGGTCAACAGGACCATTAACTGCTCTGTCCTGGTTTTGGCACTCCCTGGGAGCTCCAGATGGGAATTCGCATTCCAAGTCACATTCTCCAGCAGAAAAACCCTGCTGCCAAAAGTGAGACGAAAACCCAGCCTTGAAATCCAGCTTGACTACCTGTGAGATAGATAGGCATCAAGAGCAGTGAGCTGCTGATCAAATTGATTACCTTTACCAGACTAAACTACTGCAACTAAACCACCTTTACTGACCACTGTAATAGCCATTCCATAGCCATGTATTTGTATGACATCAGTCAATCTCAGAAGTACTTGCTTATGATTTTTTAAATTTATTTTTTAAATTTCTTCTCCTAGTCCATAGGGCTTGTAGCCAAATGTATTTCAGAGCTCTGAACACAGTCAAAACCAGCAAATCTAGCTACTAGTTAGATCCCTGGTGGGTTACCAATCAATAACAGAAATATCCTTACAAATACAAAAAACATTCCTGACATATCCTAAATACTAGCAAGAGTGAGATCCTTTTTATTATTTTTATATCATTCAGCAAACACATACTAAAAATTTGTAACTGAAGTGTCCTCCTGTGAGATGCTTTGTTTTTGTATCACAGCAAAGCATTAAAAGATCAACCCTTAAAAGCTTAACAACAAAAAAGACTAAGTGCAATCTACATGCACTGAAACTAATTACTTTCATGACAATCTACTTATCCACCACATCAGTCTGGCAACCTAATACGTGAACTCCCAGAGCCTTAGTGTCTACAGGTTGTGCCATATGGCATTGTAAAGTTAGATTTAGATGTGATTTCAGTACCATGATAGTTATGTCTTTAAAGGCATAAAGAAATGTACTGATTGATACATGAAGAATTCAATCATTTTTAGAAATTTAACATTAAATAATCTGCACTTTTCTGAAGTGTGACTCATGGCAGCAGTGCTCTGCCGGGATTATGAAAATTTTCACTATTGATGGGTATATTGCTGCCACAGGAGAGCTAAGAATGAACCTCGTAAGAAGGAGAAAACACTGACATGGATGTTTCTGTGCATTACTGGAGAGGGGTTAAAAAAAAAAAAAAGAGGAACTGTTATGTTAGAGAAAATGCCAGCAAGGAGAAATATTTCTTAGAGCACATTTCATATTCCCTAATAAAAGACACTGAAATCCTTACACAGGCTAGATGAAATGTAATGTATCCTCGATGTACTTCAGAACAAAGTGTCATCATGGATTCCAGATCCTTTTGCTCTCCCTTCATAAGAATTAAGCCAACATTCCTCATCCATCAGCATGAACAATGGCTCACAATGATAAATTAGTGGTTTCTAGTCAAAGGACACCTCATGTGGCTTTGAAAGAGAGAGGAGGATTGGAACATCATGTCCTCCCCTTTCCATGCAATCCAAGATGCAGGTCTCTTCTGGTGGAAGAGTCAGGAGCCACCCCAGTGCAGTTGTTGCCTCCAGATGGGCAGAGACCTCCGAGCAGTTACAATCACAGCCAAGTTAAGTAGGAGAGAGATGTGAGCTACATACATCAGCTGACAGTACAAGGAGCAACTCAGACACAGAGTTGTCTTTTCCATCCTTTTCCTTGCCTGACTCTGGGACTCTTGAAGCCAAGAACAATCAGAAAAAAAAAGTTCCCTATCAAGTTAAAGGCTCCACAGAATAAGACTCAGTGCTCAAAGCCATTGGGAGACACACCATTCTTAAGTAATGACATTTCATCATGTTAAGTAACAGCAGAGCTCCAGCCTTTTGGAACCTTTTTTGAAACAAAAAAGGCAACAATTTGCACATAAATATTTAGAATGATGACCTAATTGCCCATATTATTCAAAACACAAAGTTCTGGCTAAGAATATTGGCGACCCACCAAACAGTGCCAGCTCCAAGAGAAAAGGAGCAGTAGCTCCAAAGCTGGACACTTCACCCGAAGGAAAGGTCAGCTCTCCCTGGCAAGCAGGAAAATATCCGAACAGATTTCATGGCTTCTGGCAAGGTAAAGTGTCACAGCTGAAATGTCTGTCCTTGCAGAAATCACGGCTGAAATTTTACATGACTTTCAGCACGCTTCAAGAGCCGCAAGGGGATCTGGTGGTATGTAGGGCACATGAGCTGGGAGAGCAGCCGAGGAAGCCCAGCTCTAGATGCACACAGGTGCCTCACTGGACGTTTCCCAGGCATAGGGATTCAGGCACATGTAGTTTTCACAGTTGATGAGAGGGTCTCTCCCAAAATCTCAGAAGGGACACCAGTAACTGACCAGCCATGCTCCCACATGTCTATGTGTCCTGAATCCAGGACCAAGCAAAGTGGCCTCAGTCACTTCACTAAGACATGTGTATTCATGACCCTTTTCTCCAGCTTTTCAGTAATAAACCAAAAGGCAAAGCATTGAGCCCAGAAACAGCTGATATTGACACAGTTCCCAACTTGATCCAAGGTTGGTCCGAGGATCTCCCCTCGCAGAACAGGGCTTTTCCAGTTTACTTATGACCTAAAACCTTCCATTAAACCCTGGTACCAGGCAGCTTCTCGCAGCCAGAGGAACGAGTCAGAAAAAAAATTCCAAACAACAACAATGAAAACCCTAGAAGATAGACAAGGGATCTAACATTTAATCCTTAATCCTTCCATGGGGCCAGAGGCCACATGTTTCTGTGTCTCACCACGTCATACACAGCAGAGAGCTGAGCTCCATCTCCTCCTAACCCAGAATGGCTCCAGGCAAAGCCACCTACAGTATTTCAGCTTTCTCCATCCACTTCCTAAAGCTTACATCGTGAGACTTAATGAGCATACCCACAGCCCAGACAGAACAGGTGCCACCGCTTCCAAACCCAAATTCAACCCTGCAGATGCAGGTCAGGTATATCTGAGCCACAGTCACCAGCACATCGTGCTGTGACTGGGTTTACAAACTTAGCCTGTATACCAGCAGAGACCAAGTTTGGAGCAGGTATTCCCCAGGCACCTGAAATGGTGCTGGAAACCATGAAGAAGAGATCCATGTGATGACCCTACCTGACAAGCTCCTCCTGGGGCTGGAAGCTGCAGGGGTAGCTAATTGTTTTCATTTGCTATGCTGTGAAATCTCCATACTACCTTCCCCCAGACTGGGGAAGTACTGACCATTTAACATTATTTTCAGACTTGGCTGTGCTTCACTAAAGACAGTTACTATAAAATTAGCAAACTGAAAAATCCCTAATGATTGTTGATAGTATTTATAAAGGATGAGCATTGCTTTCACTCTACTGTTTCAAGAAAATAAGCCTTTCTACTAATTGTACAAAATCGAAGAGGCAGATATGGCGCTCTGTTTTAAATACACTTCAAGTAGTTTTTTGTTTATTTGGTTTGTTGTTGTTTTGCTTTGTTTTTAAAGTTCAGTATCTTCTAGAGATGTCATTTTCCCTTTTAATTTTGGCAATTTTCCAAATTCTAAGGAAATTTCCCAGTACTTCACATGCTGTCACAGCATCTTCAAGCTATCTTTACAGCTCTTCCATCGTATTTTGTGTAAAGAAAAACTTTTAGCTCATCATTGCAGCAGCTGCTAATGAAGATCTCTAGGCTTTCTTCTAATTGATGAAGAGAGAATGACAAATATTTTAAGTATCCATTAAACTGTGCTAAATCAATGGTGATTTACACAGAATTTCTATAGGAGCATACAGCACATCCACTTTAATATCAAGTGAGTTAATTGTGATCAATGATACTACAGCAGAAGGCAAATGAATTCTTAATGACAAGAAACTTCGCATGCTACAAAAATAGAAGCTAACAAGAAACCTCTTTGCTGCATTTTCCACACTACATCACTAGTAACTACTATACTGAAAAAATTAAAAGGAAAACACGAGCATTTTAAAAACTACGGATTGATCAATTTTACAAAACATCATAGGATAGGGAAAAAAATTGTAAGCTTTTTTACCATTCTTTTATATATATA
>VZRV01010130.1:236251-324878 GCA_013398115.1 Falcunculus frontatus
ATATATAGGAAACATTTTAACAGGTGTTAGATTAATTAAAAAGTTATCATCACAGAATTCAGGGTTATTTTTTTAGCCACTGAATACAAGACTGGGGTCTCCATGGGTGTCCTTGTCTCACTTTTACAACCTCTTTTGTTTGACTTGTAGTTTTTAATGTGCATCATAACACCTCTCATCCAGCAGTAAGAATTTCTCTGGGGAACACTTGCAGAAAATAGGACATTGAGTCCATAATTAAAGTAATCTCTTCCCAGGCAGATGCTTCAGTTGGCTCTGTTATCACATATTACAAAAGGCATCTTGAGGCCTATAAAATGTGTGGCAAATGGCTTTGGAGATGAGAAACAGCAATTTTTCATCTAATTTTGATCCATAGACATGTAAGTACTGTATTGCCACTTTTTGGTATGAAGCCAAATAACTATTGTGGTTGTTGAAATAAGCTTGGCAGTAACCAAAACTAAAGAGTACTCAGCTTTTATCATCAGTCGGGAAAGCCTTTTTCTAGCCATCTTTGCACTTAGCAAATAAGCATGCCATCTCAAATTTTCGAGTTAATGCCTACATCTGGATTTAGAAGAAAGGCTTTATGCAGCTTAACTCACCATACATATTCTCTCTCTATTTGCCTGTTAAAGCCATCATTCAAATTACGCCCTGACATCTTCACTGCTTTGCCAAACTGTCTGTGATATTCATTGGGAGTGTTTCTACTGGGTTTTTTTTTGTATTTTAGGATGTTTAGGACATTACTCTTTGAATGTGTAAGTAGTTTCTGCAAAGTAATTTGTTCATATCAGTTATAATGCTTTGCATAAACACTAATGGTGATAGGAGCTGGCTGAATTTGTGGAGCATGTTTTTAGTTCCTGACTGCAGTAATGTGTTCAATATGGGCAAAATTTGACCTCAGACTACTGAAGTACTGAAAATAAGGACAGAGAATGACTTTCTTCCATTATTCATTTCTTCCAAATTGCTATTTTAAACTCCTCCCTATTTGGGTGGGAAATCACTGAGATTGCTGGAGAGCTTCTTATTCTTTAAGACTTTTAAAATGCATTTTTCACAGAAAATGGCTCAAGTGAATGTACATTACTACTTGAGCTAAACAGCTTATGTTGATCTAAGAGGGATATTTGGAAGGCTATAACAGAAAATTTATTTGTTGCATTTCTAGTAAGAACTGAAAAGATTCAAGCCACTCCAAAACAATAGGGAAAACCATGCCATCAACCCAAAACCATAATGTTACAGTGCCATTGTACCTGTAAAATATGTAATGAAAACAGCCTTAATCAGCAACAACAGCCACAAAATGGTATGTGAAATACTTCAATATTACGCTTTTAAATAAAAATGTATTATTATTTAAATTAGCGTGGCATCTTCAAACCTTGTTCTAGGTGATATCTCTGCTGTACAAGAGAGTCCATTCTGTCAGCTAATTTGAAGTCATGGTCATTCTGAACACACAGATTCAAATCTTCCCAGCAGAGGGGCAGCAAAAGCTGATCAAATGCTTTTGATATCTTCAAGTTTAGGTTTTCCTTCTTTCTTGTTCTTAAACTTTTACTAGAACTCACTGTGAGAAGACCATTGTTATACAGACAAAGGGAGAATTTTTTCTTTCTGAATATGACTACATGTCTACATAACACTTTGTAGATCACTCTATTAAAGTTCATCCAAACAAACAAGGTGAGAAAAATAAGTTAATTTGTGTGACCTGAGAATATGGTCAGAACACCCTTATATGTCCTTGCCTGTGTACACAAACAAAGCAGAATTCAAACAAATAATCTGAAGGTATGAATTTTAAGAAACACGTAAAGTCTTGTCTGTGCCTTTGATGACAGCATGAACAAGCATGATTGCTCTGCTGGATCAAGGCCAGTGCTCAGCATTCTGTAGGATCGAGCTCTTCACCAAGGCATTTAGCAAGAAGTTAAGGACTTCCCAAAACCATGACAATGCACTTAACTCCAGCTCATTCACGCACTGGACACATTATCTGCTTAAGAGATGGCATTGAAATGATCAGTCTACCAGGAGACATTCCAGAGTTACCAGGGACTTCCATGTAGACATGGTATTGAGTTTTACAGGCTTGTCTGCAGTACTGAAATTTATCTCCCTATAACATCTCTTAACAATTGTCATCTGCCTTTGCCTGCACTCGTGTTTTATGCACTATGTATCTACCTGTAGAGAATGGTCCCATGCATGTTTAGTGCTCACTCTTTCTATAGCTAACATTCCAAAACAACTCCCCAAAACTGGTTTGTGGCTATTTCATTAAGCATATTTCTTCTAGGATGTCATTTTGAAAGGCTTGTTATTGATCAGTTATTAACTTGGCAAAAGACATTTCATTCAACTGCTCTGATACAAAGGAAAACCTGTGAGTGGAGACAAAGTGTTGGGAGTGTGTCTAAAATGTTCTGTACTCCAGTCATGTTTTCAAGATTAAGCTGTTTTGAGAAAAGGGGAAGACAAAGCCATGCTTTGAATGAAACAAAGGTTTATGCTGTTGATGAACTAAAATACATTCTGAAAAATCACCCTGAGGTTAAATTTCAGAGATATTTTTATCAAAATTCAAGTGAGAATTTTAAACATAATTACTGATAACTGATTCACAGATTGTGAATTGATGGTCTTGTGCACAAAAATAATGAGAATGTTGTGCAGGAAGGGAAGAAAGTAAAATCTAATCTCTGTTTTCAGAATTGCTAAATGAACATTTGTAAGAAGGGAAGTAATTTTCACCATGACCTTTTTATTATTTAGATAATAGCAGTAGAAAATGACTAAATTTCATTTTATTTCATGCAGGAGGTACCAGAGTCCTATATGAAGCCACAAGAAAATCTTAATAGAGAAGCCAAAGGCTATACTGAGCTTCCTTCTGCTATCATACACTGCAAGTATGTGATATAATAAATTTGCATCACAAAAAGAAAATAAACCATCCTAATATTGTATAATATTGCCATTTCTACTCTGGCATTACACAACATTGACAGAAGTAGCATTTTATGTTTCTTGCTCATCTTTGGATTTAAGTTCAACTAACACCAGTAGAATTTTCATGTGCTTTTACTTTAAATACATGCTCACATAACCATTTTTTTCTGGCTTTGTTGGTTCTGCTTTTCTTACACCTACTACACAGCGTGAGGTGTCTAAAATCACAAATTGCCAGCTGTCTACAAACTTGGAGAAAAGGTTAAAAACTGAGCAGTCCTCTCATTAAAATGGGCTTTCAGCAGGAGTATCAGTCATCTGAAAGAATATTATACAACAGATTTCACCTCCAAGGAAAAAGGAAAAAATTGCAAGATTTTATGAACTTTACAAAGTTGCCATTTTTATTCATACCGTTCAGCAGATTTCAACTGTTGAGTAGCCCACTCATTGAAAATTCTTGACACACACAAATGACTTACTCTTGAGGGTGGTGGGGATGAAAAATTAATTTTCATGAGTTGGTACAGGGTGCTTATGTTTAGGCAGCTGAGTCTGTCTGGGTGGGATTCCAATTCACATTTTAAAAATCTTAAAATATGTGCCTATATAAAGGTCTACAAGCAAGCTCTGTAGCTAGTGATCCATTCTGGTCAGTGGAGATCTAGGTCTCAATTCTGCTGCCTAGAAGTGTTAAAATAATTTGAAATATCATAAGGAAGCTAGCAGAGCTATAGAGACCTTCTAGCCCTGTGGGTACTTCTCCCTAGATATAGAACTGAATGACAGAGCCTAGATGTCTATGGAACCAGATTGCACATCCATTAACCCTCAGGGGACTTACAGACACACAGCTCACGTAAATACCTACCTACATATCCTATATCCAGTTGAAAACAACTGAAAACCCCTTTGGGGCGTGGAAAGTTAGGTGTAACCAGCTTTCATCCTCTCTCATGGTTTTGTTGCTTTGCTCTGAACACTTTTGAATACTCACCATCACAGTAGCCTTTGTGTTACCATTCTTCTGTTTAAAAAGTTTCTGCAAACACCCACAATTTCTCATTGGTCACCTCTGTCAGCTTTACACAAAATAGACAAAACTAAAACAAAACTAACGGACAAGTTAAATCTAATTCTTCATAGTCAGATGAGTCTTTGCTGTTTGGGGTCATGGTTAGAGGAGCCACAATGATTCCATGCACAGTGTTTGCATTTCGCTGGAAATTAACAAACACAGAAGATGAAGGAGGTAATCTGGGCACCACATCAAAATGGGACATGAGAGCAGAGCCAAGATAGGAATCAAATATTGGCTCGTGATTTTCAGAATATTACACATAATGTTGATTGACGGCACAACAATGCCTCTACCCAGGGAAGTGGAAAACCAAGCAAAGGAGTAATTTTTCTTCATAGTTCCACTAGACTGACACACCAGCAAGGAACAATTACTGATAATTTTTTTTTTCTACAAGGCATAAGTTATAAGCAATATGGAAAAATAAAAATGACTGCAACACTGGGTTAATGTTGGAACTACTCTGACTGTAAACAATGACCGTCTCTTATTTAGTGCTGCCTGTAAAATCTCTGATTCAGAGTCCACACCAATATCACAAAGAGTGCTATGAAATATCCTGCTTCACCCTTTTGTTGCAGTAACGAGTAGGAAGAGGAACGCAGTATTAATCTAAAGCAGGGAGCCGCTTCTTTTCAAAACCCCAAAGTCAAGGCTGTCTGTACATTATGGCACAATCCTCAACTGAATGCACAGATTTCAAATCATGGCAGCAACGAGGATGCTGCAAACAACAATGTATTTCAGTGCACAGTTCTGTGTCATCATACGAATGTGAGGGAGAAAACTTACATGACCATATAATTAAGAGTTGATTATATAAAAATGCAAGGGACTTAAGGGACCTCACTTCTGATAGATGCCATTTTCTGTTTACTTTTATGTTATTATTTGTGTGTATTATCATTGTGTACAAACATAATTGTGTACTTAAGCTTGAAGCTTATCCTTTGTATTTCTTTCAAACAATTGAAAAAACCACACTAAACAGTGTCTTAAATGCCAGTTTAGCTAAGTGGTTTACCAGGGGAATGTGTTTCCTTCAGACAAGAGACCTTTCCCATCCTGGCTAGAGGACTAATATAGCAAAGCATGTAATCTTCTTGGGTGTTTATTCAATATTTCCATAATTATCATAGGTTTTCTATAAATGCTTTAAATAGGTAACCAAGTCTCTCAATCACAGTCTTTATGTTCTGTAGTGTTTATACAGCATGATATTTTGAGTTCATGCATTAACACCATTGCCAGATCCTGAAATAGGCTTAAACACACGAGCATGAGAAGACTGGTTCTGGAACAGGGTACTTCAAACCTCCCAGAAAGGAGTTGTAACTTGAGGTGGTTATGGGAAGAGGCATATTCTCGGTGAAAAACACATCTCCTTTCTTGAAAATTTCTTTCGACAGTTCAGCTGTCTCCCTCAGCATTCAATCCCAGACTTTTTCCAGGAGCTGTGCTGAGAATCAGGTGCTCCTGCCTCAACAGAAGCAATGTACCAGTGCCCTGCCTCGGCCACCACAGCTCTCTTACCTCTGTCTTCATACGGGGACACCACCACAGCTATTCCGGTTCCTACTGAGCTGTTTGCACCATAAGCTGTGCTAATTAAGTGTCACATAATACGTGATTGGGCCTTTTAGTACTTACTAGCTTATTAGACACTGCCTACAGACTCAGGCAGACAGCTTTACAGAAGTCCAGTCTTCTGTTACTAGAAGTTATAGTGAATATATAGACACAATCATAATTATTAGACACCAGTTAAATTACTAACATAAATGGTTACATAAGAAAAATACTTATTTTTATAAGTACATTCTACAGCCTACAATTCTATTTAATACAATAGCTGGAACTTCTGCAATAAACCCTGCTGGTGGTCAAAACACAATATGCTTTTTCTATTTAGGTCAGCTTTATCACTTTTGCAAACTAGTAAGTTAAGCCATCTATAAAACAACAGGCTTAACAACCTAAGATGCAGCCCAGCATGCCACCCTGCTTAACAGCCATTATTATCCCTGCTGTCAGGCTGAGCTTTAACTAGGTTAGTGTGAGCTTAGAGCAGAAATTACAAACCGTGAAACGTAGCTGAAGGATTATGAAGATAATATTTTACAAATTTGCACACAATCAGAGAAATTACTTGTTAGTGTAGAGGAGGACCTACTATTTTGTGGTGGTAGAGAGCATTTATGGATCCTGGCAATTTACTTGGGAGGCCCTGGTGCTCAATATCTATTTAACATAGTCCTAAGTTATTGCTAAGAAAACTATTCTGCAATAAATAATGCACTTTAGCTTTTATTTCCTCAACCCAGCTGGAGGTATCTATGGTGAAAACACACTAAAGAATTACACCAAGGTGTACACAGGAACACCAGCAGCTTTCAGTGTTTCTCTTAGAAGTGTATTTCATAAAAAGGTACCTTTAATATTTATTTAGTAGCCATAATAAAGTGCTTTGAGGAAAAAAAAAAACCCAACAGAGTGAAAATAAGTTTGCACACAACTAGTGTGAAAAAATGGCTATTGCCTCATTTTGCACAGAAACAGGTTGGCTCCAGCCACCCCATGTGATGTAGAGCACAGGGCTCTACCTCATCCCTTTTCCTGGTGAAACTGGGGAGAAGTCTTGTTGAGTGAAACACTGAGCCAAGGAAAGATGCGAAGCTCCGTCAGGTAACATTGCATTTAGAGCCAGCAGTGGCACAGAGCTGTGTGCAGTGGAAGTAACTGGACTACATCAAACCGCAGAGATGAGGAATATTCCAGTGGGGTGGGGAAGAAACTGAGTGCTGTGCTGGCAAGCTGGTGTATGAGGTGTGAATCCCAGTTTGCTGTGCCCCTGCATCTCACATACACGGAAAAAAGCCCATCATCCCTCCCCACAGCATTCCTACATCCCCTTATCCCAGAAGATGAAAGTTTTCCTCGTCCTCCCTTCCTGCAATGCAGCAATATCTTGTGTGTCCCTCACTGGCTGTTTTAGTAACTTAAAGGTGGCCAGGAGCCATCCTCCTTCACTGTGACTGGGAAATGCAGGGTGGACTGGGAACTGGGGACTGACACATTTATGGCAGGAATATTTCTGGCAGTTTATAAACAAATTATGTTGTAGCAGGCAGGACTGTTGCTGGGAATATCTAGATTTACTGGTATAAATGGTCTGCCTGGCTACTGATTTTATGAAACTTAGTATCTTGATATCTCAACCCCTTTGCCATGTCTGTTTGGTTACCAATGGATACAAGAGCTACAAGGAAGAGCAGGCTGATGGCATCACCACATGAATCTTGTGTCTTAGGGCTTCTGTCTTTTTCAGGACTGAGCTCTAGAAGAGCACACCAAAAAGCACAGACGAAGAGAAAGGGAATTTTGCCCATGTCTACAGGGTTGTGACTTCTCCATGTCACATCCACAGGATTCCACCGTTCCAGTGGAAGCCAGAACAGTCAATAGTGTGTGCAGTTAATAAAAGCTATCTGTGCATTGGCCTGTGAGATATTTGCTGGTGACCTTTGTCCAGTTCCTCCCAAGAATTGTCCAGGGAGAGGTATCAACACTCAAAAATCACACGTCAAAGCTGATGCTAATTAATAACCTCATTATCCATCCCCAGAGAGGTCAAAGACTAATGAGCTGATCTGAATCACAGACATATTGGCAACAAACAGAATAGCAAGCCCTTACATATACTGCTCTGTTGTCGGAGTCTATAAATTTAGGTGTCTTTTGTAAATACTTTCAATTTATACTAAGTTAAACAAAAATTCATTACATTTATATATTAAATGTAATCTATACTAAATTTAAACTTTATGTTAAATATAAAGTGTTAAAAAATCTTGTTTATTATTTGCTATAAAGGAAAAAAGGGAGACAAACAAGATCGAGTCCTCCGGAACTCTTGAATTCAGGGAACTGTGTAAGGTAGGCAGACTAACGCTGCACCACAAAAATAGCTTTGTTTACTGCAACTTGTGTTTTAGTAAGCAGGAGAAACACCAGCTAAGGCAAGAAAGCGTGGGCAGCTGAAGAAAAATTGAGGAGGAGGATTAGAGGTAAAACACATTTCTCCTCTTTATATTTCCTTCAACTGAGAAATGAGAAGCAACATTCACAGTAGTATTTGTACTTTTGTAGAGCTACTCGTCAGCTCTTCTTCAACAATGGCAAACATGAACAAAAAACCCACTACAAAACCATGGAAAAAATCAGCCACGGGAAAATGAATGACTGGTTAGAAATTGACCTCAAAACTCACAATGGAAGGTCACATCTTAAAAATGAATACATTCACAGTCACTGTGCAAGTTTGGACCAAAAATTCAACAATTATTTCTTGAAGACCAGGAACACCAAAAAATTCAAGAAAGAAAGGGAATAAGTAGGAGTACACAGAGAAGATGTACAGGCAGCTCAAAGAACAAACTTTAGCTGCTTCAACTTGTTCAACAAAGAAAACTATCCTTAGAAAGGAATTAAAGGATGTATAAACCCCATAGCTGACAGATTTCCTCAAGGTATATACAACTGTTGTACATACACTCTCAAAATTTAGTCACCACTCATCAAAACAATTTTTTCCCAATTTACTATTAGATGTTTACAAGACAAGAGACCTAGAAATAAAAATGTCTTGACATTGTCATCACAGCTAATAAATAATATATCCTGACAGTAGAGGTGAAAAAGTGCATTATGTAGGTAAGGGGAAATATCAAAGCCACAAGTAAATCAGTCTACAGGTCCTGTGCTCACCATCAGCAACTTATGTTCTCAAATAAATCAGTCACTCATTTTTTATTTTTTACAACAGTAAAACGACTGGATTATGTGGGGCGCTTACCTGCTGTTTCCAAGCAGAGATTGAAAGGGAATAATACTCAGAAGAAGGTTTGTTTTGACAACAGGACAGCCACAGAAACATAGAAGAGGTCCCTGAAATGTTGCAATTATTCACTTACTGAATTAGGGAGCAGTCTGCTTTTTTTTTCTTTGAAAATGTCAAACTTGAAACATTTTCTACTTTTGACTGCATTCTTGGTGTATTTTCTCTCTCAAATCCGGTCTACCAAAATTCTGGGACAAGTAATTAGAAATTACTTGAAGATAAAATATAGTAATATATATGCTAATAATTCAAGTTAAGCTGTTTTGTTGGAACTTTATTTGGTACTAAATCATCAAATGGGAACTTATATCTTTAAAACAAATTACCAAAAAACCCTCTTGGTTATCCTTGATTTAGCAGAAGTTGAGAGTGTTTATAATTAGGAACAGTAAATACTTGAGTATGGCTGCTCTCAAATACTTGCATTTCATATTGATGCTTACAATCTGAACAATATATTTGTGTGATGTTCTAACTCATGTTAAATGCAATAGTTAAAAGACTGGGTCAGTGCAAATGAGCTATATACTTAAAGGATCAATGATACGATTAATTACTAAGGAGAATCTATTTCTGTTTAAATGCTAGATCTCCTACATGCTTTAAAAACAAGAAGTCCTAACATGCACAGAAACTCTTCAGCCAGGAAGAACTCAATATTCTTACTTCAAATTAAAGTCTACACTTGGCCATGTACTCTGACTGACTCTTTTACCCAGACAATGTGAGCAGGTTAGATCGTTTCATTATCTCCAGAGAGATTATCTGCTCGTGGCTTGGCATGTATACATACATGAAGTTGACACAGCCCGTCCCTGCAGGTGGAGCAATCCAGACAAAACTGAGGTTTGTGGTTGGGAGATGGCTCACATGGGACGCAACCACGCTGCACATGAACTGGTTTCCAAACTGGTGGTCAGACATAATTCCTGGGAGAAAGACACAGAGGAAGAAAACAGTAACACGTGTTAATGGCTCATTGCTAGGTGCTAACAGACCGAGAAATGCATCTGCCCTGTGTTTCATCACGGCAACACGGAATGAAAAAACCCCAGGGGTGTGCCATCAAGTAATTAGAATTAATGCCAATGAAAATACTTTCCTTGAGCCAAGGCTGACTTTGCATTTACTGCAAGGCTCTGTGTATTTACTGCTATTAGTCTTAATGAGGCCAATACTAGAGGAACTATTTGCATTTTTGAAGGAGGAGCTGGATAAGAGCTACTGTAAATCAGTTATTCCATTACCTTATTTACACCCATTACAGATCTAAAAGAAAATAACACCTGAAGCAAAAAAAAAAAAAGTTCTATTTTAATAAGACAAATGAAGCTCTTAGAGAAAGGTATTCTCTCTTAGTACACATGTATTTGAAAAAAAGAGATGAGCTCTGGGTTCATGAACTCTTCTGATCTGAAATAAAAGCAGCAACCTTCTACAGTTTTACCAGTACACATTCGTTTGATTTTTTTTGTTTCTTTTTCATACATGCCTCTAATACACGAATGAATGTAAATGTCATCTATTAATCCCTCCCTCTGGAATTCACTGCAGTTCATCATTAGACAAAAGAACTGTATTTTTAACATAAAACAATGTCTGACAGCAATCTTTTTCCCCTTGGAGCCCTTTTGTAGTTTTCTACAAAGTAGTGCAAACTTGGTTGTTTGTTTGACACCCTTTGGCTTAAAGGAAGGCAATCTTACCAGAATGGATCACTACACCTTTACTCCTAGCACATGAAAGAGTAAATGACGAAACTATTCTTTTAAAAGCAGTTATTAGAAGAGAATGCCTTGTTCCAAGTTACTTCTAATATTGAACCTTCATTTCAGAAAACAGTGACATGGGCTGAAACATTGCTAATAGGATCAAAAGGAAAAGGGAATGGGAGCAGGTACCACCACACTCAAGAAGGTCACTGTCAGCTGTTTGGTGATTGCATCTCATAGTTTATAGTGGCTGGTGTTTCCCAAACTTGCTTGTTGCAATTCAGACAACAACAGAGAAATAAAACCCATCTCTGACTCTCAGAATCCTTTATTACTGGGGTTTTGGTAGTTCTCCTGTAATGTGAACACAGCAATTTCTCGTAAGCCCCCACAGATCCAGAGGTGGAAGGAGTTTGCAAATGAGAGATTTACATCAAGGAGGGGGATGAATCCTTCCTGATGCAAACACACTGCTCCACCTGGTGTCCCCAGGGACTGGATGCCAGCAGCACCTTGCAGGGAGTGGGGGCTGTCTCACAAGCGAACCATTTCACATTTTATAGACCAAAAGCAAAGTCTGAAATCCCAGTCAGGTACCGGTGAGGATGACAGACTATAGCTCAAGGTTATGGATGTTATTTATCCTGAGGGCTATGAAATTCTAAACTAGCTTCAATTTTTTTGGGGGGGGGGGGGGNGGGGTGGGGGGGGGAATGAGCCACAGTGAATTTAAGTGATCCATCCCAGGAGTGACAGGAGGAAGCAAGTAATGGTAGTGATGCCTGTATCTTTTACAAACAACCACAACCTCCTCATTCAGGGTTTTTCAGCTAGTTCCCCACTGAGAATACACATGAGATTTTCTGTCATTCACACAGTCACAGCTCAAATCCCCAAAAGATGCTGAAGCTTGTTGTGTCGGGATAGTCACAGAGAAGGCTCAAGTTCCCCTGCGTGGAGCCTTTTTTCTGGAGATCAGAGAGATGGTATTTTACTGACTCTTCTTTATTGCAAGAGACTAGATACAGATGAGTTTTGGACATCTCTTGCCATGCTGTATTGCTTTCTTTGCTTTTCTTGGCTAAATGAGAGTGGTGGCATTAACAACCTTGAGGAATCCCACTTGACTGGTGCCCAGGCTCACTGCCCTGCTCTCACTGCTGAAGTCCTGCAGCAGTGCTCTGCTGGGTGAGTTTTGTCCGAAAACATGCCCAGGGAGGTCCCTCACAGAGCAAATGTCATTTAGACAAATGCTTTTCTTTGCCCAGGGTGAAAGGTTGTAACTCTGATTCTTTCCCAAAGCTGTGGAGCTTGTCACTCTCTCTGAAATTTGTGCTAAAGCCAGTGACTTCAGTGCTGTGGACTGAGATCTTGGGGCCTGCTGCAGAGCACCAGCTCTCATCTGTCATCATCCCTGGCTGTAGGATGGGAAACAGCGAGCCACAAACTATCAGGATAATTAAATAACAGATGCTGTCAAGGGAGAAGCAGGAACAGCCCTTCAGTTTGAGGAAATTCCCCTTTCTCCAGAGCCAGCCAAATACAAGGGATGACAAAGGCTGCCATAACACATCCCCCAGCCGGGGGACAGGCAGACCAGCCTGGGAAATGTGACTGCCTCCCTCCTTGGCAGCAACTTGTGAGTCAATGAATTCTCTAGGTTTCAGGCAGTTTACTGCAAAAATGTGTCTAATACATCAAACACATACAACATCTGTGGAGAATTTATTTTTCCTTTGATTTACAGTTTAAAAAAAGAACAATTTTGCAGTGACTAGAATAAATTCTAAACAATGAAAAAAACCAACTCATTCAAATTTTTTTTTTCAGAAAAAAAGTCGATGAATAGTACAGCAATCATTCAGAATCCCAATCTTATAATTTTATCACCATGTTATCTTTATATTTTATTAATAATTGATTGTCAAAATTTTTACAATAGAAACAACCCTTCTCATCTGCTGGACCTTTACTGAGTACATCACCTCCAATTAGGAGTTCAGAGCCTTCAGAACACTTAACAACAATTAAATACTGGAACTTCAGTGAGCGACAGCAATATTAAAAAACTAAAAATCCCAAGGTTTCCTATTGAAAAGGCAAACATAAAAATGATAAAAATGCAAAACACAATGAAAAATTCAGTTGATACTAAGAACTCACTAAATTAAGGGCAAAGAATGTTATTTCACCCTTCTGCTTCCAGTCTTTTTGCAGTCCCTTGCTATGGAAGGCAACTCCTCCCTTCTCCTCCATTCCCTCTCCAAACCGGTAAGCTGCTTCTCAGACTGCATGTTTGTCCCATAGCAAATCAAAGGACAAATGTGAAACAACATTCTGCTGCAAAAAATTTAAATGACTACGAAACAGGCCTGATTATACAGCAGCTCTCAGAAAAAAACCTGTATCCTATATGTACCTTGACAGTTTCAGAGGGGCTCAGGTCAATATTGTCTATAGGTATCTCCCTCACAGCCTGGTGACCAGTGCAACTATATACATTCAAGTCTAGTATTTAAAAAACGAATAATCTTAAGGTAAAATTTTAAGATCTTTCTGTATAAAATTCTATAAACACTTTAGCAAAAAATCAAGTGTTTCCACGTGACTTAATGAATACTGAAATGTTCAAAGTTTTGTGAGAGCTACCCGTCTAAAATACGGTGCATGCAAAGAAGCTGTTAGAATCTCTCTGAACTCCTTTTGCCTTGGTTTTTACAGTGGGCACTCATAATAATGAAATGTTTCAGACATCTGCACTTTCCAGATTCTTCATCCCCTAAAATTTCTGAGGCTTTAGGAGTCTCGGTATAGTCAGTATAACCATTATAACCATTCAAATCCCAGACATGCTTTGTACCTGCCAACAGCACTGCTAGGAGAGGAACCAGACATTCTCAGTCCCTCTCAAGAGGGAACTCAGCAGCTGTTTTTATTGTGTATACTTTAAAAAAATGTGCCTAGCTCTATTCAATACACTATCTGTAGTCACTGAATCAAAGAACTCCTATGTGCAGAGGTAGATTTCAAGGGGTAAAATAAATACAAGAAATGCAAGGATAGAGAAAAATATTGAAAGCAAAATCTTAAGTCAGATGACAAATACATAGCTTCAATCTTTCAGTGTTTAAAATTATTTTACTGATAATCAGAATCACCAGTAGGGCTGTAACAGCTAATGTAGGGAAATATTTTGCTTCTTTTATAAGATGGCATACAGGAAGGTGAGCGAGATGTGAAAATGCTGATTAAGGTGGTCAAAAAAAATTGAAGTGTTGACCCTGAACTCATTATTGCTCTCACATTGTTGTGTAGCTCCTCCAAAAGGGAGAACCATAGATTATAGCAATCATTCTCCCATTTGAGCCCCTGGAAGCCAAAAGATGATCTTTTCTACTGGTAGAGCTTGGGAAGCATCTAATGGTACAGATAAATGCAGGAAAGAGTCACATCATTCTCTGCTTTCTAAGTCTGAGAAACGTGGATCTGCAACAGCTCTGACTTCCACCCTGTGTTATGTAACTACATAATGTTCTGTATTACAACATGACATATCCTCCTTAGAAAACAGTTTTCTAAACCAGAACTTCATACAAGGAGCTCATCTGCATGTCAAGGTCCTTGGTAAACCCTTCATAAAGGCTAAGGCTCAACAGAATTTCCAGTGATGAACCAGATGGCAGGCAGTGCACCATTTCCGATTTATTACATTAATTGAGTATGATATGAAATAAGAGAGAGAATGCTAAATACGGGTGTAAAATGAGTAACCACATTTTGGCTTTGCTCCTTCTAAACTGATTATCTGCTACATGCTTCCATTTTCAAAGCTATGTGTAAGTGACAGCAAAATGCCAAACATAAAATATTGATGAAATACCAAGAAGAAAAAGCTCTAAATAACCAAATAACTCTGGGATCTTTGAGAAAGCAATAATTCCTGATCAGCAGATAATAAATTTAAGTCAGAAACAGAAATTTTCAAATTAGATTTTGCATTATGTTAAAATAAAGTACCTAGCCCTAGGAACCATCTTTTCCCTTAGGAAACGGAGCTGGAGGCCTACATTCTCCATCCATGCTCTAGCATCTCAAAGGGTTATCCACAAATCCACCAGGTAGGCACAGTTCTGTATGGTGTTACAAAACAGGGAGTGATGCAAAAGGGACTGTGCCTGAAAACACCTCCAGTGCCAAATCTCATGCTGAGGTGGCCAGACCAGGGCTTGCAACTTGTTTTTCCCATGCAGCACCAGGGGAAATGTAGGATGATTAATTTTTTTTTCACAATGGAAAGATGCTGGTAGCCATGGGGTTTTTTTGCTACTATCAATTAAAGCAATCACTTTGCAGGGAGCTTATGCCCACAGTCTCTACTTTCCAGAAGCACATCCTCTCTATGAAGATCAGTTGTACAGAGAGGTGCCCCCACTCTCCTGTCACAGGTAAGACCACACCACTCAGATGCAGGAGTGCTGGGACAAGTGACAACTTGGTGGCTACTAACAAGGAGCCTGACTTCTCAGTAAAATCCCTGTAGAAAAGGCCTCAAGGACTGCTGCAGAACCAAAGTCCTCCTGCAAGTTAAGGGAAAGCCATGTGCCTCTCCACATTATTTGAGGAGCAGCAGAGGCCACAGCACAGCTGGACCAGTGGCTGGCAAAACCTGGACTCACAGAAAGCCAAGTGGAGACCTTAAGGAACATTTGAGGTTAAAATCTGAATGTATATAGACATAGAGTGCTATTTACAGCTGCTGAAGCTACAGCTTTCAGACCACATTTTCAGGGTCAGGAATCGCCCTTTGTCCTGTGTATCTTCAGATGTTTAAAGGACCTTTTTGAGCCTTACCTGTAAAAACACGTAAAAATGAAATATATGTTTTCACTGAATGCTGCAGAGAGTGAAATAATGGCTTAGTTCTAGTTACTGGAAGAATATTTGAGCAACATCCTCAAACTGTTATGAGCCCCTTTCAGGACCCTTCAATGAAAGTCTTAAAATTTTAGTACTAGTGATGGGAAGAAAATCAAATTGCTTCCTGCTTTTCATGGGGTTTGCTTTAAAAAAAAAAAAAAAAAAATCCCAAATATGTTTAAGAAAAACATCAATAATCTGTGTTAAAATGGACCAATGGGAGTAAAGAAATCTCCGGAGCTGGTAAATAAAATTTCTAAAGCATGAACACAAATGCACAGTTATGAGTTCATGCAGTTTCTACCCAAGCAAGTAGCCAGCTAAAGGTAACTAAATTACCCATGCAAGTTCCTTTCAACAGGAGTAAAAGTGCAGAATATGGCCCTAAGTGAACTGTACCCACCCAGCTAAAATATGCTGCTGCCGATTGATTTTTGGGGGGTGATTTCATTCTGCTTCACAGGAAAAAACACATCTCACTTGACAGAATGTAACTGACTGCTAAAGCACTTGGTAGCCCTTGTGATCAATTAAGGGTCAGGATGGTTTGTTAAATAATTAAACAGTATGAAGAAAGAAAAGACTAGCAACCAACAGATGCATTCTTCCACGCAGCAATATGTTACCTTTATCTTTCTTGGAGACAGGTGTTTGCTTCATTATTATTATTAATACTGCTTCACTATTAAATAATAAATCCTTTCACTATCTGCAATGCTGGGGGGAAAATACCATCCACATGTTAATAAGAACACTAGGAAAAAAAAAGAGATAAGTGTATAACATCCCAATACAGTCTGTCACTAAAATCTGTAAGTCCTTCTGTGGTCAGGAAACAACCAGAGCCTGAATACAGCAACCTGATTCTTCAGAGGGTACCACTGTGCTGAAATGACTCACACTTCAGGTAAGAAGCATGAGTTTTATAACCTTTTGCTTCATATGTGAAACTTAAATGTATTTTCTCAATAGTTCTGAAAACAATAATTTATTGCAAGTTCACATTTGAATTACATTCACAAAGTGGGATTCAGGTATGAAACAGTTCAGTTTAGGGCTTTTAGGTGCTTACAAGAGAAGTGCTTTATATCCACATTTGTGAATATTTACTGAAGCAAGCCCTTCACTAGAAACATAGTTTTGCAGGAATGAACCATTAATGAGCAGATTTTTGAAAATTTTCTCTGAAAGAGAGGATATATTTTTTCTTAATCTCTCTTTTAATGTTCTACTTTAAAGGGATTGTTAATCAAAACTTTTGAACAGCCTTTTGTTAGAACCCATTTAGGGTCATAATTTCATCTCAGGGATTTATGAGTACTGGTCTCATTAAACCTAACAGGAGTTACACATATGGAAGTTGTGGAGCATGGGGAAGAGAACATCCCCTTTCTATAGCATAATTTCCAGGATACTGAATGAGTCCCTTATGTAATGTGTGATTTGGCTCCATGAGTCGGGAATGGGGTGGTGAGACCCTGGTCCACAGCAAGTTGGTGGTTTTAGGCCATTTTCAGAAGGGATGAGAAGACAATTTACTGCTGAAATCTAAATGCTCCATAGAGAGCAACACGGCACTCAGTGCTCCAAGGAAAGTAGATTTAGTAACAGTAAACAGGGACCAGCAGTAATATTAATAGAAAATACCAGTAAGTTACTGTGTTGCTGTAATACAGAAGAAGAAAAACAGTCTGTTTCCAAAGGCTTGAGCCAAAATCTATTTTAAATGTTTTCCTGATAGTCCCAGCATGTTTTATAATAGCAACTTATACATATTTCTTTATAGACCTGTTAGGCCGATACCTTCATTCTGTACTAGCTTTTCATAGGTTCTATTTTAGCACCAAATTCCAGTTTATACTGTTGAAGGAAAGCAACTGTCCCTGGTTTGCATCCACTTTTTTTTTTTAAATTGTGATGGTATTTGACTGGTGTCTCATCCATATGAGCAGCTCTTGTACAACTTACAAAAAATATTGCATTGTTCTGAATCTTTCCACTTTGCAAAGGTAAATCTGTGTCTCAGGAGCCAACATCGGACACTCTGCTTGATAGGGTTTATATCAATGGCAAATGTGACAAAGGAACACCTTGTTGTCACGCCAGACATCTGCTCCCACCAGACTCATCCTCAGAGCCAGCAGTAACCACATCCTTCTCCTTACAGCAGCGACAATTCACCAAAGCAGCACCGGAGCCCCTGGAATTGACCCGAATTTTCTTTAGTAGAGGTGAAAATATGAACCAGCAGTCTTAGCTGACAAGACCATCCTGACCTGCTCACTTAAAGAGAGCCATGAACCAACCAAACCTCCCTGCTGACCAGATCAAGGAACATCAAACGAAACATTGCTGCGCAATAACTAGAAAATCACTACACAGCTCAGTAAAAATGTAACTGCCCAACACTCATCTATAAACACAGGCATCCTGATTGGATCTATAAAGCATCCTTTCAAAGGCAGTAGCTTCCAAAAGTTGTTTTTATTAAATTAACCAATCTTCACCCCAGACTCAGCTGTGCTGAGCTGAGTGGTTTGCACAGTGACAGCATCCCTTCTTTGCTATACAGTTGCTGGTAACACTTCCTGGTATCCTGTTTGCTCTTCTATAGCCTAGCATGACTAATTGGGGTAATGACTTTACCTACAAAAGCTTAAGTCTCTCTTTAATTTATTTTAAGTGAACTTAATGGTTTCTGGCAGCAGTCTGCCTTGTAATACATTTCCTCTCTTCTGATCCTCCGCCCGCAGCCATGTTTTGCATTTGCCCTCACTGCCATCCCTGCCTCAGTCACTGCAGGACCCACTCAGCGCCTCATATCTCAGTTCACTTACACTGTCCCTAATTACTCTTTATATCTCTGTTATCAACATTACTGGTGAACTCTGATGCTTTAAAATTGATAGTTTCCTCCAAGGCAAATTAAGTCAGTCAAATCAATCAATAACGATAACTACATAATGAAACCAGAGAGACTTCTATATAAATCTTTCCAGATGGAGTATTTATCGTTTGCAGACTTCTCTTCCTGTTTTGGAGTGATGCTGTTATGGAAGTTATCCCATTTTATCCCCCAGTTCCTTATCTCAGATGATCTGAAACTCAACTTGAAACCATGCATGGTGTTGTCTGGGTTAGCTGAGATAGAGTTGGTTTTCTTCCTAGTGCTGTGTTTTGGATTTAGTATGAGAATGATATTGATAACACACTGGTATTTCAGTTGTTGCTCAGTAGTGCTGACCTCTAAGTCAAGGACTTCTCAGTGTCTCATGCTCTGTCAGGGAACAGGTGCACAAGAAACCAGGAGGGAGTATGGCCAGGACAGCTGACCCAAACTGGACAGAGGGATATTCCATACCATAGGATGTCATGCCCAGTCTATAAACTGGGGGGACTTGGCCAGAAGTTGCCAATTCCTGCTCAGGGATGGGAGGGGCATTGGTCAGCAGGTGGTGAGCAGTTGTATTGGGCACCATTTGTTTATTTACCCCTAGGTTTATTCCTCTCTCCCTTTTTCATTTTCATTATTACGACATTTTACTTTATTTCAATTTTTAAACTGTTCTGATCTTAGCCCATGAGTTTTATCTTTTTCTGACTCTCTTCCCCATCCCATGGGGTGGGAAGGGGATGGAAAGTGAGAGAGCGGCTCACCGTAGTTGGAGTCTAGGGTAAAACTATGACATGTACAGAAGCCATGGTTTGTCCCTCACCAGCATTGACTGCAACACCTCCACAAAGCTGAAGACAAGAGGGACTTGCCATTCAGAGGAGCAGTCCTGGAGGTGCTCCAGGTCTCATAATCCCCCTTCCCACAGCTGGACTTACGGCAGCCTCAGCAATGGCTACATTAGGGTGAAATATGTAAGGTCTCCTACAGCCCCAGGTGCCCTTGCTGGGACACTGGCACAGCCAGTCCCACAGTCTCCGGAAGACTTTTGGGATAGCTGAGCCTCACAAAAGCCTATCTGCTCAGGAAAGATGGCATACAGGCAGGAGAGATGCATCTGTGAGGGAAAAGCCAGCTGAGGGGATGACAGACTATGGTTTTATCTTTATGCATTTATACGTGGCCAACCACCAGCACACGCACCATTTGTAAGCACCACTTACAGCGTCTGTAAAACTGTGATCAAGAGTCAAGATGTTTGCCTTTTTTCAGCACCTGACACCAGTGACACAGTAGTGCTGGTTTGCTACAAATTCTTCAGAATTCATAAATACAAAAACCAGAACCATAAATAAAGCTGCATAATGGACCCCATGGTCATTCTCAGCCCCTGCAAAGGGATGAAGAGAGCAGAGAAATATCTGACCAAGTTGGTGGGAGAGGTAAGGGAGAAGTGAGGCTGGAAAAATGGTATTATGGATTGAATGGAGGAATTTCAATTAAAATTGTCAATCTCCAGGAGTTCTTTTTTTGAAACTATGCTGAAATTCAATGCTGCTGGCTGAAATCCACCAGTATCTCTGTCCGGATCAAATTAGTGGTGGAAGAAAGCACAGTCCTGTACACCACCTGTATGCTCCACAGATATTTTGATGTATCAGGACAAAACCTGCCAGATTTGCCTCCTCTGTAGCCACAAATCTGTTACATTGACAGCTTTTATAGCATAGGAGCACCAAACTGGGGATGCTGTGGCTGACAGGCTGGGAATGGTGACAAGGCATTAGGTCTGGGCTAAAGCAGTCCTGTAAGGGCAAGAGTGTGCTCTGTGTGATGTGTACCAGCAGCAGGATGTGGGAGCCCAGAGGGCACAGCCAACCTGGCTGAGACCTCATCCATCACCAGTACCTGACTGACCCCCACCAGGGTGATCTCAGCCAGTCTCACCTCACTGTCACCAGATAAAGGCACAGGGGGAACAGTGGCAGAAGTTTTGATATTCAGGTACTCAGTAAAGCTGGAGTTTGAAAATCAAAGTGTTCATTGCTCATGCTTTCTTTCCTTGTCAAAACAGAAATATCAGCTGTGGTTTGCAGACTTCCGTGGTATTTTTGGAAAAAAAAAAAAGAAAAAAAATTACTTTTCTACAAACACACAAAAAAGTTGCTTTAATTCTCTATGCATCTTTAACTTCTCTTTTTGCAATTTACAGGATGAAACAGAAAGTCTGGCAGTTTTTCTCTTTTCCTTGTAAAATGTGCAATAATTTACTTTGCCTCCTGGTTTATCTTAAATCATGCAGTGATCCAATTCTTTTCAGTTTCTTACTGCCTCTCCCCCACTGGTCAGCAATGGACCATAATGTTGAGAGTATTACAAAGAGAAGGGCAACACAGTCAGAAGGCTGAATTTCTGCCCACTGAAGGCAGAATGTCACCCATCAGAAGAAAACTCCTCAGTAAATGTATTGCAAGCTAACAAACATGAACAGCAGCAAAAATTTTCAGGAAACAAAACCTAAATACAAAGCTTTATACACCAAAAGAAGCAAAAATAATCACAGCCGACAAGCTCAGAAGAAGAGCAAATTATTTTACGAATTCATTCCCACATTACTACTTTTACTCTAGTGCCAAAAAAAATCACCCATGAAAAAAAATCTGGTGCATTGCCCCCTGCCATATGGTATATATTAAGACATACATACCACAGACAGAAAATTGTAACACTGCAGTTTTGTTTCTATCTGAAAACACATACAGTCAGTCAAGAGTCACAAGAATGCAAAGAAAGAAACGCTGCATTTCATTCCTTTGCCTGAAACTTACTTCTAGACAAAACATCATCAATCCTAAACATGCAAAAGCATCTCCAGATCAGATATAAGAAAGGCAACTAAAAGCAAGCTACCAAGAACAGTAACCCCCTTATAAACTATCAGTCAATATTAACCAAAATTCCTGGGGAAAAAGATTGCAGTTTTTGAAGTCTTTGTCCTCAGAAGAGCACTTTATGGCTAAATGGTAAAGGCTGATCATCTGCAGTCATTTCATGTTCAATATAGGATCTTAAAAAATAGTTCTGGAGGTGCTGCCATGAAGCTGCTGCTGGGTTGGCCCAGAGGCAGGGCTGAGCTGTGTCCCCCAGAACGGCACCCACTGCTCCACACACCTGGTGGAACTGCAGCCCCCGCTGCTTTGTGTCCTATGCACTTATGGAAAACAAAACTAAAACAGAAAACAGTATTCACATCTGAAGCCTAATGAATGTTCATGTGATAGCAGCCAATATCACAGCATGCATGAAAATTAGGTGTGCTACAGAAATAGGGTGCAGGAGCCCTCTACTACATGGCCTCCAAATCAACTCACGGTTTTGCTGAAAAGAAAGCTTTATCCAGACCTATGGAAATATGAAGACACCACCAAACTAAAGATCATTTGTAAGAAGGTCTGAGTTGCATTTTAGAATTTGGGATGGAAATGGGAAAAATATTTGAACTCCAGATGTAGGGTGTGAGTGTGAGCAGAGCATCCCAGGTGCTCCTGTTGCATCAACTAGATGCTTGAATTTAATCTTAAACCTTGCTTGCTTCTGTTCCATGAATGAACACTTCTGAAAGCCTGCCTCTTTCAGCTGATGCCCCCCACCACGACTGTAGTAGGATAAACGTTCCAAGATTTTATTGTGGTTTTAAAAAGAGTTTAAAAATATGCTAAGTCAAAGTAACACCCAAGGGACTTACACTAGAGAGCTGCAGTCCCATTAATGTATAAAGAGAAGGCTAAAAATATGAAGATAAAACATGGCTCTTCTTTTTGACGTGCTAATCTGCCCATAAAAAGAAAAAGACCTTGAAGAGGTGCAGCTCTGCTGAGAAGTTCTCCCCTTCATTATTGTTTTGCAATAATGGAAAAAGTGTATGTTTCACTAAGGGAGAAATTTAACTTTCCATCTCAAGGTCTCAAATACATTTTTACTTGTTCAAAGCAGATTAGCAGCTCAGAAAATGAGAAGTTTTCCTAATTTACATTAATCTCGGCTCTGCCATGCATGCTAATTGAGGTGTTTTCTTCTGGGACTTCCAGATACTTCGCAGTTGTAACATTGCCATTTCACACTGTAACATCAGCTCTCACAAATATCAGTTCTTCTGCACATGCCCATGTTCTCTAACCTGGCACTGATGTTTTTCTTGGAAGGTATCTATTGATTTATGAATGGAGTTAGTGCTTCTGGATCCTGTTGCTTATTGATAAACTAGTATATAAAAGGATATTTCTGGTAAATCAATTCTTGACAAATCTGCATAGATTGGGGAGGTTCCAGCTGATCTACAACTATGGGCCAAACATGCCAGATAGTTTGATCTGGAAGAATGTGGGACCCTAAAGCTGACTAATTGAGTATTATTTAGTGCAGTGGCCAAATTATCATTGAGGAAGGATATTGTATTGATTAAACCTCTTCTTGGGTAGATTGAAGCCATAGCCACACGAGTAAACCCAAATGGTGACAGAGGGAGGCTGAAGACAGCACCGTGGTGGCCACCTGGGGAAGATGCTCCATGTCTACAAGTGAACAAAGACATGGAGGAGTGGGCAATGCCTGTGTCCTATTTCCCCCAAGAATATTCATAGTAGAACATTTGTGATCACTAATTGTGGCTGTAATGAATTTACCTATTCCACACTTCTAGCACTGCCTGGTCTTTATTTTGCAGTTTATCTCAACAAATCACCATACTTCACTTTGAAATAACTTTCGTAATTAGTTTTCCACCTATTTTTCATTTAAGTGTTTTGAAATACAAGCGTTGCACAACTGGAGCTGCAGGCTGTCCTGGCAATATGTCAGAAGCCCCAGGGCTGCCATTGCTGTTTATAGGGGTGTACTATTTTTCTGGGGTGATACATACAGCTTTATTATTCCTTACACAGCTCTATGCAGTGTAGTACAAAGTACAGATTGCTCTTTGGAAATGACATCTGAGCTTCAAATAGATAGCCATAGAGAAATAGTAATGATGAAAAGACCAAAAGCATGCAATATGATCTTCCAGCTTTTGAAAGCTTCTTTTCCCCTTGTTCATTCTTAAATGATTTAAGAGATCCTTTAAAAAAGCAAATTAAGGAAATAAAGCATTTTATCACACGCAAATACACAGACCCTCACACTGCATGACATAAGCCCAGATCTGATAATGACAACTTATACCACTTGAACTAGCTATCTTAAGATAGTTAAGTTTGGTTATGCTGAAATCACTTTTGGGAATAATTACTCCTGTGAGCAGCTCCAAATTAGCTTTCAGCTAATTTCAGTTTAAGTCAGCTACTGATAAGAATATATAAAATTGTAAAACTTATAAAAAAACTGAGTAAACACTTGAGCCCTTGATAGCTCCCACGGGAATGGTCCAGACCACTTGAACCTGTACTTTAGATGCTTAATGAGGCAGTCCTCCAAATTATTACAGTCCTTTTATAAACAACATGGAGAGATGGGTGCTTGTGATGGGCTCCACGGAAAGCTACCTATAACTTATGTCCCATTCAGTTTTCAAGCATTCCTTGATAATAAGGATTATTATCAAGAATAAAAAGGAGAATAAAAAATTTAATACCTGCAGCAAACAGCCCTACAATACAGCTTTTTCCAAGAAAATGAAGGAAAGAAATCTTTGTCTTGCTAGCAGGCACCTTTTATTGTACTATCAAAAAAAAGACTCTTGATAGAGATAACAGCCTGTGAGCTAAAACGAATTCCCAATATTCACTGCAGATGTGGCATTCAGAATTTTAAAATCTTTTTATAACTATAACTTTTTAAACTTTTTATAACTTTTTAAAACTTTTTTATAACTTTGTGCAAATGGCAGTTTTCAGAGACATGTAATGTGTGGATTACTTCAGGAGAAACATGCCATTAGGGATAGCTACTTCAGTAAATTTAATTTACTTTCGAAATAGGAAAAAAGTAAGATTTACTTGAAAATTGGTCAAAGAAGACTATTAAGAACAAAAAGGCTGAATTGAAGAGAGGTCATGATACATCTCTGAACAATAGTGGGTGAGGCAGGTTGGTTTTGATGCTCTCTGGGGTGCTTTGAAATCGTGAAGGTAACAAAAGATGCTATATTAGCACAGAAAAGTTGAAAATAACTTTCAAGACAGATCTTTGCTGCCAAAGGGGATCATTTTAATGTGATGTTTTACTCATAAAAAATGAATGTATGGCTATATTCAAAGCTGTGCCTAAAATGTCTCAGAGCATTTGGACAAGAAAGTAATAGCTAAACTACTACATCTATACAAGTATGGTTGTAGATACAAATGTGCTCCACATCAGTATAGGTCTTCTTACAGGAAAAATGAACCAGCTAGTACAGGATCAGATGTCTTTATCCTGTTAGAATTGGATCTCTGCTAGAGAATATACCATTTTGATCACAGCTTCCTTCCTGGAGCTCCTGTTGTTCCATCAGTACTTGTTTTTTGTGCATAAAACACGTCTTAAAATCCAGTATATCATAGAAAATCTTATTTTAGAGCTTCTGAGACTTCTGTCCAGAGAATATTTCCTGAAGGAAAGCCTTTCTTTGGTCAGATGGTCTAAGCAGGAATAGCAGTACTTTTGCTTTGAGGCTTATGCTATTCCCATGGAGCTTTACTGAGCTCTGATGTGCATGGTCATGCGATTCTTCCTTACAACTACTCAAAGAAAGAACATCCTATTCTTCACTCCCTTCTGAAGGGCCACCAATGGACTGTGTTACATTTAATTAAAAAATGCAACTGTGCCACATATAGCTGTACGTTCCAGGAGTGTTGACTGTGAATTGAAGGCTGACTTACAAACTTTTTATGCATTTTGTAGAAAACCACTAGTTCTGCCTCCCCCAAACTCAGCATCTGAGTTCTTTGGTTAATTTTTCACACTTTGATTTAAAAACAGCTTCATTTGAACAAGTAATTACTCTAGTCTCATGTTTACTTCTCCCTCACTCACATTGCTTCAGCAAACATCCTTCCCCTCAACCTCTCCACCATCCCATTCTTTCTATTCTGCTTCCACACTGTCTGTAGACCTCAAATACCGCTGTTCAGATTTTCTCTGCAACCCATCCCTTCCATCTCTTTCCTCAAGTAGCTCTCAAATGACAGTCCTCTCAACAGGACTGCAGAACAGAGCTATCTTCACCTTCCTTCTTGAGAAGAAATGGAGCTGAGTAAATATCAAACAGCTAATTCCAAGGCAAACCCCCAGGGTTCACAAAATCCAGCATATATTGGTCAGGGGTTTTTCTGTCATCCATTTTCTCAGAACGATATGCTCACAAAATCCAAGAGCTTCTGTACAAACCTTTCAAATCCTCAGGTGACTTCTGGAACTAAAATGACCCACAAAGAATGAAAAATGTCATTTCATTACAATGTGCAGTCACCAAAAGAGCACCTTTCCCTATATTTTTCAGCCATTTGGCTGAAATCTGCAGAATTCTCATTTGGCTCATGACAATTGTTGATTCTCTTTGTGTCATTCCCATTATTTGAAGGGCCTTGTTGTTTTCAGTGTCATCTAAACATAACTGGCCTGTGTTGTAATTAAACTTTGATCAATTTTTTAATGGGATCTCAGAGGAAAACAGTGTTTGACTAACATGTATTATTCTGCATGTATTAATCAAGTGAATTCTTGTTGAACTAACAGAATTTCACATAATAACTACTCTTCTCCATTGTTAATTAGCAGAGCAGAAAAATAATAGAATCTGTTTTCACTGAAATATTACTTTTGTAAGCAGAATATTCTGAAACTTTTATTTTAATTTTCAACTTTGATTGATTTCATTTCAGAATACAATTTTTAGCCTTTCCTGAGGCACTTCACTTAAAAATACAGTATCTCTTTATTTAAAAGCAGTCTGAAACAATAACCAAACATACATTTATGGCAGTAAGCACTTGAATCACTTAGGCCAGCTGTCCCTCATAAATCATCACTAAATAGCACTTTCATGAGTATTGACATGAAATGTTAGTCAGCATTTTCATCAGAAATCCGGAAGATCTGAAATCACCAACTGTGACACTTTTTAATGATATAAACATTGGCCAGGTGGGAACAAACTGTGAGTCAGGTTAGTCACATGGAACACGATAAACAGAGTATTTGGTAAACTGAGCCTACCTTAAAAACAGCAAAACAATCCTCCCCCCAGCTCCTGTAGGAACAAGGAAGCTCGCGAGAACAAGGACCAGCAGGAGGAAGAGACTTTACCTAAAGCCTGAGGTGCCTGTGCAGAACCACTTCACTGCTCTGCAGTACTGGAGAGGGAAGACCCATCACATCAGGATTGATGCTGGAGCTGAGTAAGACAGCCCCATGTGCTCCCTGTGCAACAATCAGAGCCACTAAGAAAAGGTGGCAGGTGACACCAGCAGGCAACTCTCTTCTGAGGGACAGAGGCACCCATTTGCCAACCTGACACACTCTTTGTCACTCTGGTGAATCAACAAATGGTTATAGGACTGGTGTCACAGCCTTGGTCTTCACTAGCAAGTGCTCCAGCCACATGACCTAAGTGGCAGAAGGCAAAGTCAGGGATTGGCAGAACAAAGAACCACCTGCTGCAGGAGAAAGTCAGGTTAGAGACCCTCTAGGGAACGTGAAAGTGCACAGGTCTATGGGATCTGATGAGATGCATCCATGGGTCCTGAGGGAATCGGAGCATGAAATTGCTCATTAAGTTCGACAAAATCAAGTGCAAGGTCCTGTAGCTGCATCAGAGCAATTCCAAGCACAAATACGGGCTGGGTAGAGAGTGGATTGAGAGCAGCCCTGAGGAGAAAGACTTGGGGGAGGTGGTGGATGAGAGGCTGGACATGACTCAGCAATGTGCACTCACAGCCCAGAAAGCCAAACGTATCCTGGGCAGCATCGAAAGGAATGTGGGCAGCACATCAAGGGAGGGGATTCTGCCCCTCTGCTCCACTCTAGCGAGACCCCACCTGCAGTGCTGCATCCATATCTGGGGCTCCCAACAAAAGAAGAACGTGGACCTGCTGGAGTGAGTCCAGAGGAGTGCCACAAAGATGATTAATTAGAAGGATGAAACACAATTAGGATTGTTCAGCCTGGAGAAGAGGCTCCAGGGAGACCTTACAGTGGTCTTCCAGTACCTAACAGGGGCCTACAGAGAGACGGAGAGGAATTTTTTCACAAGGGCATGTAGTGATGGGACAAGGGGGAATGGCATCAAACAGAAAGAGAGTAGGTTTAGATTAGATATTAGGAAGAAATTCTTTGCTATGAGGGTGGCGAGGCACTAAAACAGGTTGTCCAGAGAAACTGTGGCTGCTTCATCCCTCAAAGTGTTCAAGGCCATGGATGGGCTTTGAACAGCCTTGTCTAGGGGATGGTGTCACTGCCCATGGCAGGGGTTTGAAACCAGCTGATCTTTAAGGTTCCTTCCAATCCAAACCATTCTATGATTCTATGAACTGAGGCTACAAGAGTACATATTGCTGGGGTTCACAGTTTTAGAAGGAAGCTGAAAATTTCCAGAGTCTGGGAAAAAAAAGTTAATCTGCCATATACCTTCTCCTTAGACATAAAAAATATTCCTTACACTAAGAACACAGTGTTCAATATCTATAGGTTATCAATCACTTCTTGAAATTTAGAAGTGATTCGATTTTGGTATATAAGTTACCCTAACATAAAGAAAATATCCCCTAATAAAGGGCTTTCAGACACACTGCTAAAGACACAGCAAGAAACAGCTCCTGGAAGTTCAAAGGAGAAACATTAAAATTAGAAATTAGGCATATTTTTAAACAGAGTATGATTAACGACTGGGAAAAGAAGTACACAAAGTAGATTCTTTACGTCTTGTAGAACATGTAGGGTCATGCACTTTAGATAATAACAAGAATACTTTCAGCTGTAAGCTAGAAATGACTGAGGAGGAGAAAGCTCAGTTCACATTAGTCTATCACTCTTTGACAATAAGCTACCAGTGTGAAAAAAGACAAACACTGCCCTAGAATGCATCAGCTCAATTATTTCTAGTAACGATGGGGGAAGTATTAGTATGGTGCTGGTAAAGTACTGCTAAGACATCACTTCAATTATTGTGTGTAATTATGGATGCTTGTGTTCAAAAAAGATTAACTTAGGCTGGAGCAGCTGCAGAGGAGGACTACTAGGATGATGAGAAGAATGTAAAATATGTCACAAAAGGAGACAGAAAGAGCTTGTCTTGTTTAGAGAGAGGATGACTGCTATCACTAAATATCACAGGGTTGTAAAGGAGCTGTTTAAGCCAAAAGACAACCATGGTATAAGAACAAAGGGTTGAAACTGGACTTGAATAAATTTACTCTAATTTAGATCCTTTTTAATCACTAGGCAAATGAAGCATTGAAACAATTTTGCAATAGGAATTTAGGAGATAAACGGCTATAACCAGCTTTAAGATGGAGCTTAAATCCACACACATTCAAGCTACAGCGTCATTGTCACAGCTCCTGCAGCACCAGGGACCAGAGCCAAACCGGAAGGTTTCCTCCTGGGGATGGTTCCCTGGCATCACAGGGATCATGTGCCAAAACAGGCCAAACCACCCCAAATTACAGGGCTTGCTGATACCAGCATCATGCTTAAATTGTGACCAAGCCCTGAGGCTGTTATCTTAATAACTTATCTTTGCTTAAAAATTAGAAAATTATATATACCTACAAGCAGCACTGTTTCCAGGTTTTCTGTTAATGTTAGAAAAACACTTTTAAAAACTAATCACTCATTTATTTTTTCCAAAGTAAAGTTCAAATTATACTGAAAATGTGGACTTGTACCAAGTTTCATACACAAAAAGGTAGTATTTAGATCACGCTGCTGAAAGTAAGAATTACCTGGATATCAAATGAACATTCACCGTTTCTCTTGTACTTTATGTGAGTAGGAAGCATGGCTTCAGCCACAAAGTCAGGTTAGCACTGACTAACAGTAGTCCAACTTCATGTTGTATGCCTTGTTTAAATAAATCCTGCTGCAAGTACCTTTCTTGTTGCCTATAAAGTGATGAAGCAGGGCTTTAATAGCAATCTAGCTGCAGAACGGTCATAGATTGTTTTCCAAACTACTTCTCTTTATCATAAAGGGTCATTTCATTACATTGATTTCCTGAAACCCTTCAGATTTATTATTTGTCTTCAGGGCACAAAACCACAAAATCTGCTTATGAGGACTCTAAGCTATTTTCCCTTGCATTAGAATAATTTTTAAATTACTTTTATCTTCCTAGTACTTCTTGAATGCCTGCTCTAATTAGATTGACAGCTTCTCACTTTGTTATTCTGAAAACTGTAAGACTGCATTTAAAAAAACCCAACCAAACACTTCAAGAAACAAACTGCAAATAAGACGGATGGGGATTTAAAGTGCAAGTTCCCTCATGTTTAGAATTATTACTAAGTTTAATGAATTTTGTTTTAATACAGTAATAATAACAATAATGATAATAATAATTCAATATAATAATAGTAATAATAGTAATAATAATAATAATAATAATAATAATAATTCGGCTTGTGTAACCCATAAAACCATGCCTACAATTGTTTTCTCCGAAAATATCTACTTAACTATATCCCATTTTTAAGCACTCCATAGTTCTTGGTTTTTTGTCTGGTGCAAGTACTTGTCTTCAAGATGTTTTGGGGAGGGAGGTTTTGTGACAAAGTAGTGGGAATACAATACATTTTCTTTTACTAGTAAAACAAGGAGGAAATTTTTTTCAATTATAGAAGACAATGAAAATAAAGACAAAACAGGATCTCTAGTTATTTTTATTAGACTACGATTCATGAAAGTGAGCACTACTTGAGTGAGTTTTTAACATGTTTTCATATTTGGGTGGGATTTTTTAAATAACTGGCTTTTCTTTTGAAGATATTTATATTTCATTTATAATAAAAGATCTAGTATAAGCACAGGAGGCTCAAAATAAAGCATGCCACAAGATTACAGTTGGTAGTAACGAAAGAACCAAGACCCTCTCATAACTGGTCAGCAGATGCCTCTGTTGGAAACTGCAAATGAATTCAGTTCAAAATTCAATGCTTTCTGAATCATTCCCTAGAGACTGGAATTCAGCCTTTAAATACACGAGAAACCATCAAATGTGAGTCAATAAAACAATGCATGAACAGCCACTTGTCTTGGCGAGACTCTTATACACCAGCTTTTTAGAAAGTACTTCAGAGGGTTTGCAACAGCACAAATTCCACAGCCAGCATAAAACCAGATTGTGTTAACAGTAACCTTTCCTCCTTTTTCTCACCCTGTGCCAACAGGGTGACATTAAATATTGTTTCACCTAAATAAATTCACTTATTAAATAAAAAGAAGTTGCTTCCCGTAATTTCAAAGCTATGCTTAAAGGACACTGTAGCTGCACTGCACTTTAGCTATTCCCAAAGCTGAACTGTGAAGCTGTTTGTTACCAAAACCAGACAATATCCTGAGTCTCTGCAGGAGAAAAGCCAGGGTGGGACTCGGCCCCAGGCACAGACGATGCAGACGTGCCTGCGCATGAGTGAGGGATCTTGGCTCCTCACAGACGGTGGAAGTTGGTCAGCCCATGGCATGGGACATGTGTCCACCTTAGGACATTAAATCTCCATGTGTCACCAGCCAAAGAAAATGAACCAGTTGTAGGCTGACCTTACCTCATGTCTGGGGAAGGGACAGGAAGGGCTCTTACACAGAGCCAGAGTTTTATTAGCATTTTACTTAAAGGACAAGCACCACAGTCCATTCCTTCTGACCGATTTGTAAATTCATGCGTTGGATATTAACTAAAGTAATTAATCAGCCTCCAGTATCAATACAGGCTGGGGGATGAACAGATGGAGAGCAGCCCTGCCAAGAAGCACTTGGGGGGGGGGGCTGGAGGGAGAAAAGCAGGACATGATCAGCAATGTGCACTTGCAGCCCAGAAATCCAAACATGTCCTGGGCTGCATCCCCAGCAGTGTGTGCAGCAGGGCCAGGGAGGGGATTCTGCCCCTCTGCTCTGCTCTGTTGAGATCCCACCTGGAGATTGGCCTGGGGGCTCTCAGCACAGGAGAAGCATTGACCTGTTGGACCAAGTCCCAAGCAAGGACACCAATAATGGTCAGAGGGTTGGAGCACCTCTCCCTGAAGTCAGGCTGAGAGAATATGGGCTGTTCAGCCCAGAGAAGAGAAGGCTCCAGGGAGACCTTATGGAGGCCTTCCAATACCTGAAGGGAGCCTACAACAAAGATGGAGAGAGAATATTTATAAGAGCATGTAGTGACAAGACAAAGGTGAATGGCTTCAAACTGAGAGTAAGATTAGTTTAGACATTAGGAAGAAATTCTTTGCTGTGAGAGTGGTGAGACACTGGAACACGTTGCCCAGAGAAGTTGTGGATGCCACATCCCTAGAAATGTCCAAGGCCAGGCTGAATGGGGCTTTGAGCAATTGGGTCTAATGGAACATGTCTCTGTCCATGGCAGGAGCAGTTGAATCTTCAGGGTTCCTTCCAAACCAGGCCATTCTACGATGATTCTATGATCATAGATTTACCAGATGGAAGCCCTCTGCTATGGGCCAGAGATGCTATGCCACCGACTTCTTTGTATTAAACTTTTAATATTCTCATAACATACTTGAGGTAGACAGCTTTTTTTCCCATGGACTATTGCACACTTCTAACAAACTTTATATATCTCTTATGGTGACACCTTAGATCTTGAAAGCTAGATTTCTAGGGAACATCCCAATCAATTAAATTTAAAATGCCTCATATGCTACTAAATCAAAATCCTGTGTAGTGAAATATTCTAGTTTACAAAGTCCCTCAGTCTCCATGAGCCAGTCTATTCCACCCCTATGAGTTCTCTGAATCTAGGGGGTTTTTTTGTGTAAAGTGCTCACCACAACACCCTGCTGTTAACTGAATATGACAGATGTCTTTCAAAACTCCTCCGGATGAACAGCAATGAGCATCAGAAAATTGCATCTCCAGAAGTATTTTGCGTTTCAATCAGTCCTTGGAAAACAGGGGACCTGAAGGCATGGTTGTGTGTGAATGCCTTAGCCAGACAGCCAAGGTCCCCAAGCTATACACAGCAAAAATGAAGTCCCTAATGGAAGGATGCTCAGAAATAGGCTGAGGAGATCCACCTAAGAGTAAAGCACAGAAGAAAGCGCTAAACTTTCCTGTTTTTAAAAACAAAATAAAAAAATCAGTAACTTAATTCCTCATAAATGTCTCCAGGATGGAGACTTTTACATATCCTGCTCAGCATATTTAAGTGGAGAACAAATAGACATGTATTTGTCCCATGCTAAGCAAAAGTCCTTTAGATTATCACATCTATCTGATAAATTGTTCAGAGCAAATCTGAATTCCACACTTACGCTAAATTTTTACCCAAACTTTCATCAGAAGCTAGCGCACACTTCTTTGATAGTCTCAGGGAAAATTACAGCTAAAGTACATTTCAGTTTATTTGGTTGAACTCTTGGCAGATTATGACCGAAGGTTTTTTAAAGAGTTCATTACATTTTTGCCCTCCTTAAGCAAAGGTTATCACAAAGCTGCCTGTTTAAGTGAATTATGACTACTGGGTGGTCACTAGTGCCTGTGATATTACTTATTACATGCTCAGAGATAAATTTAAATCGGTAGATAACAATGAGAAATCTCTACCAAGACCTTCATTAAGGAATCTAAAAACAGCAAAATTACACTTACAGGGAGAAAATGATAAGCTTAATGTGTACATGTGCTGAGCAAGCAGATGGTATATTTCGGGAAATTCACTATTGACATCAAAATTAAAAATTTAAACTTAATCCTTCTAAAAATTAAAACTTGCAGGATGAAACAGTTCTTAAAGATTTTTTTTTTTTAATCTAGACTTTGTTAATGTTCATATTCTTCATCTTAAGAGCTAATGCTGTCAGCATTTATTGATTCAGCCTTCTAATAATTACATCATCCTTCCGCATGTCAGAGACTGTCAAGGTGACCGTGATGCCATATGACTGGAGTATTACTCCAGTGTCACAAAGTATTTGTGTCACTATTTTATCCAGAAACAGACATATAGCAAATCTCAGAGTGATAGAGAAGAAAAATACTGACTTTATTAATAAACTGCTATGTAAAATGTATCATCACTTGCTGTAGTGCTGCCAAAATAGCCTTGTCAAGTAATTATTTAAATAGTTTTATTTAAATAAACTAAAGCTCAGTGAAAGTGCTTTGAACAACATCACATCTTCCCAAAACACCACAAGATCTTTTGACATTCGGCTATTTAAGTTGATGTTATCTGGAAAAAAATTCCAACTGTCTCACAAAGCTGCAAAGTATCTTTACTTTCCTGCAATGAGTACTTGTGAATCCGCTGCATTTCTTCTAAAGGTTTTTTTTTTTCCTTCAAGCACTCAAACAGCTCAAGCTAAGGTTTATGAAGATACAGTTGCTTTGGTTACAAACTTCACTAATTTTAATAATTACATTATTTTTCCTAAGGGTTGAAATGAGGTAAGAATAGTGGTAGATTGACTCATTTGATAAATTTAAATAAATCCTTGCTTAAGGCTTTCAATATCTTGAAGTTATAGTTTTGACCTAAAAGACATATTTCCTTTCTTTTCAGAAGCAAAAGCCAATGTTCAAATGACAGTATGTCCAGTAGGTCACCAAAAACAATGAAACTCAAGCAGCAGATGAACTATTAAAGTATTAACACATATATTTTGTTAAAGAAATTTGAAACCATAATTTTTTCTCCGTGTCTTTCAAGAACTTTAAAAAGTAAGGTGCGAAACCACACCCAGACTGACATGACCGCCTGGGAACAATGGACTTCATTCAGTAATAAAATCCAGCAGGCTAGAAGTGAGGAACAACCCTCCTCCAAGGAGTAAGGACTTCATGTGAAGGTCTGCACTTTTTCTTCCTGGGGATTTTGTAGCAAGGAGGACTGGACTGACAGGCTCCTGTGAGGTGATGCTCACTTACAAGCAAGTGCATTTTAGATACTTTACGAATTTCATTTCAAACTAAACCAATTTTTTCTAAGCTCAGTAACCAGCAAATACCCCTTTTAGCCATGGCACAAGCTGTAAGAATGACCTTGCCCATGCAAAGGCAGAATCCCTTCTTCTCTCCACCTGCCAACAGTGGAGCAGCACAGGGGGACCCTGCCCTTCCCTCCTGTACCCCAGGAGAGTGAGGAGCTGGCCCTGGTCTCACTGCCAGCATGAGCCTGGTAACCTCCTTCTCCAGTTCACGTATTTTAGCACCCGATAAAGATGCAAACCTACCAATCACTCCCTACAAACAGAAATCGCCTTTCGCTGCTATATTCTTGAAAATTGGGATATTCCTTTTAGCAGATTTGGAGCAGATTTTTCTTGTGAACCATTTCTGAAAACACGCAAATGATTATCAGTCACAACACTGACAAGAGACAAGAAAACAGTGAATTCAGCTGGTAGGACAGGTGATGATCAGGATCTAACAGAGGGCTCCATTTTCCTGTAAGCCTGATTTTTCACCATATATAATCAACTCCACTTCGAAATGTGGCAAATTGGCAGATATGGGGGAAACAGTCTGATGACATTTGTTTGTCATAATCTGCCAGAAATTAGTTTACAAACTTGTCTTCAAAATTATGATAAAAACAATTACCCAATACCATTTCACATTTGCAAGAGGCTTCAATGCATCTTAATTGATGAAGTCCAAGAGTTCAGTAATTTTTGCTTGAATATGCTATTGCATCCTGACAAACACAAAATGCAGGGAAAATAATGGGCCTGGCACAGCCGGAAAGTCAGGAGAAGGGGCTCTGACTGATTGTCACGGCACAACACATGAGAGTGAGGCATCACAGAGCCAGCCTCTGGACGAGAAACAATGCAGGCAGGCACACTGGCAGTGTGAAGTTCATGAAGCCACGGGAATTATTGCTTGATCTATTGTGAGGCATACACACACAAAATGCAGTTTTAAGATGGCCATAAATGTCTAGATGATGGCCTTTTTTCCCAACTTTATTAAAGATACCTCTCTGTTACTACAAGTTACCATGCAACTCCAGCCTGTCAATACAGCTGAATGCAGCTCTCAAGGCATAATGACATCTTTTAGAGGGGAAAGTATTTTGTTATTGTTATTGCAATCAATGAAGGCCTAATTCATTTTTCCTTGACTTTTCTGCACTATTATCTGCATTATAATAACAGTCATGAACAGTAAAGATTGGTTTTTATTGTGCCAGCATGTCTGTACAGAATAATAAAGAAGAAGGTCCTTGCTTTAGAGATCACACTCTAGCTGGTGAACAAATAGGACAAATGTTATTGCTAAGAAAATAAACATTAAGAAAAGAGAATTGAGTCATACAGTGATGTTTCTCTAATCAATGGCAAACAAGAGTGATTTACCCATTATAAAAACAAAGATGGATTTTAAGGCAAGATTTAGAATCATAAAATAATTAAGGTTAGAAAACATCTCTAAAATCAAGTCCAACTTTTAAACAAATACTAACACGCTCACTAAACCATATCACAAAGTGACACATCTACTAACTTTTTTAATACTTCCAGGCATAGCAACTCCACCACGTCCCTGGAGAGCCTCTTTCAACACTTAACCCCCCTTTCAGTAAAGAAATTTTTCCTAATACCCAATCTAAACATCCCTTGGCACAACCTGAAGCTGTTTCTCCTTATCCTGTCACTTGTTGCCTGGGCGAAGAAACTGACTCCCACCTCACCACCATCTCCTCTCAGGCAGCTGTAGAGAGCACTGAGGCTCCCCCGAGCCTTCTTTTCTCCACTGAACACCCTCAGCTGCTCCTCATCAGACTTGTACTCCAGACCCCTCCCCAGCTCTGTTGCCTTCTCTGAACTTGCTCCAGCACCTCAATGTCTTTCTCGTAGTAAGGGGCCCAAAACCCAACACAGGATTTGAGGTGTGGCCTCACCAGTGCCAAGTACAAGGGGACAATCACTGCCTGGTCCTGCTGGCCACACTGTTGCTCACACAAGCCTGGATGCCATTGGCCATCTTGGCCAGCCAGGCACACACTGATCATGGTCAGCTGACTGTGGACCAGCACCCCCAGGTCCTTTTCTAAAGGGCATCAGCTTTTTTACAAAACATGAAAATTTGGAATGTGTTGGTTAACGGCACTCAAAGTGCACTGGTTGAACATGGTACTTGAAATCAGGATGAAAAAAGAGTGAAGAATAAATGCGTGTCTCTATAGATGGGGGGTGTGTGTACATATTTATGTATTATTTTCCATTATTAGAGGACCTACAATTTGCACAGTTCAAAAAGTGTTTCAAATTACTTTCAATAAATATTAGTATAGATAAAAATCACCAACCTGTCACAATGAATATTTAATGTCTTAATATATTTTGAATGAAATCCTTGCCTTACTGGAATCAGGAATATTCTCAGAGGTATGAGGCTCAGCAAAAACACCAATCAGATCAACAAACTTTTACATCAGTTTTTTTACTGCATGCATTTTATAAAGAATTAGGATGCAATTGAAAAAAATCACATTAAAAATCAATTATTCTCTAGCTTTTCCCCATACCATTTTCTGGTCACCCAGGGAAAAAAAAAATGGAAGTATATAAGACCTGAAAAAAAATGTCACTACTGAATAAATGCACTTGCTAAATTGGATCAAAATTGGCCCCAACACTTCAATTAGCACTCTGGTTTTGGCTGTGTAAAAGTATTTCTAAAGGCATTTTCTTGTTTAAAAACTCTAGGGGCCCCTTTACAAGCACTGGCACATGGAAAATGCTCCTCCGTGTCCCCAGTGCAGTCATCACTCTGATCTCATCTGCAAAGCCTTAAGTGTTGCCTCACTCACCTGCACCCACTATTCAGAGGTAAGAAATACAAGAAATATTACATGTGCCACACCTTTAAAGGGGTTCATTCTCCTTTTCAGCCTTGACCACACGAATGCTAGCAGGAGCTACAGGTATATTTAAAAGGTTAAAAGCTTGGAGTGTTTTACTGTCATCTTCATAATGCTCCAGACATTTGAAATAAGTTGTGGACTAACTCAGAGCTTCTCAAGAGATTAGGCAAAATTGGATTTTGATGTTCAATAGCTGCTGCTGCTGCCATGGCTGGAGTTAGGCAAACCTGACAAGTCCGAGAGTATTTGTAGAAAAGGATGAAAGTGTTCAGGGTGATTGGACTGGGTGAAACCAGACTAAAACAAGGCCAGTTTAAGTATTTTCTGTGTCGGCTCCTTCTCCAGTTAGCTTGTTCCTCCAGCCTTGGGGCTTTGGTGTCTGCCTTATCCAATTACACGTGGGGAATTTTCTTCCTCAGCAGTTAAAATACTTGGGGACAGAGTTCCTTGTCAGGCAATGGGTAATTACTGCCTATGCCATGATAATGAATATATGTTGTATTAATAAAGCTGAAACTCTTTCCACAAGGCACATACGATAGCCCATCGCTTGCAGAAATGGTCAACTTTTGACCATGAAGACAATTAAGTAGTAATTAAACATTATGACACACAGACTTTTAAAGTTTTATCATCATTATGGTTTCCTTACATACCATTTGTAGGTGGAAGTATCTTAAAACTAAACTCAAATGTAAACTTTCTTGACCAATGTCAGTTTGGCATCAACTCACTATTTAATTGACTGTTAACAAATTCTTCAAGATATGACTGCTATACAGATATTTTATCTTCCTGTTAATTGGTAATTATACATTGGCAGAAAAATCACTGTTTCTTTCCAATTATTCCAGAACTCAGTGATTATTTAAACTTTGCTAATTAGCAGCAGAGGGCTGTTACATCTTCTGGGCAAATTGTATTTGATAATCTCTATTAAAATATACATGGCAGTAGTTGACTTGTAACAAAGAAAAAAAAAAGAAAAAAAAAAGTGGCAGTTCAAAGGGTATTAGATACAGCACAAGGCAAATGGGGGCCTATTAAAATTTCCCCAACTGTTCTAATGAGAATGCCGAGGGTCATTTCTTCCTAGTTTACCATCTGTTTGGTTTCTGGCAAATATCTCTGGTGTGAAGGGAGGGTCCTGGAGCCCATTTGGCTTGTCACAAAGTAAACCAGGGATCTACAGCAATTTCAGTAAGTTACAAAACTGCACTTCAAGATCAGTAGCATGTACATAGCTGGAAACTTTTTTTAAGAGCTGTCATTTACTGACTATTCCTTATTTTTTAGAGCTGTGAGCAAGCACAGAGAGGCAGACTGAGCAGAGGGGATCGATTTTATAGGCTCACCTAACAAGAAAACGCAACAGTTGGCCTTTTTCCATCTCACAATGTTAGTGGGGGATATTTTCTTTTATATGTCAAAATCCGAAAGCAAAACATTGTCCCAGGAGCGTCAGTGTTTGAGCATAAACTGATGCCAAAACCAAGCCTCTGAAAGCTCAAAACCACAAACCCCATCCAGGATGAGGAGAAGCCTTGGATGTCTCCAATGCACGGTCCAGACCCATGCACTGACAGAGCTGGGGCACATTTTCTGTGGTACCCCCTTGGACATAACACTGTGGGTGTCCTTCAGCCACCCAGGCACCCTCTTTGCCCTTCTTCATCTGGAGACGAAACCAGCATCAAGCAGCATCACCTACAGTAACTGCCCTAAGCCTGCTCAGAGTCAAAGTGATACAGCATCTGGAAACCACTCTTTTCCTTTTCCCCAGTTCCCAGCCCATACAGATCCAGATCAAAATGATCCTTCCTCTGTAAACTGAGAGGGGGTTTTTCGTCAGCTGTGCAATCACATGTGTAACCAAAATACCCAGTGGAGGATTATGTGAAGGCTGCTTTAATCCTGTCGAAAGGCAATAGAATAGTAAAAAGAAAAGAGTATAAGATAATTTATGTGGCATTACATTATATCTGGCAATTGCTCTTTCCAGGATTTCTTCTAGGAAATGTATTATTCACCATATTTCGAAGAATACTTTCAACTACCCATTTTTTTAAATCCCAGAGAGTCAATGTATTACTTGAAATATGTATGATCACCTTCATGATATAGAAAAAAAGAATTGCAAAAGAAAAAACACTGCAATATCACCTTTCATCTTCTATTTTTTGCTTTCTAGACAAAGAAGATGCAAGTTCAGGCACTAAAATGTTTCCAGGTAATATCACTCTCCTCGTTTCTTATAAAGAAGCCCACACAGTTAAACAAAACCTAAATTTCATGAGGAGTTTATGACCTTACAGTAGAATGGAGTTATCTGTTTTAAAAGATTGCAAATTACAAGTTGTGTAAACCTACACAGAATATAAACAAAAAATTTTTGTTATCCAATTAGGCCTATGGCAACATTTCCAGTGTAATGAGAGCTTGGAGTCCACTGTCTCTACTACAATAGAATCTACAGACTTCCAAGAGGACCTTTGCAATTTAGGTTGGAAGGTTAATGCATATATAAATGTTATCATGAAATCACTTGTTAATTCCACATTTACTAAAAGGTACACATCAGTGCAGTGATTATGATTTTGCATAAAATTAGGTTTTGGGGGGCTTAGCTAGAAAGGCTCATGTTTCCCACCACAGTTTGTAAGAAACTAATTACACCAAACTTAAATATAATTTGTCATGTATTCATCATGTGAAAAGCTACCAGGGAGCCAGAAAGCCTTGGGAAGAACCAGAGATGCAGCGTGAGTGGCAGGTCAAAGGCAAGCTTTGATGTGTGCAGCCCAGCACATCTGTCTGCTCAGCCCGCCTGTCACCAGGATGATCCCGTGTAATGAGACAGATTCAGGTCCTCAGCTCGCAGCGCTCCTTATCGCTGCTGAGGGATTAGGCTGTAATCTTCTCCTTTAATTGTAGGAATGATACCGTGCTCCCTGCTCCCTGCTTTCCAGAGCACACAGCTGTGGAGGAGCCATGCAGTATTTTCGTACTTCTGCCAAGCTACAGAGCGGTTCCCCTCCCACCCACCAAACCATTTATCCTTACTCTCATTTGTGAGGAATCATTCCCTTCAAACCCACCACCACATTTGCAGCTTTCTAGCATATTTTTTTTTTTTTAGTACTCCTGACTCTCACTTTCCTCTTTTATATTTGGACTAAGCCAAGCAGTGAAAGCCCCTAAGTGACTATGGGAGATTAGTCTTGGTGGGCTGATAAACCCCAGAGCACAGCCAGATGACCCAAGCTGTCAAAAAAAAGGCCAAACACCAACAAGAAGCCTCAGAGACAAAAGCAGAAGAAAGGAAAAGCACTGTTTGATAAAGAGATCCCACAGAAGTCCAAAAGGTGTCTCCAGAGACAGATAGGGTGTGAATAAACTGAGGGCTACTGCAGGGAGACAAAGGGTGGGATTGCCCTTCAGCCAACAGCACTGAAGGATGTGGGAACATTTCCACATACACACCACACTGATCAGGAAAGGAGAGTGGAAATGACACTGGAGAGATGCAGCTGAGGGAATCTAATGAAGAAAGAAACAGTCTTCTTAAAAGCTATTTTTAAGGATAATTTCTTTGCTAAAGGATTCTCCCAGCTTGGTTAGTGAAATTTCAACACATTTATGTTTGATCCTAGTTCTAATTTTAGCTTTACAATTTTAGTTTTACCTTAATCTGAACCCAGAAAACGGTTCAGCCTGGGACAAAATATTATTATTTATGACCATTATTAACTTTTATACCCAAAACCTCACACATTTCTCCCCAAAAATTGTAAGAAGTTTTCCCAAAAAAAAATTTCAACAAGCTTCATGTCAGTGTAATCCCACAGAGGAAATCAGGAACTATTTCTTTGCCTATACAATGTGTACTGAAGAAGAAAAAAACCATAACCCTAAGAATTAAAATATTTTATCTTTTTTCTTCGAAGCTTCTTGACATGGTTAACTGTGATAACTGACAATGATTGTGTCTCCATCAAGCAACTTCCTAAATTGGTAAAAGATGATTGTAGTCACAACACAGTAACTCATAGCACAGAAGGGACATATATGTATGTTAGGGAGACTTCAAATTGTTGGGCAGTCTGGAAGATTATGATAATCTAGCGTGACCTCCTGTGTGAGACAGACAAGAGCATTTCAATGGTAATATTGCAAGGGAGAAAAAATATTCTTCCCTGCACCATAAGCAACCACTATCAACCCAATTTCAGAATATTACTATCTTCAGGTTTTAAAGGCCCAGCTTTGCGCCCCACCCCCATCTAATCTATGGTAAACCACATAAATCTTTGAATTGAGGTCTCTGAACCTGACTAGACCTCAACATTAAAAAAACATTATAATTTCCAGTGAGCTAAATCTTACTTGAATATCACAATCACTTGCCTCAAACGAGAAACAGCTTCTTTGCTGATTGGAAATGATGACACAACAGATGGATCCAGGGTTTCTGGAGAAAGTGCTTTGTTTTCTTCAGAAAACAAAACAATGTCACTCCCACCTACTATTTTACTAAACATATTAAATACTGTGGAGACTGCTCTATTTTTCTACTGAATGGTGGATTTTAAAATATTGCTACTTTTTAAAACTACCACATAATTTTGAAAGCATATCATTTACATGCTAAATGCTTTTTGGAAGAGGCCAGCCTTCTCATCTCTCACTGCAAAGTAGAGATAGGAAAAGTTTATGTAGTTCTTAGTCCCGGGAGCCATCAGTACATCACAGATTGAGCATTCACATAAAATTGCATTTGAAAGCCATTGCCATTTTTCCTTCACTGTTGACTTTTTACTGTGACTTCAAAGACACTGCACAAGAGTGTCATCTGTTATGAAACATTTGGATTGGTTTTTTTTGTTTTTTCAACGTATATACAAGCTTAGAGAGTAGCAAAGAAAAACAGCAAAATGAGACTTTCATTTAAAATATTTTGTAACTAACACTGTAACACAACTGACCCTACAGTTTATCCACAGAAAGTTAAAAAAAAAAAAAATTCAGAGATGGCAGCACTTTTTCTCTGACATAAATGGAGGCATGCTCAAGACAGAGCATCAGATCTCCCCAGGCATGACATTTGAGAATTTGTATTGATGAGCGAAGTGAAGTAGCTCCAACTCTGCATGACTGTTTTTGCATCACTTTGGCTTTTGTATTTTTCCAGCCTGTAGGCTTGGAGCTTCTTTTGGATACAGAACACACATGTCACCCGTTTAATTGTTGGTTATCTTACAGTGACAGAATGGTCAAAGCAACACATCAAGAGCTAGAGAACGACCCTTGGGAAGTTAAAGAAGGCCACATTGCTTTTCCTGTCACACATCACATGTTACTTTAACATCTGTCTCAATAAAACATCAACTGGAACAGCCTAATTCTACAAATGAAGATACATTATTTAGGGAAAAAATACAGACATTCTTTGTAAATGCACAGAAGTATTTAGGTTCTTAAAATTTTGCTTGACTGTCACTCTTAAAAGCTTATATGTAATTAAACATGACCTATATACTTTGCCCAGTGAGTTTGCCATGATCTGCCCAATGATGTGATACAAACATTTCTTTTACAGCAAGGTAATAGCTTGCCAGTAACTTGACCATCCCAGATATTTCACATTGATAATTACTATCTGTGTTACTCCATCAGATCCTATTCATCCTGTAAACAGTACAGTGGGAAATGAGAAACAGCAGCACAAATTCTTCCAGAAAAGAGAATTTCAGTGCCTTTTGCACAAGGTATGCAATACCTGTGCCAGCCATGCTCTTCCCTTTAAAAGGCTGAGCAAAAAGTCTGAAGTTGAACAGTGGTGTTACCCATAGAAGCAAAGCCCTTCTCAAATTATCCCTCAGTACAGTTTTAAATAATGTGCTATTTACATTACATTCTTTCATTTACAAGCAAATGTATGTCTCTTGAATGACACTCAAATGCCCAGAACACTCATGTTCTACATGCATTATAACAAAAGTAAGTACCATGAGAGGTTATTATGAAGAAAGTACTGAATTCTGACCCAGGAAGACAAATTAGCATTTAAACATGCTGCTGCAAGTGCAGTGCAGTGCAGTTGATGTCCTATATGACTGGTACCTGTTTTTCTACCTTCACCATAGACTGCTTGTTAGGGTCACTGAGTTCCTTCAGTTGGAGGAAGGCAATTCTTACTATTATTTGTAAAGATATAAAAAATACTGCCAAATAACAAACTGCAGAAGGTATAGCTGTCAATTACTTGCCCAAATTTAGAAGGGATTATTTTAAAAATGTCTGTCCTTAGCACAGCTGCTGCTGCTGAGGGCTACAGCAGAACCTGAAACACATGATAATTCTGCAAAGCCTATCATACCCCTTTTACTACAGTTCTGCTTTTTGGACATGGTAAATAATTGGTTGTATAAAATATCTTGACCAGCATTCTGGTTTTAAGGAAGATGCTATTAACTGAATGGAAAAGTAGGCTGACATAAGCTTAAAGGAAACAGGTTTTCAGCCCAAGAAACAGTTAGAGGCTTTGGGCTAAATACTTCAGTTTATACAAAATGTCACACAATTTAGAATGGCTGTTTAAAACAATTTATCTGCTGAGGCTTTTCTCTCTTAAAATTTATATAATTCAGCATACTAATACCAGGGCTGAGCAAAGATGAAGGTGGTACAGGAAGCAATAAAAGCTGCCTAAAAGGCCACCACTGCCTTATCTCATTGACTCCCACTGATTTCCATGTATTATTGATTCCTCAGTCTAAATTAACCTGTTCCAGTAATTGTGTTGATACTGATGTCCTCAAGTATGAATACCAAGTATTCATTACCCTGGGCTGCAGAAGGTAAATTACACTGGACTTACCAAATCCAAAAGCACTGGAACCACCAACGCTCTGGGAAGCCTGAACACTGGTAGATGTGTAGAGCCCAGTTACCAGTAAGCCATCAAAGAAGGTACTTGTCGAAATAGTCACTGAAATGAGAGAAAATAAAATACATGTAAATATTATAGTTGTGATCCTACACATGTTCTGTGAGCAGGCTCCTGCTCTTGAATGAGATCCCATCATACAGTCCAGAAAATCCATCTGAATTCCCCCAATATTTACGATACTTTTACTTTCAGTTGGGGCTTGGGAAGTTGCCTTTGCCAGAAGAATAAACTATGGTATTCATGAAATACATGAGTTAAAAAATAACTCACTGGAATGTATGTCTTATAAGCAATTGTCAAGACATTAGAGTGTAGTAAAAGCAATGAAATAACCAGGATTATGGTACTGTTCTTTCTGGACCTAAATAGAGTGCCAAGTTATGGGGTCATGCTCATTACAGTATTATACATTCAAGTTATATGGGCATCTGAGACATTACAGATTGTGTGTATTTAAATAGCTCAGCAATGTTTTTAATAGATTCTTAAGTAAGAGCAGAAAACATCCAAATAGCAACTACAAGTAACATTTGAATCTCTATGTTCTTTGTTAGAATTGACAATTCTTGCAGCATTTATTTAATTCTTGTACATACTAATTCTCATATTTTTACTTTGGTGTGTTTGACAGGGTAACCCATGAGGGAAGCCAGTTGATCTAATCTTTTTGAATTTCAGCAAAGCTTTCGATACTCTCTATTGTAAGATCCTTCTGGACAAATTGTCTGGCACATGGCTCGATAAACACACCATGGGATGGGTGCTTACAGGTCAGGGACAAAGGGTTACAGTGACTGGGGTGACATCAGACTGGAGACCTGTCACTAGTGGGGTTCCACAGGGCCTGTGCTCTTCCACATCTTCATAAACAATTTGGACACAGGACTGAAGGGGACACCGACCGAGTTCAGAGATCATACAAAACTGGGAGAAGCTGTTGGCTCCCTAAAAGGCAGAGGGGCCCTGCAGAGAGACCTTGACAAATCAGAGGGCTGGACAGTCACCATCCATATGAAGATCAATAAAATAACAAAGTTTTCCCTCCTGAAGAAGAATCTTAATGACTTGTAGCCTCATACACTGAAGATGCATCAAGGCCTGTTACCACACTCATTCTGCTTTCATACCACAGTCCTTTCTGTTCCCTTAACTCGGAGAGATTGGTGCTTGTCAGGGATTGCTGATGAGCTCTGATCACTCCCTAAATCACATTCTACCTCCCTATATTTCCCTCTCTTCCTGGGGACATCACAAGCCACTGACTGGCCAGGAAACTGAAGCAAGGTACAGCTAGGACATTCAGTGGTGATACACATTCAGCAGAGAAACTGTTGGGTTTCTTAAATCCTAATAGTCATTTAGTGTTTCCTCTGTGATATACATTTGGCTTAAACTTAATATTTAATATTTTAAAAAACATAAAAATGTTGACAGCAGCTTAATTTACTTTGAGCAGAGGAGAAATATTTACCATGTTTAATTTATCCTTCAACTCTTTTTATTTAATTATCTTCCTTTCTTTGATTATTCAGTACTACACTGAATAAGCCCTGAATCCAACTTTTCTGCTCCCATGACTCCAAATTTCAGTGTTTTGCAATAGACACTCCCCCAAATTCAGATGCAGGTTCAGAGCCATATGTTCAGTTTTTAAGAACAGGCTACTTCTGATATACGTTAAAAGAACAGCAAAAGACTCTAGATTTTTTTAAAAATAAAAGATGTATTAGGGAGAGTAAAATAAAATCAAACAAGCAAACAATGAATTTTTCTTCCATTTGATGATAAAGTGGTGAATAATACATGACCTTTTTCTTCCATTTATGCCTTTAAACCAACAAAGAGGCAAAACATATGTTGAAAAGTAAGCCTATGTGTTATTTTTGAAGACTTGGCAAAAGAGTCAGTGAAAAGCATTGATAGAAGGGCACTGGGCCAGTACTTTGCTGCCATTTTGTCTCCCTGTGGGGAAGCATCTTATTCTTTACTGGATAGGATATAATGCAAAAGCCTACTGTGAACAGGTGACCAGTTTCTCTGTGGGAAAGAAGCGATATTTCACAATGCCTGTATTTGACTTTGGACATATTTGTGTGATTGTCAACCCTCATTTTACATAAGCATGTAATAGGTCAATTTTTATTGTTGAAAAATTTCCAACACAGTATGGGTCCCTCATTAAGCCTCTGGGAAACTGCACAACGCCTCTAGCACATTTTTTAAAAACAGAGCACTAGGCTGTTATTATACATGTGTCATACATTTCAGAATAATTTCATAGTTCTTCAAGAGAAAAAAAATTAATCACGACATTCTCAGTGATGATTTTTTTTCTACCCACTGGTGAAATACATCAAATTCCCATAAAATGAAAGAAATACACTATGCCAAGTGATAATGACCAAGAACAAGAAAGCTGTGCTAATTCACAGCCCAGCAGCAGGACTGTGATTTTATACAGGGACTAGGGTTTGTTACTGTGGGGTCTTAAATTCCTCCTCCAAAAGCAACAAGAAGTTTCCCTCCACCAGGCTTTGTTTGTGCCTTTACACCAGCTCATGCCATGTGTAGTTGATGCCAAATATCTGGCACTACAGAAGCAAAGACCAATGTCATGACCCACTGGGACTTCGGAAAACATCTGGAAGGACACAGCTGCACAGAGCACCCAGTGCTGGGCAGGCAGGGGGGGCTCTGGCACTGCCCCACTGCTGCCCCATGGCACCCAAGGGGCAACAGCAGCAGGTGTCGTCTGAGAGACCGAGCAGGCACTGCTCCATCCTCAACAAGACCCTTCTGTGGGAGGAGAATTTGGTGAGGGAAGCAGTGAGGAGGCCTTCCTGTCACTGGGGACCGAGTGGCTGGGCAGGGGTGAGCTGGACCCTGCCACCCCACACAGAGCAGCCTCCCGTGCCAGCCCTCCTGGCTGCTGCACCAGGGCAGGCAGGATCCCCGGCTCCACTCGTCTCACCCCTCATACCAGGGATGGGAGCACATAACCCAAGGTGCAGACGTAGGTAGGAAGCCCTCAATTATTCTGAAGTAGTCCAGTAGGAGGTACCGGGAACATCTTCCCAAGAAATGCATGAGGGCTAAGTTTCGGAACAACCTACTGATCAGACAACATCACTGCAAATTTTACAGGCAAAGGTGGTAACTACTTTAAGAGTTGCTCAACTCTTTCTTCTATTCTCAGTTCCTGAGATCTTTGCCAGTTTTTACCCCCTTGGACTTCTTGGGTTGGTTTGTTTTTCATGGTGTCTCCCTCAGACTGATTTAATTGCTTAAGGAAGAAGGAATTTCAGTCAAAATATTTCATTCATTTCTGGGATGAGGTTGGAGGAAAATCTGTTGCCCTGGATGAAAAATTCCACTGTCCTTTGCTTTCATCAACTCTTCTGCTCTGAAGTGTGAGAGTGTTCCTCCAAGTTTGGAAAAATTGTATTTTATATATATACACATTTTTTAAAAAGTGCACAAATGCTGAACAGAGACATTTTCATTTTTAGTATCTAAATATTTCTGGAGACTCTGTCCTCACTTAGTACTCTAAGAGCACTCTCTGACTAATAAAAGCTTGCTGAAAAAAAAAGTCCCATGAAATATATTTCAGTCTGCTTTGTTGGAGCAGAAGTGCTTTGTGGAGATATCATTTCTGATGATGCTTTGATCTGGAAAGTTTCTCAGTGTTTTAAAGCAGGAAGTTATATCCGCTGGCTGGAGAGAAAGGGGAAAGAGAGGGATCTGTATCAAAAGTCTAAGCCTTCTGATGAGAAAACATCGATTCATCAAAATCCCACTTCTCAAAATGCTGAGAAATGTGCAAAATGTCAAAAAAACCCGAAGTTGCTCCGAAAGTCTGATGAACACCATCACCAATAACTTAAACTTAGGAGACAGAAAAGTAGACCTGAGGGCAAAAGTGAACTACGATGGAGGAGGTGGTGACTGGAACCAGTACAGGAAATAGGGGAAGAGAAATTTTCGGAGAAAAAATGGGGAGCGATGAGGGTGAGGGGACCATAGCTGGAGAAAGTAGCCAAGAGAAGGTGATGAAAACAGGAGATAGGATCTGCACCTGTAGCCTGGAAACCCTAGAAAGTTTCAGTATGAGGGACTCACAGAGTGACTGGGAAGAGAGACCAGGTACAAAATCCAACAACAATGTGTGGGTCAGCCTCATGTGCTGGTCAACAGCCACAAAAGCAGTCCACTGTGTACTCTTAGCCCACCTTCTAAATCAAGTGAACAGTGTTTGCATGATGGATATGAAACATTCCTGTCCACAAAACACGTGGATAGGAATACATGGATTAGTGAACAACTCCAGTTTATTTTGTAAAAGCCTAGGAAATGGCTCCATGAAAACAAAATCATATTGGGGGTGGGAAACACCATGGAAATATCCTCTGGTGCTGTTTTGCCCTACCTTTCTTTCTGTGCAATGGCTGTGGTCACCAAATGTGTTTCTGAGGATCATGAGTCCCTCAGTTCAGTTTTCCACCAAAAATCATGGGGAGTTGCTGACTGCGACTCCTGCACCCTCAGCACGTAGCTGTGCTCAGCTGCTAACACGGCTGGTTCTGGGGGCACACAGGCTGGCCTCATCCCACCAGTGCCACCATCCCTGCAAAGGGAGGGGATGCAGCAGCCGTTTCTGGAGGAGCCTTTCATTTTGCACGACAAGTTTCTGCGAGAGCCCTGGAGCTGGTGCCTCCTGTGGGACAAGGAACAGCAGGGCCTCTGGCAATGCCAGGAGCTGACAGGTCTCGAGGCGGAAGAGGGTCAGGAAGAAGGAGGCTGGCAAAGATGCTGCTGAAATTATACCATAGGTGGAGGTAGCAGCATAACAGGAAAGACAAAATGGGGTTTGACCTGTAGTTATAGTCAAATATTTCTAAGAAATTCATGCTATTCTCATGAACATCGTTTTCACTGTTTCCAGTGTTGTATGCCACACATACTGCATTCTAGTACAGAAATCTATCAATCGGTATAATTACATAAAATTTGCCTCACATTCTCTCGGGGGACTGATCTACTCTCCAAAACGGCAGATGTATTTTGACTGGTATTCGAAATACTCAAAATATAGCCAATGCATCTAAACTGTAAAAGAAAGAGTGCCAGGTGGAGGAAGGGGATCATCTCAGGAGATACCTGCCACTGACAGGTCTCACCTATTTTGGCTGCTCTTCAGCACCAGCTAAATGTCACTAAGAGGGCTGATATATACAGAAATTCCACTGAATTCGCAGCTGCTGTTGATGACAAACACAGAGTACAAGAAGGAATTGATTAAGTCAAAGATCTTTGGTGCCCCACACACTTCTTAAGTGAGTCAAGACATAGCCACAGTATAAAACTGCACTTTTGTATACCGCAAAGAAAACAGAAAATAATTCTGTATGTGAAATGGGATCACCACAGACAGCAGACTTCCTGAAATGAGTCTTTCATCAAAGCAATGACAGGTACTTTTTAAGGTTCTTCTCAAGGTCAAAGCCAGTTCCCTATAACACTGTAATATTGCATCATCACAGACCTGAGTCATGGCTGCAAACCTTCTAAAAAATAAATTATTTATGCTGAAGTAATGCTTTTGGGGTTTTTTTGGCTTCACTCCTAAAAAATACACCAGCCTCTGCAAGTCAGGTGTGCAATGGCACTGTTCAGAGAGGCCTCTGTCCCTTCACAGTGCTGCAGGATCTTTTGAAAGGAATGGAGACTAACATCAATACTGCAAAGACCGTCAACATCACACTACATTCACAGAATATGCTGAATTGAAAGCGACCCACAAGAATCATCCAAGTCAGGCTCCTGGCCCTGCACAGCACCATCCCCAAGAGTCACACCATGTACCTGAGAGCATTGTCCAAACACTTCTTGAATTTTGTCAGGCTGGTGCTGTGATCACTTCCCCGGGGAGCCTGTTCCAGTGCCCAACCACCCTCCAGGTGAAGAACCTCTTCCTAATATCTGACCTAAACCTTCCCTCAGATAACTTCAGGCCATTCCCTCGGATCCTGTCACTGGTCACCAGAGTGAAGAGATCAGTGTCTGCCCCTCTGCTGCCCCTCATGAGGAAGTTGTAGACTGCTATGTCTCCCCTCCTCAGTCTCCTCAACACAGGGAAGATGCTGTTTGTCCCTTCCCAAGTCGGTCCCCTTTTTCAGGCAATGGAACTTTTCTGCCACCCTCATACAGTGCCAAACCCAAGTGACCCATCTGGGCATGTAGTGCTGTCAGGACACAGATAATACTGAGTCCAAATCCTTAAAATACCAGACCACTCCTGAAATGCCAGCTACAGATTAAATTGCTAGTAAGAAGAGAATAAGCCCTGATGCCTTATTTAAAGGCAACTGTTAAGACACCACAGTGATTAGAAATCTATAAATACTCAGGTAGAGCTTCACAGATATGCATTCCAAACAGTGTGCTGATAAATGTGAGTGGTGGAGAATACATTGTTACAAGAATCCAGAAAGTGTATATACTGAACTGCACTCAGAACCTTATTATTAAAAAAGAAATTTTTAAAAGATTAGTGAAATGCATGTTGACATCAAACTAATTTTTACTGCTCACTTTGCTTTCAAAAGAACACAAAATAGAGAAATTCATAATTATACAGCTATTTCAAATATGAACACCAGACAGACATGCAAGAACAGTATGAATCACAGGTCTACACATCATTCAGCAGCAACAAAAGCAGAAAACCCAAGGATTCTTACTCATACTGGTTTTGATTTTCCCCAAGTAGGTGGAAAAAAGCAGAAAAAAGACATTTCAGCATGGTTAAGTAAACAGACAGGCAGTCTTACAACTGAAAGCATTCTCACTTTGGTATTGGTTTTCTGAAGCCCACAACCAAAGAACTTAATTCCCAATAACAGATCAGTGAGCTTTTCTTGAAGGTGTACAGAACAGAACCATCTCTAACCTGTGATGCCCTCACCAGTAAATCCAGTTAGCGATTCCTCTCAGATGGAGAGGAGTAAAAATGCACAAGTTTTGAACTTTGTTCTAGGCAGCTTAAAAATCTGACCTGGCCTTGTTTTGTGTTACAGTACAGTTTTGGTTCTTCTGCCCCATGCTCCCTCAAATCTCCGTGTCTTTTCAAATCCCTTCCTAAATTGGTAATGAACAACAGAGAACTGAAAATAGATTGCAGATATATGGCAAGATGTCCGTAACGTGATATCCAGAGGCATCATTTGTCATTGATGCAAAGAGTAGCCTATCAGCCTTGTAAAAGAACTATTTGCAGAGGCATTGCTTATATTTTTGAAAGTTCATAACAAGACAGTGACGATGACATCAGCAGCAATATAAAAAGTGCTTCCTCTTGTATTCCTAAACTGTAAAGGATTGGTCACATTAGTTTACGTGGTCCAAGATGCTTCAGAGCTCCCATCTCACTAAAAGTGAAGAGTCCCATGGTTAGACCTCCGAACAGGCTTCCAATGTAAGACCCAAGAGTCTGACTTCCCATGTATCAAAATCCCTAACTTAAATACATTTCTGACCGTATTCAAAGCCACCAGAAACTTGGCCATGTTGAGCAGAGAGATGCTTTGTTCCAGCTGGCATCACCAAACATGTTGGCACAGCCCAGAGACCTGACAGAGGAGAGGTAAGACTGGCTGCTGTCGTAGCAGTCTGCTTATAACCAACAGATGGGCAATTAAGGCTCTCACCTAGGTAAGAGGATTCAAATCTGAATTTCCCAACAAAATATTGTCTTAAAATATTTTAAACTCCAGTGCCTGTGTGGCTCAGCCACTGTCCCTTAGCTGCAGGCATTGCATTTTGTATGGGAAAAAGTGAATACCAGCTGGCACAGAGAGAGGCACATCCTTCTTCCTTTTGGGGCAGCCTTCTTGGAAGGAGAAGATGGAGGTTTCAGTCAGTGGCCCAGTGAATATGTGCTACTGCTATATAAAGCTCCAGAGAACATTGCATCTATTTATGTCACCCCATTTAGGCTCTAAATCTCACCCTAATGTTGATGTTTAAAACAGACCAGATGAATCACACTCCAGAAATGTCTGATTCTCCTCACTGACTATAAAGGGAGCTTAGACTGTAAAGCTCAGCTGTAGATGTCAACACTGAAGATGGCTAAACTGAGATTATTCCCACCAAGAGCCATTCACACAGAGTAACTTAATTATCCAATTTCTATTAAAATGTCCAACCACTGCCCACATCAGAGGGAATTGAGCAGGAATTAAGCATCCCAGAACCCAGAGCTCACCCGAGGACATCAGACACAATGACCGTCTTTTTCTTCTTTCTTGTTTTATGCCAAATATATCACTAATGCTTAGCAACTTAGCAAGCCCTTGTAGTACCAAAACACTCCAAAGAGTATCAGCAAATGTCTGTTATTCCATTTGATAATTCACAGAGTGAATAGTATTAGTGGAATTTAAGCAGTAAACACAATAACCTCCATATGAAACAAAATCTGTTTCACTAAAATGTGCATCAGCTATGTCTCTCAAAATGCAACCACTGAATTAAATTGTGTACCATAGCCAAAACAAGAATAAACATTTTAATACAATTTCCTGTAATGATTGAACAATACAGTTATTCATAATTTTAGCTTAAGAAACACAAATCAAATCATATTATTTATTGAAATGCACCTCCGGGCAACAAAATATTGTTAATATGAGAGTTAACAGCATAGCATAAAATCCAGTAAAATATGCCTAAACAGTATTTACATGATGGTTAGACTCAAACGATTGTGAAACATATTTTGTCAGTAGTAGTATATTATTTCTCTTATGCAAAGTCCCAGGAGAAGATGGGAAGAGATGATGGTCATTCCCAGACCTCACCAGCTGAATAGGGCATGAAACAAGCCTGGTTGCTGGTGTATGCTGGAACTGTTTTGTGTCCTTATTCAGCAACCACCATTCTCCTTATTAAGTTTCCAATTCAAATTTTGTCATGCTTCTATGAAATGCACCAACAAAAAATTTTTCTTAAAAACAGATTAAACGTTATTGTGATCACCTTTTTATTACTCTAAGCCTGAGAATATTGACCCTCATTTTGAAGCCTAACCTTATTTTTCATGCCTTTCAAGTTTATGTGAGGTTGCCTGTTTGATACCCATACATGAAAATTTCATATTGTTGGCTGTGCTCTCAATAAATTATTTAGAAGGTTTGAATATTACTGCACTGTGCGGATTTTCAGAAGAGTTTGGTAAATCCTTTTATTCTGCTGTCCTTAAAAGACAAACACTCTCTCAATACACAATTAACAATAGCATTAAAAAAGAAAATGAAGGCTGGCTTGAAAAGACAGCAAGTATAATTATCTACTAGGAATTTATTATAACTCAGTAATATCTAAACATTTGCAAGAACTTTTGTCTTAATTCTAGCTAAGGAAGCTCTCCATCTAAAACCAGATTGTTGAACATGCTTACCTCAGGCTAAAATAATACAAATCCTCTTACAGACATATGAATTATGATAAGCAAATATCATGAAATGCAGGAGTTCAAGTGACGCTGGAGAATAAGGAAGCATCAGGCTGCCAATGGCTTGAAAAGGTGCACTGTTCACTGGGTGAAAAACTGGATGGCTGAGCCCAAAGAGCGGTGGCCAGTTGCAAGTGGTGTTCCCCAGGCTCAGTACTGGGGCCATTCCTTTTTAATATCTTTATCAAAGACCAGGGCAAGGGGATTGAATGAACCCACACTCACTTAATACTTTTGCAGCTTCAGGTGACAAGGAGCTCCACCGTTTATTTACATAATGTATGAAAATGTTTTTTCTTTATTTTGAAGCTCTCTTTTCTCTCTTTTCTTGTATTTTTGGTATCAGTGAAACATTTGCTTCATTAACAGAATTCAACATTTATAGATAACTTCCACAGCCCTCTCAACTACCCCTTCCCCGAAATTGAGCAAACTTACTTTGGCTTCCCATTACACAGGAAGATGTTCTCTCTCTCTCATCTTCGAGTTTTACTATAATTTTTCCAAGCAGAGGCAGCCAGATGCATCCATAACACAGAAATCTGGGCATAATGTTGTATTGCACACCCAGTGGTAAAAATGATGCCTGTTGTTTCAGCCTTCACTCCTTTCCTCACAGTTCCTAAGGTTCAATGTGATGATTTTTTTTCCTCATGCTTAGCATCAAGGTGATATATTTTGAAATTCACTCCTAATATCCTGTTCCACAAATTTTGTATTATTTCTGCCTGTGATCCCCACCACCACCACCTTCATTTTTCAGTAACACAGCATTAAATTTTACTACCTTGAGCAGCATGGTATATCATGCCATTACCTTCCTAGTAAGTTCCCATTATCATTTTGACCACTTTTAACTTCAGGCATCAAGCTATGACAATGACACTCCTTCCTCATCAGCCACAGTCCTCCCTCCTCAGAGTGGATTCTTTGTGTGATATAATTCAAGTGAAAGCTGGCATAGTCTTGTAGTTCAGATATGAACAAGAGTGAGCAATGAAGTTTCTGACTCCATTTATCTTTAATATATTTGTGCTTATCTTCCTTAAACCAGAGCTTAACAAGATTGTTTAATGGACTGCAGAAATAAGAGACCTTAAGTAGCCTGGTGGTTTGCAGTCTAAATATGTTGGGCATCCAGTATAGAAGTTGTGCAAGGGACATGCAGGTGTTTTTTTAATATCAGATTTGGAATTCATCTGCCTGGGTGTGAGTATGCAGAACATCATCCTCCTCACCCAAACTGCTCATCTCAGAGTCCTTTCTGTACAAAAGATGTACCCAGCACAGTCAGCAGAGTCTGAATTGCAGCCTGTCCAGAGCCAAAGCTGTTACCAAGTGAGGCTCAGGGAGGGTTGGCTATAGCCCCTGGGGAGAAAGGGGGCAAGAGTACACAAGAGTCCTGATTAGAAGGGAGAAAATAAAGAAAATTAGCATGGAAAAGCAAAGACTGAAACGCACTGAAAGTTGCTGAGAACCACGAACAGAAGGAAGAGGACCAAAATACATCATACTGTATTATTATGGGAATGGACACAAGAGTTCAAAAATGTGATTTAATTTTGTATGTGTGATTCATGCAACAAAATAATTCTGCTTAAGTACAGGCCTTCATTTAGTTGGTGCAGAATGCTATTAAAAAAAAATCTAGACAACTCCCATCTATAAACTGGAACAATACTACTAAATAGCCTAGATATAGATTGACATTTTGAGTTAACAAATTGATCAAATGAGGATTTATATGGGAAAAATATAGTGGAGTTTATACTAAATTTAAAGCAGTATTCATACTGAATTCTGGCATATGAATAACTAGGCTGTAACAAATGTTAATACAATCCTTTGACCATACTCTGTGTATGAATACCACAAGGTCAAATCAATAAAAAATACCTGTTTCCAAAGGTTCAAACCAGAACAACGCGGAAAAAAACGGAAAATAATCTGAAAAAATAAGAAAAATGTTCACTAGTCCTCTGACATTCATAAATACCTAATGAAAATTGAATTAAAAGAATGAAAATAATGTGCTTAAGAAATAAAACTCCTAAAGTAAGAGCAATATTAAAGCTCAGTGGCATCTGTTTGTATCATCTTTATGGTTATGTGGCTAAATGGGTCAGAGGCAGAGATGGGGACAGCCAGACAATACATATGCTTATCCTTTACAGTGTAATTCTTCACAGTATGGTTTGTAAGGGCTGAGCATCCCAAGCAGCTGACAGCTGCCTCAGGAAGGGTATGTCTGTAGGTATATCACTTTAGGAAGAGCTGTTGGTTCTTTGTGTTCAGTTTGTTGTGATGGTCAACTGCTGAACAAGAAAGACAGAGGGCTGGAACAGCAGCACTGTGGCAGGTTGTGATCATGAAACGTTTGACAGGGCTCTGGGGGAAATCCACACCGTGCCTTCTCTCTGTTTTGCTTGGGCAAAGGGTTGGATCTGAGGATAAAAAAAGGTTCCTTCTAGACTCCTGTTTCTAGGCAGGTAACAGATACTTTACCACCTCTAAATGTTCACAAAAAATGTCTGAGTCCAGCATTCTGGTTAGGAAACCAACCAAACCATGTACACACAGAAAAATACAACTGCAGCACAATTACTTGTGTTGAACTTGTCATTATCAGTTAGTTGCTTGCTAAATAGTTTATAAATACAGCAAATTCCCAAGTGGTCACTTTCTGTTCTTAAAAACAAAAAAAGGGGAACAGCATGGTTCTTGTCCCTGGTATGCACAACTATCCCAGATAATACCAGTACAAATTCCCCAAGCAAATTACGGATTTTTAACAAATCACTTCATGTCCTCTTTCCATACTGAAATTCCTTCTGCTCTGCACATCCCAGTGAAAGTGATAAGTATTCACAGCCATGTCCCTGCTATGACTCATATCTTGTTAGAACAAAAAGAGGCACTTGGCTCTCTGGAAAATAAATCCCACAGCCGCCTGCCTTGGATTGCTGCAAGCTTACAGCTCCCTGGCTTGTGCACTGTTGTGTCACAGAGGTCTTCATGTCCCACAGGAGACAATTACTAAGAAGTACCTCAAGAATAGGTGATGTTCTGCATATTATTATAGGAGGGAGAAAGGGCTAAAATGGTAAATATATTTTAAAAGGCTCAAAAAGCACAGTTACACTGTGGGAAAGTCAGTCACCTGACAGGCTAAGCTGTGCAAATTCCACATCCACTCTCCTAGACAAGAGGTTATTAGTGACAGGAAGAACTAAACTAATTGCCAGAATAACTTGTATTGGTATCCTTAGCAAGAAGCCAAGCTAGCCAAGAGCCATGATAACTAGCAGATCGCTGCCAGAAAAAACAATGAAGAGGTTTTTTATCTTCCTAGCATTTCCTCATCAGTTTGTCAATGAAAATTTTAAGAGTGAAACAAAGAAACCAAACAGAACCCCTCGAAAAACCCCAACAAACAAGTGGCAAAGTTAATCAAGTATATTTGATCCAAACATCACTGTTGGGACAAGCACAACATAACACTGGGAACACAGTTAAATCCATAGATCCTGGCTGGTCATTCTGTCTCCTGTTCTGTGGCATGTCTTTACATCACTGAATGAATATTGTTACCAAATAAGCCCCCAGTAACACCAGACACCTATAATAACATAGGCCATTAATACAAGTGCACCAGCTGGTCAACATCTTACCTAAATGGTGAAGTTCTTCTTCCAACCCCCTGTTCCTGTGCAAAATTAGACAGACACTTCTATCATACTCCTCTCAGGAATTACTAAGATCAAGGCAGAAGTGACACCAATATGTTGTGATGGGTATAAACCTCAAAATCCTTTCTCACAGAACAACTAGGAGGAGAAAATCCTCCAGGTATTTTCACCAGCAGACACCTACAGTTGGAAAAAAATATGGGCAACCAGTGAAAAGAAACAAGTGCCTAAATATGGAAGAGGAACACTTAACATTCTGCTCCAGCTCCTGGCTCAACAAGTAACATCAGTGTCAATCTGCAATGCCTTGAATAAGAGAAAACAAGACAAACTTTCTGCATAGGGGAAGATGCTACATTGGTTTTACTGCAGCTGTTTGAAGTTGGACTCTCTGAGAAGTCAAACGTTTTGAGAAAAATGGCAGAACTCTCTGGTCCATCCTCAATGTCTCCCTCTAATTCAGTAATTAAAGCACTGAGGAATTGCCAGACACCAATAAAAGTAGTCGTGCCACTTCATACATCATAAAGACCTAGCTATGAAGAAATTAGGTATAAATAAATATAAGTAACATGCTTCTGGGGAACCATATATTCAATACTGTCTTCCACTTCTGTCTTTTAAATTCTACAGTTGATTTAAAGAATGACTCGGACATCTGTCTAACCCTCTCAGTGTTGCACACAGAAGAATGAGTAAGAAGAACCAGATAAGGAGAGTACAGAAAGATGAATCTGGATATGAGCGTGGTCTGTGCATCAGCTGGGATGCACTGTGCACTGAATTTTCAAAATATGGAATAGGCAGCAGTCAGCAAGCATGGAGCGAAATACATTTAAAAATCCACATAACAAAGGGTGTTCTAGGAATCCACCCCTGTATGTATTTCACCACATTAGTTCAGAGGCAAATGCATTCTCCGACATAAAAACTTAAGAAACTTGGACTTCGCAATTTTGCTAAATAAGCCTCTTCAATAAATAATAGAAATAGTGCAGTGCCAATATTATATGAACATTTATTGTTATCTTGAATATGAAAAGAGGGAATAATGATGGGCTTTTAGGAGGCTGAAATGCTTAGAAATTCATAAATGATACAATATTCTTACTATGACATTTTCAATGAAAATCAAATACTTTGATCTTCTCCGGTATCATTTCAGGTTGGAATTGACTATTTCAGTTCATCTTGTTAAACTGAAATGAACAAAACCCCATTTTAATCTAAATCAACATTTTAATGTCGTTTCCAAACACTTTGTGCCAGGTGTTCCCTCCAGCCCTGTGGGGGGAGGGGGGGGCACTTCACTATGCTTCAACTTTTGCAGTTTAGTTAAGACATCCAACCTTCCAATAGAGTAAAGGCAGTAAGATCCTAATCACATATCTTGTGATACTACATGCCAAAAAAATGCAATTTAATCTTGAGGTGACAACAACGTAAATTTCATATTCAATTCAATGAACTTGAAAACAAAAGTACAAAAAAACCCTTTTTATTTGAGTCAAATTCCCCTTTTCCAAAATTTTGTTTTCCAAATTAAAAAGAGTCAAGAAAAATGGTAGGCTTTTTCCAAGTAAGGTTTTTGCTCTGCAAAAGCTGCATATTCTATTATAAATCATTCTTGCTGGAACTGTTTTTATTCTGTTTCCTAGAGAGCAAAGGGGCACTTTGCCTCTACTTGAGTGTATTGTAATGTCTCCTCGTAACTTCTTTTTTCTCTTTCACATCTGACATGTTTTTCCTTATTGCTAACCCTGAAATAAACATGACTAAACACAGTTTTCCTGTGAGCTCACATACAAAAGTAGTTTGGGCAACGTATCCATTTTGCTGTTTATATTATCCTGTCAAAAACAGGGAGAACTTGGCAGTTCTTCAAGTCTTGAAGAACAAACTCAAAAAGAAACCAAGCTATCATTAGGCAGCATCTCTGAGCACACTAGCATAGAGCTGCAGGACTTGTCTCAGAGTTCAAGATGAGATCTACCTCCAAAATACCTCGGAAAAAAGTTATATTATATATATTATATGATTTATGCTGGTTTTAGACTTCTCCTTTCTCACTCAAGGACAACTTCCATGTCCCACATCTTTGTAATGAGACAGTGTGCAACCTCCTCCCCTTTGCATTCCCACAGGTCTCCAAAGGCAAGGAGAAATACGTGCTACAGAGACACATTACATCTAACTACCTCAGAAAGTCAGACAGCAAAAAATTCAAGCCATTTAAGTCAGGGAAAACACTCTTGGAATTGATATTTTTGGGTGCATAACAGGGTATTAACCTCTACCATTGCTGAGCTCATCCTCTTCTGAGTTAAACTTCAAGTCTGCTTTTTGCAGCAACCAGCATTCTGCTCTGTACTGTAGAAAAGCACTCTTCAAAAGGGAAAAGCACTGCATCGAAGCAAGATTTCTACCTGGGACCACAGCAAATTGCTAGGCAGTCCTTTTATTATATTCAAGGCATTTTCAGGCAGCTGGGCCTCCTTACAAGCAATGGCACTTCAGCCATTAACTTCAGAGAGATCAGGATAAAGCACTAAACGCAATGAGGATAATTTAAAGCATGTTAAGCAAGAAAATGAACTAGTATGGAGCACTGCTAATGCTGTATGCTAAGCATGCTTCCTGGTGAGTGATGCAAAACCATATATGCTTTAGGACAGATGCTCCTACTGAGTTTTTGTTTTCCTTCCAGCCTGGTTGGGCACTGCCCTGGTGGGGGTCTTGCAGAACGAACAGCTAAAAAATGAGGTCCATCCCTCCCTCTTCATTGTACCAATCCCAGGCTATATTGGGAAATACTCCCAGACAGAGCACCGTTGCAGAAAGTAGATTTTGGGGAACAAAAACGTGTTTAAGAATTTGTCTGTATAGGATTTGCTCATTTATTTTAACAGCACTGGTGTTATAAATTGGAAGATAAATTATACTGGCATTTGGGGATAAGACCAGACTTAGAGCTAAGTCTCAAATAGATCTATAGCCTTCCATACAGATCTTTATGTTTTATACACCACCAGTAAACGCAGGAGGCTGTCTCAGCACTGCAGTGGGGTGTTTTGATAGATTTGTGGTTCAGCAGCCACATGCCAACATGCCAGTTGGGTCTATCCCACCTCCCCCAGAGATACCAACACTCATTCTTCAGCTTTTTAATGTAATTTGTCCATTGTGAACTAACACAGCTACAAGATGGTCCAAGTTTAACCTCAGACTAGATCCAGGACTTGCACAGTCCAATCTTCCCCCCAAATATTTCTGCTTTTCTAAGGAAATGCATAACTGTTGCAAAGACAAGATTTCAGCTTTCATCCTACAGAGGTTGTACAAATTTTAACTGAACCATATTTTTGTGAAATGTACACTTAAAAAGAACTCTAACAGCTGCTCTCAGACTTCAGGTGATCAATTTAGAAGTAGGTTCTATGAAAGAATGAACAATAACAGCCGAAGGTTGAGGCATTAATATTAACCTGTATTAAAAGGAATGATGTTTAAACCATTCCTAGAAATAAAAGATGAGTACCTGGTCCTAGAGTGCTGGAAGAAGCACATAGCTTAAATTATATCCAATCAGGCAAAATACAGATGTTAAACATTTATGAGCAGCTCTGATATATTCTGAATTAATCAGTTCTGCACATTTAAATGCTTTAATATTTAATGCTGCTACCTCAACAGTCCTGAAGAAATATTAAACTTTCGTATAGTCCTTTAAAAGGAATAGCAAGAGATTTTACTACACGTAAAATCTGAATTGTGGCTGTAGGTTTTGTCCTGTGTTTTGTGGAGAACCCTGATTATAATGTATTGAACTACAAGTGAAATTCTGAACATTTTCACCACAGATGAAACAGAAATAAGGACAGTAATAACGCCAGTAACAATTATTAAGCCAGGGGTAAGTACATGCCCAATCTGATTAAGTCTCCTAGGCATGATGGATTACTCATGAAGGCTTACTAATATCATACTTTTGTGAAATCGCTCAGATGAGTTTAAATGGCATACTAAAGGCATTTTAGACATTGCAGCGTATTAATGTTAGTGTGTTAGTAAAGTAAATCTTCTCCAAAACACCAGCTGTGGTAAGCAAAATATAGACAGAGATATCTAGCTGTCCGCAAATTCCCTCACTGTAAAAAGCAAGTATTCTGGTATTTTTTTCGCTAGTGCCAATAATGGTAATTTTAAACACAAGAACTGTATACTAATTTATGAGTAGTTTTAAAATACAGTCTTTAAAAGCATATTAAAGTTGAAAATGAAGACACAAAGACCTTCTTTAGAAGAGAGTCAGTCACTTATAATGTCTATTCCATTATTAAAGAGCTTGTTTTTATTGTAAACGTATTTCTGAAATTCTCTGCTTTATTACCTCTGAATAAAGCAAAAATTACTTGGGAAATTCCTAGTTAAAACGCTACAACAGCACACTGCAAAACTGTCGAGGTTTGATGGAAATTGTAAGAGGACAATGGACAGCATAAAGCCTCTGCTATGAACACGTGCTCATTTCCATATCACTTTGACTGATAGTGTGGAGTTCAGACTCTGCAACACCTGAACTCCTTCCCATCTCTTTGCCCCTTCTCAGTCAGTGTAAATTCAATATATGGCTCTCATTCTCCATGGTTTTGCCTGAATTTTCATTGCAGACCACAAAAATGAATTTACCAGTAGTATTAAGTTTACAGCACAGCAATTTCAAAGAGAACCATAGCAATTATAATTGAAGAGATAGCACATAAAAATCAGTATATGTCTGTCATTAGCCAAGACACAGCCTGGCTCCCATATGAGTTATTTTTAAAAACAAAAAATTCAACAAAACCTACCCCCAAACAGCAAGAACAAGAACAAAATCAGGACAAAGCCTCAAACCTTTTTTTGAGCACAAAGCCCTGCCCCAGAGATTGCCCTTTGCTGATTTCACAATATTTCTGGTAAGTGAACTCCAAAACTGGCAATAATTCTGTCCTCTAGCAAGATGCTTGTAAGCAGCAGCCAGAGCCCTTTATAAAACCTTTTAAACCGAAAGTGGGTCCTTCATTCCCAATACTGAACATCATTGTCTAAGAGCAAACATAGACACATGAAACTACTGTAGGTAATTGCTTTGTGAAGGGTTGTGTTTCTATGAAAAACAGAGAGGAAAGTATGGAGAAGTCCGGAGAAAAGGCATGAAAGAATCTGTAAGGACACAATCTCACAGCTGTGAGACCAAAACTCATACTCAGCTGATGGCAAAGCACTGTGATGGCCAGAGACCCTCTCATGTTGCTCAAGGAAATCACTCAGAGATCATCTCATGTCCCCATACATTCAAAGAAACAAGACTTCCTTAGAATAAGGAGGAGATAATCAAAGAAAAAAATAGGAGTTACCAATTTTTCTTCTTACTGCAAGTGATTCATATGATCCTGAGAAGAGTAAATTTCAGTTGGATCTACTATTAATGGAGAGGCATTACAACCACTGCATCAAAAATGTGCAAGTAATAGACAAGTGTCCTAGGTTATAATGTAAGATGTAACCAAAAGCATGTATTCGGTTATCATCTTCACAAGCTGTTAAAGCAGGTGGGGCAGTGCTCGTTATCTCCTACCATGACTCATCCCTGATAACACCCTCCAGGGGCTATCTCTGTTTAATGGGCAATCAAGGACGCACCACATGACTCATAGAATTACATCAGCCCATTGTGAGATGCTCCACCCAGGGGGGAGGAGCCAAGCGTTCCCACCTGGATATAATCTGGGGTTTGGGACAGCACAAACAGTCCTTACCTACTGGATTCCCAGAGGACAAGAGCTACTGTTGGACCTTCAGGTGAAAAAACAGACCCTTCTACAGGATCGCCACTTCATCTGGACTGCTACCACCACCCTGACTAACAGGGTGTCAGGTTATATTCTGACTCTGTCACTGTTCTTGTACTATTGCATTTATTTTTAATTTTCCTATTAGATTATAATTCAGACTTGCTATCTCCCACTAGTTTGTTTTCCAGCTAGTACAACAAGTCACAAGACATTCAAGTGACCCTCAACCAAGAGTCCAGAAGGAGTTTAAAACCAAACCAAAATGATGAACAAAAGCTGGTATAAAATAATTTCTAGAAACTTTTGAGTTTTTGCCAGAGAAGTCAGGGAGTCCCTTACAGATAGATAGGATTCTTAATGAGACTGCTGTGGCAGACTTATGGAATTTTCGGAACAGAATGGTGAGTCTAACCAATTAACCAGCCTGACCTGACTGCATAGAATAAGTCTCTCCTAAAATCAGGGTCGTGGGAAAATTTGGACTAACTTGAAACATGCTAAGAAAGAGAAACTCTAACACAGGCCTGAACAAATGAGCAATCATATTGCGAATGAGAGTAAAGAATTACAAAAACACCTCCAAATTATTTTAGAACAACAGAAGTACCTACACAAGTGAACTTGGACTTGCAGAACAGTATCAGAGAAAGGAAGTTTTCCAGTAAAGTGAAAAATGAAATTATAGTGGATATGGGTTTGGACATCGCTATTTTTTCAGTAGACATAGGAAAAAAGCTAAGAGGTGAACCCCTAATTGGCTGTGTATGTTGCTGACCAGGCTGAGGAGATAAATTGTACCCTTGAAATATAAGAAAACATGTTTGGATTGAAAGGGAAGGAAATTTGAGAAAGAGATTCAGACAATTAAGGAATTACATAATCTGCTACCTTCTTCAGATTTAAAAACTGCAAAAAAACCCCCTCCAAACCTTTATAAGACAAAAAAAAAATTGTAATATATTTAAAATTAGGTGCATTGAGATGTAGTTTCTCAAGATCCTGGCCATTGTGAGTGGTGCTCTCCTGCCTCCCTGGGCAGAAACACAAAGGCAACGAGAAAGGACAAAGAGTCACTCACCCCCCACCAAGAGGCCCCGGATCTCAGGGGAATCTTAGCTGCTAAAATTTCAGTGCATTTGAGACAGCAGTCCATCCATTTGCAAACTGTTACTAAAAAGCTACAGATAATAAAGATAATAATGAAAATAAAGATGGGAAGTGTGGTTGTAAAGGTCAAACATAAGATGTAGGTAATGTTAGTGTGGAAAAGCTGTAAGGACAAAGGAGGGTCTCTGCTCAGTGATTTTACGTTTAAGCAAGGAGCAGCAAATAGTTCTTTGTGAACATTAGGCTTCAGTCTCCAAACCAACAGTCATAAATAAGAAATTATTGCAATGGATCACACCACATGGATAAGCTGTAGAGAAGAAGAAGCATAGAGAATCCATTTTCTATGAGGTGCAGAGAGCTAAATGAAGATATTTTAAATATTTATTACCTTTTATCATGGATAAGCACCATAGATGTTACAGCAGATTCATCGTGCTCTTCCCAAACTGACCTGAAGAGTGGTAAGCAGCCAGCAGAAGCAGATCCAGGTGGCAATGAAAGCACAGCTTTATCAAATACCCTCATCCTCACCAATTTATATTGATGGGTGTTGTTTTTCGTGTGAGGGTGAAACAAGTAGTTTTCCCTGGCCAGATTGCTGTATCTAGGGAACATCTTAAGGCAGGGATTGGCAGAGGTTAAATTAAGGGAGAATGGAAAGTGACTAATGTGCACACATATATATATATGTGTGTGTGTGTGTATATATACATATATATGTGTGTATATATGTATATGTGTGTATATATATATATGTGTGTATATATATATATATGTAAAAGACAAATATGGAAATAAATACCACATACATAGCAGAGCAAAGACATACCTATGCCATTCCAGTGATTTAGGCATGACTAAGTCTCTTGCTTGCAAAACAAATTCCTTCAAACTTGTCACACATCTAATCATAAAGTGGAGGAAACCTGCAGGTCCCAGCAGGCAGTGGCTGAGTTACACACATGCAAAGCCAGAGAAGTCTAAGCTGATCTGAAACCTGATTTTCTTTCAGCAAGTGAAAATCTTTATCAAATTGGCCCATAATTAGAAATAGCAATACATAAATCTGCAAAACATCTATGCACCATTTTAATGAAAGCAAACCTTTAATAAACATTGATCTAAAAGGTAAGGTTGTTGTAAAGTTTTAAGCAAATTCAACAAGGCATTTGAACTCTTCCAGCTAGAGCACTGTGTAGATAATTCTGTGCTATTGGGGGTCTAGGAGGTGATACCAGTAGCAAAACTGTAAAACATATTGGGATGGCAGGTGCTGCAGTTCATTGTCATGCTAAAAAACTCCTAACAATTGTCTATAGCAATTGCAGCTGTCTTTCTTTTACCAGTGTGTAATAATTATCCATCTGATTAGCAAATGTAACCACCTGCAGTTAACTGGTTTAAGGGTTTAACTACTTGCAAGGATGAAATGCCTTTCAAAATCAGGCAAGTTAGTGCCAAAACTAAACTGCCCTTTCGAAGTTTCATACTGAAAGAGTATTTCAAGTGGCTGTGGAATTATCTACACTTTGGTACAAGTACTCAGAAAATGGTTTTTATAAGATGTGACAAAGTGTCCTAAAAGCAGCCTCAACAGATTTTAAAACACCAGGTAGGTCAGACACTATTTTATGAAGGAAGACTATTACTACTGGATATATCCATCCCACTCCAGGCACCCAGGAATCTCAGGGAGCACAATTAAATATATACAGCCATTACATGTGATCAGGTTCTCATCCTCTCTCCGTTTGCCTCAATGATGGTAATCTTGCTTCTTATATGAAAAAGCTGTTTCTCTTCAGTATTATTTACCTGGGCCTGTAAAACTCTACTCAGCCACGTTTTACAGCTGAGTAAAATAGTATTTCTTTCCATTAACATAAGTCATCATGGTAAAGGATGAGGAGGGTAGATTTTTTTATCTGAACTCTCAAAATTTCGTGGCAATTTTTGCTGGAGTGACCTTGCTCTTCCATTTAATCTCACCAAACAACAAGATAGTTTAAAATATATGCAAATTATGTCAGTGTCCTCCTATGAGATACACAAGTAAAACTGTTACACTTTTGGATGCAAATTTTCGCTAATGTCTTTAGTGCCTCTTTTTCTCTATTATTGGCTTCGAGGTAGTTTGTAGATCACAGGAATCTTCCTCTTTCCTTGTCCCACCTTAGCTTTCTGCGTTTTCCCTCAGAACAAACTCACTTTGAAATCTGCAGTTCTATTTACCTATCATTTTAGCTTCCTTGTAAATCTGAACATGAGTTTTTTCCTCACTCCTTTTCTGCTTGCTCTCTTCTAAGAGAAGGCAGTTGAGCAAGGCACATTTGGGTAAGTCTCATTTCCATATAGAAAACAGCATAACTCAATCACAAGTGTTTCCCCAACATGTCTCTCACTAACTCTTGATCCCACTAGCTGATTTCAACTAAACCAAAAGGTAAATATCTGAAAACTACTGCTTCTCTAACTCCTCTGAGAAAGGTGCCCCTTCCTTCCCCTCCCTGTTTCATCACTCCAGGACTCTAAGTCTCTGAGTATCCATATAGAAATATCTAAAATCTGAATTTTGCAAAGGTTTGAGCACCAGGATTCCCATTAAATTCATCTGCACTCATATGTGCTGAAAACCCTTGAATACCTCATCAGCACATGCAATAGGTATTTAGAATCTGAGGCAGTCCACATCAAGCCTGACATCTTGGAAACTGAGAGCAGTCCCTGCAGGAACAGTGAAGGAAGCTGAACCACAGCTTTGGGCAAAGTTAAAGCAGAAATAGATAACTACAGACAAAAGTACTCAGCACTGTGCAAGCACTAAACAAAGGGGCTCTCTGTCCCCAGCCAATCACCTCCATTGCTGGGCTTGTCTCTTTGTCACCTTTGACATTTTATGTGCTTTCTCTAGCCCCATTTTTTTCAACAATTGAAAAATGCTTTTTGAAATTTAATGTGCAAGAAATATAATAATTAATTTCAGAAATAATAATATAATAATTAATTTCAGGATACATTTAAAGCAAGACTTTATCAATGCAAATTTGCAATTCAGAATGTAATTATAACATGTCTTAAACATTAAATTGTCCACAGACCATGGACAAATATAGATGTAATCATCCAATAATGATTCATAGCAAAATACTATTAAAAAACCCCACAATTTTTATGGTTCACATTCTCGGGATTTCTATTCACATGTTAATCTTACTGCTCCCATCAAATATGCAGACTTGCGTAAATTGTTGTAGTAAAGTCAGGTTGCAAATCTGCTAAGAAACTGAAATTTTGCAAAGAAGAGGGAATTTGGAAATTTTTACTTAGGAATTTTTGGGGGCTCTTTAAAGAAGAGCGTGAAGTAGACAAGTAGATACTTTCAGCATCCTATCTTTTTGATGCCTTTTTCAACTTGCCCTCTCATTGAACCAACACAGTTCTCTTTTCCTATTTTCTCTTCCTGAGTGAACACCTTTCTTGCCTTCCAAGAAGAGGCAGCCTGGGGGAGCCCTGTGCCCTGGAGCCCAGCTGCCTGCCAGGATGGAGCAGGCACAGCACAGCACATGAGCACCCCTTGGCATCACACAAACCTCCAGCACCAGCCAGAACAGACACAAAGGAACGTTAAAGAGCCACTTGCTCCCTGCTCACTATGACACACTTTCTGAAGGTGTTTGAAACACTTCTACGAAATTGTAATTTGAAATGTGTCTCGTCTCTGCCCTCATTGAGAGTAAGTTGATGTGTCAGTTGGAGGCTGGCATCAACCATTTTTGGATGATTGGTTTCAAATCCTCTAATCAGCTTACTGTCCAAATAATTGAGCTATGTGCTGGGGGAGGCCCTTTGAGGAGTGAGTGAAGACATTCTCCCTCGAGCCCCGGAGCAAAATTAGAGCTGTCATTTCCAGCCCCCCACATTGCCTGCGCCTCCCTGCATCAGCCAGCCAGAAGCTGCTTCATGTGCCCCAGAGCGTCCTGACCCCCAGCTCCCCACTATGTGTATAGCTGATAGAAATGCAGGGCAGCACCTTTTTTTTTTTTCTAAGAAATACTGACCTATTACTATACATGTAGATTTAAAGCTAGGATTCAGATTTATATTTTTCTTCTATTTTATTGAAATTTATAACTCTCACTATACTACCCTTACCGGCCACTCCATGAAACAATAGGAGACACACTGTGACCCTCATCATGTAAGCCTAACTCAGAAGTGATATAAATATCAAGGAAAACATATACATTAGTATGGGATGCAGTAACAGATGCAGAGCAAGATTTTCTACTTGCCCAGGCAGCCCATAATGGGCTTTAAAACAAGGGCAGCATCCTGCAGGGTGATTTCCTCCCATGCTGTCCTTGCTTAAAGGGAACAAATTACTGTTTGCCAATAGAGATGATACAGCTGCCGGCTCCAGCACTCTGTTTCTGGCCATCCCACCTGGTACAAAGCCTCCTCAGGAGGGTGAAACACCAGTTTACATCCGAAAAACAGCACTGACAAAGTTTGCCCATTCTCCATGAGCTCACACCTCTCCTGTCTATACCATCCAGGACACCTGCCCCCTCCATCTTCCTTTCACAGCCCTCCCTCCTTTCCAATAGCTAAAGGAGAAATGCATTGGGAGCTCTGTTTTCCTCTTCTCTCACAAAGTGGCATGCCCTGTTTTTTATATCTTCCCTTTATTATCTTCCTTTTATTATCTTCCCTTATTTCCTAGTTCTCTGTAATTACATATTGGGACATCAAATGGTGAAGCGGGGACTGCTTTTGAAGGCTTTTATAATTAGGTTTTCTATTGTGTCCTCTAATACCTCCTCTGGCTTTAGACTTACTTTTTTCTGTTCACAACCTCCTGAACATATGGCAGTAAATATGCAGCATGCTGTGAGCTTCACCTGGAGTCTACTTACAATATATCTGCAATGTAAATAACAGACTTCGTGTCAGTCAATTAATCACACACCAGTGCTTGGCAGAGGGCAGGCAGATTGCGGGAAGGGAAATTGGAAAGTGGTGTCTTGATCAGCATTGGACTTCAAGTATTAAATATTACCTAACTTGGCATGTTTCTCTGGCATCACTGCTTTTACCTAAAAATATTCTGTTACAATTGCATTCGAATTAATTCAAGGCCAAATTCTCACCTCACGAAGACCATTTTGGTAACATTTCACCCAATGGAATAATGATCTCATTTCCACAGAATATGACCCAAATGCAAATTTTATACAGAAATGAAATTAAATTTAAAGTGATCCCACGATGATGCACAAAATTAAAATATTGCCATTTCAGTTAAAGTGTTTCTTTTTGGTAAAACAAATTCTAATTAATTATGTTACAGATGTGTTTTATTCTTGGTTTTGCAACAATGCATTTGAGCAAGACAAAGTACTTTGTTTACCTGATTCACTTTATTTAACTCAAGGGATTCATGACGATATCATCAATTATAGTCACAAACGCATCATTTTATGCTTAAAAGAAAGGACTCTATTCCATTAGAGCTCTTCTAATCTGAAGATCTCAAAGGATTTTCTGTACTACATTAAAATCCTTGTCATTCCTATGGAGGACAGGTGAAAATATAGAAATAAATCATCTAATATTTAAACACACTTGGATAGAGCACAACACGAATGTTAAGATCTCATGGGAAGAGTTTTCCTAATAACAATAAAAATCTCATTGAAGGTAACAAAGAAGCCTGTTTATGGCTGAGAATCTCCCATGTCTCACTGTACCTGGCCCTGAACTGGTCTGTGCCAGGGCTGATGCCTGGGAAGGGCTTTGCCCCAAGGCTAGCTTCAGGCAAGGGGACAAACAAGTGCCCTCAGCCACCTTCTACCCAGCTCACACAACCGCAGTTCAGCCCTACAGGTCTTCAAAGGCTTTGTATTATTGCCTTCATCCGGCTTCTTCTGAGAATTTATTCCCACAGGGATCACTACGCTCTGTCTTTGCAGTTGCCCTTTACAGACAGCTCCTCTGTATTCAGGAGATGAAGAAAAACTTCGGGGACTAGATCAACCTTTGGCTTAAAAGCCACTGACCTCTGATGGTCACCAGAAGAATTGGTTATGCATCCAGGACAACAAATTATCTTCTAGATATGACTAGAAACCCAAACCCCACTGCTGCTCCTAAGGGCTTTGGTGCAAGGATGGGAGCAGAGGCTGGTGGTGCTGGGGCACCCCTGTTCCCCTGGGGACCCCCACTGTCCCTCATCCATGCCCACCCCACTGGAGGGGCCTCTCTCCCCATCACTGCCAACCTCTGCTCGCCCAGGCCAGGGCCACACATTTCCCAGACCATCCTGACCATGGACCAAGCCCCAGAACAGCCATGCCCCGGTGCCCAGCACCCTGTGGTGGGAGAGTGGCTTTTATTTTCAGCAATGAAATGAAAATTGTTCTCAGTGGGGATCAGTCCCTCATTGCTGCATTCTCCAGTGTCTGTAGGGTACAGCAGAGTCTTGCTGAAGAATTTCTATGCCTGAGGCATGTGCAGGGTCCCCCTCTCTGTGTTCTCCTAGGGCTAATAAATAGCTGAGCTCATCTGACTGCCTTCAGTTTTAGCGATGGCATGACCCTGGGTCCTTTTACTCTGCTGGCTACCAATTTCCATCAAGCTTTCAGGTCTCTCACATCTTTGAGACCTGTATCCCTGTTACGTTTGATTAACCAACGTTAACCAACACATTCCAAAGGGAGGAGGACAGACAGTGTACTGACAGTGCTCTAGAAAGAGCCCATAAATTTTCTTCAGGGACAAATATATTTATTTGCAAGCATAAGCACGTAGAAAAGGCAACCACACCACAGCAGTGTATAGAATATTTATTTAGCATATTGGCCTACAGCATCTTGTTATGCCAACGATAACAGCACCAAAGCAACAGAGGTGAAAAATACATACAGGGACGTTTTAATATTTGGGACATTACTATGTAATGGTACTAATAACCACTGGGAGTAAAGGGAAGTTTAGGTGTTTAAAGGATGGCAGCTCTTGCAGGCATGTAGAAGCTATCAAATTTTGGGAGTTTTTAGTATTTTAGAGAATATGGGTTTGAAGAGTTCCAATGGGCGGTACAAAAAGCATATACAGCTTCAGGAAGGGCCAGGTTCTATACTCAGCTTCCAGCCTCAAAAGAGGGACAGGCAAAGTCGTGTCCCCAGCTTGTCCCAAGCGACAGGAAGGCTCAGGCAGCCCTTCCCCTTGGCACCGGCCAGCTCATGGGGAAGTAGGGCAGAAAATTCAAAGGATCTCAGCCCAGGCCAGACCTGACATCCCCCTCCAGTGCAAGCACTGCCAGTGCTGGGCAGGTGGAAGTGCTGCTGGCAGCCAGAGGGGCTCAGGGGGGCTGGCACTGCTCCACATGGGGTCCTGAGCAACCAGTGGGTGGGAAAGCCACAGACCTAGAAGTCAACATACCCAGCAGTCCATAACTCCATAATCTGCCCTCCGAAGTGCAAGCATTTAACTTTGACCCACACAGTACTTTGGGTGCTTGCACATTTCCTGACAGCCCTGGTACAGCTGCAGGCAGAGTCACCCCTGTCCAGCCCCCGGGAAAACAGGGCTGTGGACCACACCAGCTCCAGCTCTGCCTCCAGACAGAGCAGCCCGTTCAAACTGCAGCCCCCACTGGATTCAATTAAGCAGCTTTTTTCTCTGGACAGGACTTGACCATGCAACAATGCTTGAGTCAGAAACAAAGACAAGCCCCGAGGCAGAAGATCTGATGATATTTCTATGTTAATTTATAATCGCAGTGCTTTTACTCTTAAAAGATAAAGTAAGTAAGATGATGTTGTGATTAAGGTGCGGAATATCTAATTTGAGAGATGCATAAAAGGAAATCAAGGAGTGCTATCTATCAGGAGATAACTGCAAGTCTTCCCCCATCGTCACTATAAATCTTTCACTGAGAAGAACTACTAGGTTATAAAGAACAAGAATTAAAAAAAAAAAATTAAAAGGAGACACGTTAAACACTACCTAACAAGCTGCATGACATGAGCACAAAAGTCTTAAATTCAATGTCATAAATTCAATACCATCAGAAGACTCAGATACAATGTCCTTAGAGACAGTGCTGTGTGTAAGTCAAGTACAATATTAAAAGACACTGAAATCTTTAATATGTGTTAAATATTTTAAATTCATAGATCTGATTCAGAGAAATATCACTGAAGCATCATCAATCCTCTTTACCTTCTGACACATATTTTTTATAGATTTGCCTCAGTTTCTGCAATTAAAGTTATCCCAAACACTCACAGAAAAAAGATGAGACAGAAAACTGCCCTTGTAGACATGATCACATGCCATCATTATGCTTCCTTCAACAAACAACCCCAAATAGGCAAAGATTAATACCTGCATGTATTTAAATTACAATTTTGAAAGAGATTAGACTTAAGGCATCCCACCTATTCCCAGGGGCAGCGTGCAGTGATTATCCCTTACAGGTATTTCCATGGGGAAAACACCTTGTTCAAAAGTACTGAATGTTGTGCTAGTGCCATACATAAAACCTCTCCTTTTAGTTTCACATTTAGGGCACATAAGCCTGTATTTTCTATTTAAATGTACTAATCTTCTTAACAGTATAATCAAGCCTTTAATATATTTATATTAAGTTTATATTTAGAAGGAATAACAATCACGTTAGTGGTGATGGACATATCTCTCCATTCATCTGACTGAAATACCCTGGATAAATCCCTTTGCCCAATTCATTTCTGCAGAGACAGCAAGCGGCTTTATTTTATTTAAAAGCATTCAGTTGCAATATATTTATAGTTAACATGTAAAAATCCTGCTTTAAGTTTGAGAAACATTTCTTGGTTCTTCCATTTCCCATAGGGAAATGTTCCAGTTTGTAGCTTTTTAAGTAACACAGGATTTTGCAGGCTACAAATTCAACAAAAGGTATTCCTATAGTGAATAGGTCACAAAAACTTCAACTGCCTCTGCATTCCAGAGGTTTTTTGTTCTTGGAAAGTAAAAATGAGCCTGAGCCCTTAGGTACAAATTTAAGGAAGTTTATATTTAAACATATCCCAAACTTTTTGGGTTTTTTTTACTTTAAGTAGAACTGGGAGATTTCCTAGTAATTCCTAATTCCTACCCAAAATGTACTACCAGCTTTGTACCAAGTAAAAAGCACCCCCACGGATACAAAACCTGAACCAGATCTAAGCCACTGAAACATGGTCTTTCTGGGAGATATTACAGAGGGATTTATAAGACGCCAGACAGTAGAGCTATCTTTTGGCACATGACAAGCATTGCATTAGGCCTGCCATGATGCATACATTAAACATAATAAATAGCTGCTACAGACCCAGATCCTCGAAATACATATTAAGGTCTCTCACATATATTTCCTTGTGGCACCTCTTCTGATTCTGAAGAGCACACTAAATGTTTAGCCACCCAACATGTAACTATTCATCCTAGCAGTGATCTGATTGCCTGCAACAGAAAAGCTCAAGAAACAGTAGAACAGACAGGTATTTAAAAAAGGATATCATGGAACATGCTCTTAAGTGACTAATTAAAATAAATTTATTATTATCCTTTAATTACACCTAAACATTTCCAAATTAATCAAAAATAATGGAGAAAATGCAATGTGTTATTATCATTCATTCCAATTTTTTCTTAACAGTAAATACCTATGCAAGATACTCATGAGTAAAACCCAAAATTAAAAGGGCCGTCAAATTCTGGCCTATCTAATTACAAAGGCATCAATCTCTCTTTATACCAGAGCACAGTGTTCTTGATGTAAAAAAAGCACAAAGAGGATGATTCCCCTCTAATTCAAACGAATCACAACCACTGTGCAGGCTAACCATAACAAACACATGTTAAACTCAGCAGAAGGGATGAGAACTGAACTGGCACGCAGCTGGAACCTCTTCCAGACCGTTTGACCAGGCATGTTTTTCCCACCGATACATCTGCCCAGCAGTGTGGGGGGAAGTCACTACATGGAAGCTGCAGATGCTAAAACTCTGAGCAATGAGCCCAGCATTCTGAAAAAGGAGAGAAGAGGGGGAAAAATCTGGTGAGCCAAAAATCTGACTGCTCCCTCTCATGTGGTCATCTCTTCTGCCTCACCTGCCTGCACCTGGATGCCACATTCAGCCTTGCCCCAACGCAGCACTGCCCCAAGAGGGATGGAAACTGCCATCCAGATATTCTGCTCGATGAGTAAATTAGGAAAATCTTCAAGAAGAGAGCAGGCTTGAATCTTGTCCTGCTGTCCAAAACTCTTGCCTCATCACTTGTATTATGCGATGCATCAAGGAGCTGTGGACTTTGCTGGCACTGGTCCTCTTCCGTGATGATGACAGTGTTCCTCCTCCCTGAAGTGCTAAAAGCTGGAACACTCCAAGACAGAAGATGCAATTTTTGTTTGTCAACAATTTGACCATTCTGAAGATTTGAGGTACTATGCTCATTAGCATCTGTATGAGTTTTGCACCTCTTGAAAAATCTACATGCTCTAGAGAAAAAGTATCAGTTAGAACAAAAAGGTTCCCTGTTTCTGACTGTTTGCATGTAGAGAATACTTGGTAACTGCAAAAAGTGCAGGTTTTGTAAATCTGGAACGAAAGGTTACTAGTCACAGTGCAAGTCACTCCCTAGTGTTTCATAGCTGTTAGTGAAATGCAATCGAAAGAAATATTGTAATGTAACTAATTTTACAATGTGCTTTCTCAAATGGAAAATATTGCAATTGGAAGGAGGATTTGCTCTCAACTGTAGTCTCACTAATTGGGCAAAAGGCACTTGGGGGGAGTTGTTCATTGGGGTTTTGGGCAAGGCCCCAGAAGAGTAGTCGGCGTGTAATGCACTACTACCACTGCTCAAAGACAGTTTAGAGTTTAAAAACACCATTTGTACTAAGAAAACAGCCAGATGCCATTGCATTGGCATTCTGTCAGTGATGAGTAGCATAAAGGCTCCCTAACATCTGCTACCACTTGATGAAACAAAACTTACATCTCTTTGAGTGAAAAGGTCCACAGAGTAATCCGAGCTGCCTGAGGCTGGGGAGGGACCGGTGCTGCCAGCTCCATCCAAACCCACACCTTTTCATCTCTGCTGGTTGAGGCAAATTCTGCAAACATCACAGCTCTGCTGAAACTCCTTTATACTCTATAACTGCATTAACTACTCATTGAAGGAAAAGCAGGGCAATAAAGAATACAGGGATCACTTCCCTGAAGGAAATAAACCTGCATCTCTCAAACGCAATTTCTATGTCTGCTCTCAGCAGTTCATTTCTGTTTGAGGTGGACAGCCTTGTAAATATTATTCCATGAAAAAGAGATAATTTTAAAGACATGAAGGCCTCTTTGTCTAGTTCAATGAACTGCAATTCTGTAGATGCACTGCAACAGGTTTTCCAGATCAGAAGCGGAAGTACCCTTTAACTGTAAGACATGTAGAAGGAGGCAAGTGAGAGATCTCCTCTAAGCCTTTTTTACCGAACACTACAACAGGGAAAAGATTTCTGCTGAAAAAGAAAACTGAAAAATGACTAGATGTAAAGGAAAATGTGGTCAACTTACACATTAGTAGCCACACAGTAACCACAGGTATCCTTATAGAAAATGTGAGTTTGTTACCTTGGAAATGTTAGTATTGCTACCAACTGCCCTTCACTGCCTTAAGGAGTGAATTATGATTCTGCAATTTATTTTGGGAACAAACATGAGGAGAGTGGTCTGAATCAGATCTGTGCAGTGGCCGGAAATTAAATGGTCAACTTGTCAGAAGTAGAACTGTTCGATTTTTGGTTCAGTGACCAAAATGAAAAGAAAAAGAAAGAAAAAGAGATCAGCTTGGGCTAACATAAAAGAAGTACCGCAGGATCTGGCACAAAAAAATAAATTAAAATATCAGTTAGGTCAATATGAAAATCTTCAATGAACCCAAAAAAATTAGATAAAGACTTTTGTTCAAGCAGAAAGGTCTCCATTCCATTTTCTGATTATGCATGTAACTTCTTTTTTTTCCCACAGTTTCACAATTAAGATACCTGTCCAAAACAAAAATAAGAACTGTGTTTTGAAAGTAACAGAAATATATTTCAAATATTTCCCTTCTCCCCATTTTCCATTAAAACTATTACCAAATTCTATTCAAATACATTATCAGATTTTGCCTTTGACAAAACCAGATTTCAAATTAATTCACTACGAATGTGGAAATTTTAGCTAAATAAATTCAGAGAATGATAGAATAGTCTTGTTTGGAAGGGACCTTACATATCATCTTGTTCCAAGCCCCCTGCCATAGGCAGGGACACCTTCCACTAGACCAGATAGCTCAAAGCCCCATCCAGCCTGGCACTGATGGCTTCCAGGAATGGGACAGTCACATCTTCCTTGGACAACCTGTTCCAGTGTTTCACCACCTTCACGGCGTAGAATGTTTTAAATTACTTCTTAGTATCTAATCTAAACCTGCCCTCTTTCAGTTTGAAGAAACTTCAAACTGTCCTGTCACTTGTTCTGTCACTACATGCCCTTGTAAAAATCCCTCTCCAGCTCTCTTGTTGGCCACCTTTGGATCCTGGAATGGTGCTCTATAGTCTCCCCAGAGCCTTCTCTTCTCTGGGCTGAACAGACACAATTGTTTCTGCCTGTCTTCATAGGAGAGGTGCTCCAACCCTCTGAACACCTCCGTGGACCTTCTCTGGACTCACTGCAACAGGTTCAAGTCCTTGTTATGTTGTGAACCCCAGATCTTGATACAGAACTCCAGATGGGGTCTTGTGAAATGGAGAAGAGGGGCAGAATCCCCTCCCTCACCCTGCTGACCACGCTGCTTTGGATGCAGCCCAGGGCATCCAAAGCATGTTAGGCTTTCTGGGCTGTGAACACACATGAACAGCTCACATCCAGCCTCTCACCCACCAGCATCCCCAAGTTCTTCTCCTCAGGGCTGCTCCCACTTTGTCAGCCACCCAGCCCACGTTTGTGCTTGGGATTCCTCATGCAAGAACTATCAACTTGAAAAACTATCTGACAGGGTATCAGCCATCAGCAAATGAATTATAGTAACTGGAAAGCATAAAAATATTTGCCAGAGGTTTTGGACCTTTGTACTAACCCGAATGAGGTTCTGAAGACTACGCTTTTTTTGGGCCAGAGTCAGAAGAATTGCTGTACAAAAACGTTTAACACTGAACTTCAGCCAGAGATTTTTTTTTCCAAACATACTGGGAACTATTATTTTAACCACTTTTAAGTACTGATTCTTTGATTTTGACACCTGGCATACCCACAAACTGCTCCACTGCAAGGCTGGGAAACAGTTTGTTAAACCAGAATTTTTGCCTTGGCCAGTTTGGCTGTTTTGTTTCTCTCTGCAGTTCTTGCTATAACAATCGTTTCATCCAGTGTCCAGATGAATGTGTCTAATTCTGGAAGGAGTGTTGGTTTTTTTCTAGCAATGCATTTCCCCTGTGAGATAGGAATACTGGAAGGTTATTATGGGCTGGAAACTACAGCTTGTTTAGCCAGAAAGATAAATATTATCTATATTTCTTGTTCTTTCCTATTCATTGTATTGTCCTGGAGAGCAATGGGAACAGTGGAAGGCAAATGGCAGAGACCTTGCCAAACCCCGTGATGTGATGAATGACTTCTCACATCCCAGGGCCTGACATGAAGAGAGGCCACAGAGGGTCATGCTGCTGTTTTCAGATGTTAAAAAGGCTGATCACCTACCCATTGCTTTCATTTCTAGCACAGGAAGAGCCCCCCCATGCAGGACCCACATGGGAAGACACAGCTCTTCCATTCAGTATTTCTCAGCAAGAACACAGGCCTCCTGCCCAGGAAAGCTGATTTTCTGTATCCTCGCTATCTCATTTATGAATGCTCTACCAGACTTGTTGAATGATGTGACCACAAACTACCTCTCAGCCACAGAGAGAAAAACATTCCCAGATTTCTTCAAGTCTTCTGGGCAGCAAGTGTTTGGTGCTTTCTCTTTTGCCATTTCCTTCCCTCCACTCTTGTGTGCACAAGGACAGACAGTCAACTTTCACTGTTCCCCCATACATTCCCAAGGACCAACCTACATATGCCACTTGTGGACAACCAATATGAAAATCCTCCAAATCCAAGATGAGGCAGGAACTGCCTGTAGATGGGATGCAGCAGGATGAGGAGGGGAAAACAGCATTTGCTTCTGGATGCATGCCTGTGCATGAAAGGGAGCTTGCTTGATGGATTTCCCTGTACAGAGTTTTTTTCTTTGTCAGCTTTTGATTATCTAACTGCATTCTTGAAAATTACACTGGAGAGATGGAAAGAGGAAAACAGTGAGGTCCCTTATTCTGTGTGCTTTTCACCTGCTGGACCACTCAGTGTACAGCCACATTGCAGCCAGGCTCTGGAAGAGGACATGGGATAGGTGCCAGCATCCAGCCCTCCATGGCAGCAAGGAATGGACAGTAGGAGACACAGACACAGCTGGAGCTGGGGCTGGCAAGCAGACACTTTTCTTGTCTAAGCTCTCTCGGGCCATACCTGTTTATTTACAAAACTACCCTTCAAGTGGACATGGGGAGGAATAAGTAACTGTCTAATCTGAGGCAATCAGTGTTTTGCTAAGTGTGCTGCAAGAGCTCCTGGCATTTCATCTCAGTCTGGTTTATAGCTCAGTTCCCTCAGCCCAATGAGCACGGCCCTGTCTCCTGTAGGAAACAAGCAGTCACAAATGAGCACATGTGAGTAGAAGCCATTCTGGGAAACACACAGAGACCTTCAGCCCCATCTCTGAGGATTAATCTGCTCACCCTGCTGAAGAAGACCAAGGGCACTTCAGTTCCCCCCTCTGCTATACCTTGCAAAAGCAAAGAGAGAAACCAGCAACCACCCTGTGTGGCTGCACGCCCCAAGGCTTCTGCTTCAGGAGAGACACAGCGATAGTTTTACACATGGCTTCACAAATATTTCCAACACCCAGTGAACCCCAACACCCAGAAGGCTGAGCTTATTAATAACCCTTCTCATCTAGCAAAACTAAATCAAATTTTACTCTGGGCATCTCAGTCAAATACTCTGCACTGTCCCTTGGAGCTGCTCCTTCCTCTGAGCAGGCAGAGAAGAGAAGGGGAGCAGGTGATGGGGATGAAGGCATGCAGGGCCACCATCCATCTGATTCTCCCCTGATGGCACCCAGCCCTTCGGCCAGGAGCTGGGGACAGGCTGTCCCCAGGCAGGCACACAACCTCCCTCCTGGCAGTGGAGCAAGGCATCCCCTCAGAGAGGGTCTGTGGGGAGCAGCAGTCCCACTGCAGGGCTGGCTACACACTGGGATGTTTGTCACCCCAGGACATGGGAAACTGACACAGAACTTGGACATGCACTGAAGCACTTGCACAGGACAGAGAGAAACCTGCAGCACACAAAATTTTAGGAAGGTCAATGTAGAAGTCTGAAAGAAGGTGGCGAGAGCGGGATGTAAGACTTAGGGTAGTGTAAGGTAAAGCTTGCACCTGAAGGGAGATAGATTTCTTGTCTGCTGTCATTCAGGACTCTTGCAGGTTAAACGTCAATAGACACAGTCTGGAAAAGTGCCATTGATTTCCCTTCCCAAGGAGATGCTTGTGAAACTCCCACAACCAATATTAATATCAAAGTGCCAGAGAGGAGCAGGAAACAGCCTCTTCTGTTTTGTTCCCAGGATGGAAAAATATGGCAAGAGGGATGTTGTAAAGACTGTAACAGTCTCCACTCTGGGATAAACGCCTTTGGGAAAGGGTGTGAACTCCCTTCCTGCTCTCCAGCAACTTTCACAAGTCACTCATGTCCAGTACCCCAGGACATACCCTGATTTCTAGACTGAGATGTTCACATAAAAGGCATTACTTACAACAGGTCATGAGGAAAAAACAGAAGGTAGTGGTCAGAGATATCCTGATTCGCTGGGAAGACCAAGGATCCCCCTGGAGTAGACAGAGAAGAGCCTTGTAGAGATCTCTGCCAGCACGCAAAAATCCCCAAAGCATCCCCAAAGAGAAAGCCATGCTGACAGCAGCAGGACAAGGATGAACAGCCAAAGAACCACACTGCAGGGAGTCCGGAGTGACGCAGGTGATGCTGAGGTTGGTGAGACAAAGACCAAGCCCACAGGTGCTTCTGCCTGAAGCTAAGCTGGACGCAGCTGCCCAGGAAACACTGACACCACAGAGGCAGCAGCCGCTCCAGATGGTTGCAGGAGACGATGGCAAGGAGCCTGTGGCTCTGTGCCTGGCCACTGGGTGCCATCTCCAGCCCCAGCCAAGACCTCTCCAGCTGCAGAAGGGCAGAGTAATGCCTGGTCCTGGACTGTAGAATAAACAAGTACAAACCCTAATGCCCCCACAAACCCCAGTACTCCCTCTCCATGCAGGACATACACATCTCTAACGTGTATTCAAGGTAAATGTTTAGTGAGAGATACATTAAAACAAAACAAAGTCTTCAGAAAACATCACTCCCTTGACCCTTCTCTTCCCTTTAGCAAAAGAGTAAAATGCGTAGCCGTGGGAGCCATCTGAGCACTGAAGGGATCTGGAGAAGGTCCTGTGGGCATGGACCAGACAGATCTCTGTCTCCATGATGCCACGGTCCATTGGCAAAGCCCAGCAGGAATTGTGTGACACATGCTTTCAGTTTCCAGGACTGACCTAAGGGAAGGAGGAATGGAGGAAGACTACCTGCCTAACAAGAAGCATCATCTCGACAAACTAGGAAGGTCTTTCCCCATCCAATCTGCTAGTGTGCTTTGACAGATGTCAAATTGCACTTAGAGGGTTTGTCCTATGTTTATCCCAGAGGTGAGTCCCAGCTGGGGGAGTGGGGGTGGAAAGGTGGGAATTACACAAATATTCCAGACACACATTTGCACTCTGTGCACCTTTCATGTCTGATGAAAAGGCAGGAAATGTTAAGACAAAGAAAGGAAGCATGTTAGAAAGACTGAACCTTTCATCAGAGACTATTGAAATTCTCATAACAAGAGCTGGTATGAAAGGTTGCTTATTCTCAGAGGTAAGACAGTGCCATTTCCTTCCCTCTCTATGCAGCAAACATTCATGATGAATCTAAACCACAGCTGTAGGGCATGAGAGACACAAAGCAAATAAAGGCTGCATCTGAATCCATCTCAGCTTCATCACCACGGCTATTATCAGATTGAAAATCATACTTCAGCCAGTCAATACGCAAATACTGTAGTATTGTACCATCATAAAAGCTACAGTATTTCAAAAGAAGTGGCCTCCAAAAAATCCAGATCAAGGCAACAATAAGGAAAATGAGAAATGGCACCAGTCTCGCCCTGTTCTACCTAATGAACCAACATGGGTTTGGTGAAATAATCAATGAGGGGAAACATTGGAGAAATGTCTTACACACCACCATGCAACAGTAACCTACTTACAAGTCATTTACTGGTCACCTTAGGTCTTGAAGGTTTATCTCTTGTTTTATATAGATATACACACCTATTTATATGTAATTACAAGTATTAATTATTTATAAGAAAAATACCTTAGAAATTTCTACTTAAAAGCAGTTTGCATGGGCATATTTTGGCAATGAATTCCACAGATAAATTACGCATATTAGAAGATATCTCTGAACACAGAAATCAGAAAATAAGTGCAATATTCCCACTGAAACAGTATTTTTGCACCCTTTAACAGTTTACAGGTTTCTTTTATTCCTTGACTCCAGTGCTGGGTGATGTGCCATAAGAAAGGCTCATGCACACATGAACCCCACAGCCAGCTCCAGGCCTCGGACAGTGAACTCACCGAGGCAGAGACCATTTTTCCATGTACACAGCCCGGCCCGGCCCAGCCTGCCCTACACGAACCCGCAATACCAACAATGCCGTGTCTGTCCCACCGTCAGATGTCACCTCACAAATGTGGGTCACGACAGCACGCCATGCTGGCTTTGATTTCTGTTATTTGGGGCAATCAAGTCTCCTTTGCAGGGGGGAGCAGCCCCCTGATGAGGGGAGAAAGGATTTAACCGGAGATTACATCTCTTCTGCAAATTTGCAAGAACGGCTCATTTAGGCCTTTGTGGACCTTCTACCTCCTTTCATCAATCCTGTGCCTGACTACATCTTCGGCTGGGCCGTCTGCTGGTGCTTATGATGCCCGCGAATTAGTGATGACAGCCAAAACCGTTGAAATTTAACATCTTCCCTGGCGAAACACAGTTTGTAAGAGGCTGTCAGTTGTGACCCTGCCTACATGTTTCTTTTAAGGTTTGCACCCTTCGTCAGTTTCTGGTCAAGGGATCCTAAAAGCACAACTCTTTAAAATTTGCAAACACACACCACACAAACTTTGAGGCCAGACAAGAGCTTCAGAAATACAGACAATGCATTGGTCGACATCAAGACCTAGAAACTCATATTCCCTCAGTAACATACTAAGTAAGGCTCAGATCTGAGAAATTCAAATAGGCCTCAGTACTCATAAATCAGCCTTCCTTTTGCAAAGCTTACTTTGTGAAAGAAAATCCTAAATACAGCAGAGCAGAGTCAGGGTGCGCTCTGGAGACTCTGGTGGATGAAGGCATTTTTAGTAAATGCTGACCCAAGATGAAATTTTTATGCGCTATGAAACTCTTATGCAGCTGCAAGATATTGCTAGGAACCTCAGAGGAAAGGAGGGACTTGAAGATCTAGGGTCTTCCCCACTCCTAATAACTGCCTCACTATTGCTGCCTATTGCCAGACTCACATTTTTAATGTAAGTGTCCCTTAAGAGAAGAGTTCTAAAATAATCCCTGGAGCTAACTGGACTCCCATGAGCAAAAATTTTTCCACACTTCTTTAATTTTAAACAGAAAATGATGGAAATCTCCATTCTTCCAAAGATCAGAGGAGGGTGTAAGTGGGTGAGATGAAAGGTTTCGAGGGAACAGCCTGCAAAAGACTCAAGAAGCAGACCTGGTTCTTGGGCTGATGCCGGAAAACAGAGACACAAATCTGCTCTTCTGTTACCACTGCACTAACATCACTTCCTGTGCATTGTTTACTTCTAGTGACTCACTGAAAACTTCCTACATTTCAGCACAACTGGTAGAGAAAGTATCCATGCCTGAGTTTCTGCCACTCAGTTACAATTCTGATTATAACTCAAGCAGCGTCACTACTTAAATTCCGGGTGGTTTCTTTCCCTTCCTTCACTTTAAACTGAAACATGTTTTTATTTACCAATGATCCGAACAACAAGAATTTACAATGAAAATGCCCACCAGAAATGTAAGTAATCCTATGAAAATAGGTACTAAGTCACAATCTGTATTTCTAAAATACAGTGGTTAGCAACAAAGGTGGAATTGGACAGACTTTAAACAACTTTTTATCAGTCCTGAAAGAGTGCACAACTACCACTTAAAATAGTTAAAAAACTGTTTTTTACAACCTATCACAGCAATGGTTCTAGACAATATACAGTATATCTAAGAATAGTAGCAGTCATTGATGGAAACTGATAACATTTGGGGACTGAAGGTTAATCCGTTCTGGAAAAGAAAAAGGAACAATGGAGAGTGAAATAGAAACTCAAGTCTCATTAAAGAAAACTATTTTAAGGGCAGAATGATGAGTTTTAGCATCAATCATGGGAAAACAGTTCAAAGTTGTTCCTAAAAGATCTAAATTTGAAACCTTGGGAAAAAGGAACTGTTTGCAGTGACAGCAAAAAAAAAATCTTAAGGGATAAGAACAAATACGGTGTAAAGATAATCCGTTTGTATTTTTTAAACACTACAAATCTGACTGTTCATTTTGAGCTTTCTCTGATTAAGGTCAGTAAAGACTCAATGTTCAGTCAAGTTTATCCTTATTTCTTTATGCAGTTCCAATGTACTTATCTGCCTGTAAATCATGGTACATGCTCTCAGCACTGGAGGCGCATTGACATGGATTTAAAAAATCAACTGCAGATTGCAAGTAAACCCAAATGGACTTGTATAAAATTTTCAATTTACACTGGATTTGGCTTGATGATTTTTTTGAGAAATTATGTTCTATTCTGCACATTACAGAGGAAAACCCAGGAGAAAACCAAAAGAGGATCGTCTCTATCTATCAGGAAAACTATGAGCAAGCCAAGCGAGCCCTGATGCTGCTCCCTGAACACGTAACCACCCCTTGGCTGAGAGGAAGCTGAGCAGGTGCCTACGTTAAACCAGTGTACACTTTGTCAGTTTGCATTTGAGCAAGCTCGTAAGTGCTTTGCCAGCTCAAGGACTTAATTACATTTGAAATAAGGTAATTCAAGGAATAAAAGTCTGCCAAAGGTAATAAAATTGTTTGCTGATGTATCAAGTCAGTCCTCTTATATAAAAGAGTGTATTTATATGCAGTGTAGATCTGGTCCTATTCAATCAGTGATTAAATATTTACTGTTTGCAGGAATAGGGCCAAATCTGGAGTAATTTTAAGTATTATGGGAGAAGTGCTAAATCCCAAAGTAACTAATTTAACTGTGCAAAGTAGGCAATATTATTGCCTTTGTTTTACTTATGAAATTCAGAGGCACAGGGGAATAAAGTGCCAGATTCAGGGTGCCGGGGAAGCCACTTGCAGGAGCTTCCCAGGCAAGTATCTTCTGCAACACATGCTGTTCCTCTCCTGTCATGCTGGGCAGCGCGAGGGACAGTTGGGCAAAGGGCCGAGAGCCCCTGTCACAGCTCCACTGGCTGCACAGTGGTTTGACTCCCCCTCTGAGTGCCCAAGGAAACGTCTAAACAAATTAGCAGAAAGTCGGTGGCTGATTTTTTTTAATCAGATTTTTTTCTCATCCAGCCCTTGGCATATGGTTTCATCCAATTCCCTCCTCTTTGAACTCGATGTTCTTGAATGCTGCTGTCACCTGTTCCTGTAGAGTGAAGGGGCAGTTAAACAGGGCTTCACTGGAACTTGGAAAGATTCAGAGCATTTTAATATGCTCTCTGAACAGGTGAATGTTCATTGTACATATGTAAATCTGCCTTTGTCCTGTGCTTCTGTGCAGCATATCAAAAATCCTTCTCTGTGTCCCTGCAAAACCACCTCTAAAGTTTTATTTTAAATGGTAAATGCTCAACCAGTACAGACTGGCATTTTTCAGCATTGTTAAACTGTATACTATGTACTATATAAAATTCCATGGTGCTTCAAATTATTTCTTCAGATTGTATACTCTGGGGTTTTTTTTCTTGTGCTATATTTAACATTGGTAATTGTTATATTTAAAAATACTCAAATTACATATTTCAAAATATCTAACTGATTAAGTGTGCTTAGCTCAAGAATATGTCTGCTGCACTGTGCATAGCAAATAGACAGTGCCTCTTGCCACGGTGTGGCAGGGGTAGGTTTTTAATCAATGCACGAATTTGAAAAGAAATCACCGTTGCAAGTTTGATATAAATTAGGAGTCTGGCTCACACCGAGGTGTACCTACTCCTAGCACTGAGTTAACAAGTTAGTTTTCAAGTTCGGCTAGTGGACTTCCTTCTGTGTTCATCCTTTGAACGCGTCCGATTTCTTTACACTTGCTTAACACGGTGGCTTTAAAAGAAACCCCGAAATGGTTGGGTTGCACCCCGCGCAGATGTTGGCCTCTGGCAGCGATGATGCTGGGGCAGCGCCGCGCCAGCAGTGCCTGCTTCAGACGGGAACGCGCAACCGCGGGGCGAATTTTGGCCGGGCAGAGGGGTCAGCAGAGGCGCCGGGGAAGATGCCGCAGGAGCTGCTCCCCGAGCGAGCAGGGCCGGGGAGCGGGGCAGCAGCGGCTCCGCAAAATCTGAGAGCGGACAGGGAGAAATCCCACGAAGCGCAGAGGTAGATTCAAAGACGCCGCATTTTGCTCGGTCAGACGCAAAACAGCGACGGAGAACCCACCTTTGGCCACCTGAAAGGTCTGGCGTGCAGCTGGGGCGCTGCTCCGCAAGCTGGTGCTTCAAAATTCAAAAACCTCTTTAAAAGGGCGAGCGGCAGAAGAGCATCCCTGGAGAAACAACCTCTGTCCCTGCCCCTCACCCTGCAGGACAGCCGGACAGCCCTGCCCGCCGCGCTCCCGCTGCCCTGCCCGCCACAAGCCTCTATTCCTGGACCAGCAAAGGGTCTTTAACAGCGGCTGCAGGCTTGGAAAACACGGCAGCAGCGAGGAAAGGGCTGATTCTGTTATCTACGTGATTGAAACATAATTTCAAAAATCCAGTATTTAAAACAATGCGAAATGGAAATCCCAGCTTCTTTTTGCCGTCTGCACATCTATGGTTCAGCACGTTGAATGCAATTTACCTAACCTGAGTGTGTATTATAGGCTGTAAGATCTAAGGCTCTAAGGAAAAAATTACCTGGTGAAGTCATATAACTTATATATGTGGGTTTTTAGAAAGGATACCAGTATTTTAAAATTAAAAGTTTCCTATGTATTTAGTAAAACTATATAGTTAAAGCTTGCACATAGGCAAAAACTTCAGGATGCCTTATATTGCGTGAAAACGAGTATTTTATGTGTTTGGGGTCTATGTCTTTACAGTAAAAATTTCAATTAGAATCTTCACATAACTCAACTACTCAGTAATCTACCTGAAACTTAAATTCTGAGTTGGAACATACGAAAGCCAGAAGTTTAATTCCATCTTTAGCCAGGGATTATCCTACAGTATCTGGTTTTGAGCAAGGTGTTTTAAATAAACATTTATTGTCATTTTCTCTGATTTCCAGTTGCTTACTGCACTATTAGCTGTTATTATTCTGTAGCATTGCAAACTCCAAACAGACACAAAGAGAGAATGATTAGTGAATGTAGCCTTAAGCAGTCTCCCACCATTATGAATTAAAAAATGTTTCACACTTGGAAGTTTCATATACAGAGAAATGGTGCTGAGGCTGTTGCACCGCACAGTGCTGCTTTCCGGGGGCACTCTGCAGCCGAAAGCAGCTTCCCACAGTGGTCTACCTGCCTGCGAGGCCCCACTCAGCCCTGGGCTGTGCCCCTCACCCAGTAGAGCCCCCAGGCAGAGACACTACTTTGTGAACAACTTTGCCTATTCTTTCTTGTTCATTCTCCTCCGCCTGGGCGCTTACAAAAAGCAGGTTTATTTGTTAATTCTGGGCACGACCTTCCATCTCCAAAGCCACCTGTGAGTGCCTGACCCCCGGCTGTCGTCCGTGGCCCCTGCAAGGAAGCAACGGGCTGGCCGAGTGTCGCGGCCGCGCCGGGCCGGTGCTCGCGGTGACACATCGCGGTGACCCGATGGCAGCGGCCAGCTGCGGCACCGCGCAGCCCCCCAGGAGAGGGGGATGCGCTCGGTGCAAGCCGGCTCCGAAAGCCGCTGAAGTGGGAAAGGGACAGACTGCCAGAAACTTGTGAGGCTCTGGATCCAGCCCAGGGCCGGCTGAGGAGCAGGGACTCTGCATTTCCTCTGCTCTCGGCTGCGCCTGGCGGGAGCCGCGCCGAGGCGAAGCGGAGCTGGGACGGGGGCGCGGGCGGCGGTCCCGGCGCCCGGAGCAGGTGAGGACGGTCCCGCACGGTCGGGGTGCTCCGCCGAGCCCCCCCCCGGGGCTGATCTGGGGCACGGCACACGACCGCGTGGGTTCCCGTCTCGGGCGCCCGCTTCCCCCCGCCGCTTTTCTTCCCGCGGGACACTTCGGGGCCGCCCGGGGACGAGCAGCGCCGAGCACGGCGGGCGCCACCACCTACCGTGGTACTCCTGGCCGGGCACGTAGGCGGCGGGGTTGCCCGCGATGTGGAGGGCGATGAGCACCTCGCCCTGCTCGCCGTCGCCCTCCAGCTCGCCGTGGTGGGTGCAGAGGAAGAAGAAGGGCGAGAAGCGGGCACGGGGGACAGCCGCCCGGCCCGCCGCCAGCAGGGCACCCAGGGCGGCCAGCAAGCAGGGCCAGCCCCCGGGGACGCCCCGCCGCCGCTCCATGCTGCTGCCGCCGGCGCCGCTGGGGCATCCAGGGCACGGCG